>ML802026.1:284394-299844 GCA_009831015.1 Picea engelmannii
GTAAATTTTCAGTAATTTATATGATTTGAAATATAACCTATGAGAAGGTCGTTATAAGACCATTTACTATTATGATTTTCATGGATTATGGATTGTAAGAGCCTATGGGCCATGCGCGCGCAGATTGTGAGTGTTTGACTAAATGTATAAGACCATTCACTATTATGATTTTCATGGATTGTAAGTTGTAACAGCCTTTGGGCCCTGCGCGGGCAGATTGAATGCTTGACTAAAATCATGGATAACCATGATCTGCCACTCCGGGCCGTTTGAGATTGGATTATTTAAAGTAGGGAAAACTCGCATCGTGGGATACAGTTTGGTATAATATAATTAATGTATTTCCTCGATTGATAGCAATTTGATGGCTAGCAGCGACTGACATTGTCTCCACGGAATTCTTGTGGCCATGTATCCAATAAAAGCAGACTCCTACGTGCATTCAGATGCGCAGAACAATGTCTGTTACTTTTTGTTTTACCAACTCATTTGAATGACCTAACCTGATAAGCTCGGGAATCGGTGTACTACGCGCCAAATGTGCATCGAAGCCCTGATATCCTGACAATTCTGCACGTACTCGTTTCTTACATACATGACAGGCTTGTCGCGACTCGCACTTGTCGTTATCAAAGAGTTTGATAGGAGCGCGGATGCGGCGGATCCATCTTTCTCTTACTATTTTCCTCGTACTCTATTAAAAAAAATGGAAAGAAAGTGCTCTGCATGTGCGAAATGCACTTGGACATAGAACTTCAAGGGCATTGGATTGGCAGAGCATTGCCCATTTTTACAGTTTTACTTCCAAGCAGGGTTGGAATTTGACGGGCAAAATGGCCCGGATGCGGAGGATCCATCTTTATAGCCATCTTTCTTTTAATAGAAACAAGTTGTTATAGCTAATTTCCTCCTATTCTATTAAAAAAATGGAAAGAAAGTACTTTGCATGTGTGAAATGCAGTTGGATATAGAACTTCAAGGGCATTGGATTGGCAGAGCATTGCCCATGAGGCCATTTTGCCAGTCAAATACGACCAAAATTTTCAGGTGACAGTCTCTGAGAACCTGGATACAAATTAACAAAACGTATTTATGACCGATTATTAATTTTATAAAACGTTCTTAATACCCTTCACTTTGCACTGCTGTCAGAGGTAAGTGCCGTTGTGTTGGAGGTTGAGGGTCATTTCCAAATCTGGTAGTTAATGGTGGTATATAAAGAGCTGCACGGAGCTACCTAACACCATTTATGTTGGACTAGACCGGACAATAAGCATTGAACTCTGCTGACTTACATTGTGGAGTCTCCAATCTCCATTATCTGCGCAGGCCAGCAAGTTGTTTTGAATTTACCACCGTTCCAATGTCCATTATCTGCGCAAGCTAGCAAGTTGTTTTGAATTTACCACCATTCTAGAATTGCAATGTGGAGTCTCCAATATTCATCACCACTCCAAACTTTCAATTGCAGTGTGGATCTCCAATGTCCATTATCGAACGTTGAAACCCATTACCCAATCAGACAATGCATTAAGTTGATTGAGGAAATTGGAGCTCAACTCAGCGATAAAATTTTTACTAGTTTCAGGTAATGCATCTCCGTTAGAATTTTGTTTACAAAATTAATTTTGCACGCTACCATATGGAAACACATCATGGCTATAATATTGAGTAATTAGTTGAAACTAGTGTTTGCAAATGGAAACATGTTCAAAGGCCATCATGTGAATATATTTTCACATAATGTTGAACTCTCACTATGGTGTTTTTTAAGATTTTTTCTCCATTTTGTTTACTGAGCTATTAGTCATTAAAGGTAAGGCCACTATGTGAATATATTTTCACAGAATGTTGACTTTGACTATGGTGTTTTTTAAGATTTTTTTTACATTTTCTTTACTGTACTTAATCAATAATAGTATCCAATGATGGCCATCATCAGATTTTCATCATAACCTGTATTCGATTTCTTAATCTTCATGGGCTCGCTGCTCCCGCTGTGCAATGCATCCCTTCCCTGAGCTTTGATTGACACTCAATCAATAATAGTATCCAATGATGCCCATCATCAAATCTTTATCATAACCTATATTCCATTTCTTATTCTTCATGAGATCGCTTCTCCTACTATGCAATGCGTCCCTTTCCCGAGCTCTTTTAGGAGAATAAATAGGGCTAAGTCCCTTCCCCGAGATATTTCAGGAGAATAAATAGGGCTAAGAATATTACAGGCAAAAATGAGGGGGAGGTTTTCCATGCATGAGATGCTGGTATTACAGAGGTCGATAGGCCATTGTCAATAATGTGATTTTCAAAATAGATTTTTTTCATACAACCCGCCTTTCATGCTCAACAAATCGATTATTCCATTCTATTTCACCTCCAGCTGCTGGTAGGATGCTTTCTTGGGTGCCATTAATGGTCATTTCTGTTAGAATTGTCAATGTGGAAAACACAATTCACATATGATAATTAAAAATCACACAGATTATAAACACATGGATTTCACATGGTTCACCCAAACGTTGGGCTACGTCCACCAAGCATAGCCATCAACTGTCTTATTATTCAGATCATGGAGATTACAACATACTAGCAAGTTCTCACTATGTCTCTCTCTTTGCCTCTACGGGCTTACATGTATTTATATACATTTACAAGAAACTGTTTATTAAATGCAATCTCTATCCATATTCTAACTTGGTTTATTTTGTTGTAACCAACGCTGAATAATAGGATCCAAATCCGTCCTTGGACGAATTCGTTGTCACCAAATCCCAACAATCTCCACCTTTAAAACAATTAACCTAATACCTTGCTTCTTCCTTTTGTTCATCACATTTTCTACAAGCCAAGAGAAGCCAAGCACCACTGCAACTTCTCTAATAAAACTGGTTTCATGATCTCACTTGTGTGACTTGCAGAAGTTTGGATTTCCGGAGGGGTCACTCTACCTCCAATATGTATTCCACAACTGTGTTGTGAGACATATTTAGTGATAGATCTCCTCCTATCCAAGACACCTATAAAATATACATTACAATTTTCACATACCATCTCAATGTAACCACTATAGGTGACATTTGTGCTTCTCAAACGTTGAAGCACCCAACTCACTGCAACACATGAATCTGTCACATATCTGACAACATCATTAGCATGTGAAACATCTGGTTTTAACCATTTCATCACATACAAAAGACCTCCTATTGAAATTACATGAAACATAATCTTTTCTTCTTTATAGACAAGACCTATTCTTGAAGAAAAATTATAATGGAAAGGAAGAGGGATAAAAATTGGTTTTACAATGTTCATACATAACTCCAACCACAACTTACCATTACCATCTATGTAAACTTCCTTGCCCATAATTTGTTTTGCTGCTCCTTGATCCCTCATCTGAATTGTCCTGTTCACCTAAGTCATTTTCTTACTGATTTTATCCATGCTTCGGCATGCATTGAGCATATCATCAACAAATAACATCAAGACTGTGAATGTACTATAAACTGTATAGTCATTCCTACCCTTTGAAAAATTCTGACTCACTATGAAGGATTCAAACCTCTTGTATATTTGGCTGGGTACCAATAGGCCATACAATGAATTATCTAGTATGCAAAAAAATTTACCGTTGCGATCTTGAATCAACCCTTTCAGTTGTTCCATACATACTATATTTCTGTCAATGATTACCTTGTGAGAAGTAGGATCTCACACACAACATTCCTTTATACCACCATCATAACTTGCAGAGATATAAAACAAGAAGGAATTCAAAAACAAAGATTTGAAGTCTGGAAATGATTTACCACTTACCACTACCTACAATTCTTTCTTTCTCTTATGACCTTGATTCTTCTGCCATAAACAAGAAGATACATATTTTACTTTAGTACTCCCTTCTAACTTATAAAGGTTATCAACATTTGTTTCCTTCATCACTACTAAACTACCTTTCGACAATGTGAGTGCTCCACCTTGACCTGTATACTTATATCCACAAGAATCCAACACTCCCAATGAAATCAAATTTTATTTAAGCTCAGGTACATATCTAACATCTGTTAATTCCCTAACAATGCCATCGAACATCTTGATTCTAATACTACCAACCCCAACAATTTAATAGGGAATACCATTTCTCATAAAACTACACCCTCATCAACAGATTGGTAAGAAAAGAACCAATTTCTATGTGAGCACATGTGGTGGGAGGCACCTGAATCTAACTTCCATTCTTCTTAATATTACAAATTACTAGAAACAGATAAAACTTGATCAGTCATACCTGAATTTGTTACAGCCAAATTTGCTTCCTTTGTAGAGTTTTCCTCAGATTCCTTTCTCTTCCAACAATCTTTCTTGAGATGTCCTATTTTGCCACAGTACCAACATTTTGCTTTACCCTTTCTGTGTCTTGACTTAGATCGAGAAAAAATTCTCTCATTCTTCTCTTTAGTTCGACCTCTGACCAACAACACATATGAAGTTGAGGTTTCTTTACTAGATTTTCTCCTCATCTCCTCAACCAACAAAACTCCCACAACATAGTCATAATCTAAAACATCTATTGAGTTAAAGCTAATAGAGGTGACTAGATTATCCCAAGACTCAGGCAACAAACACAATAGTGTAATTGCCTTATCCTCATCTTCAAATTTAACTTCCATACTAGTCAATTGAACTATAAGGGTATTGAAGGTATTTAAATGGTCAACAACTTTTGTACCTTCTTTCATCCATAAATTGTACAACTATCTCTTCAAGTAGATTCTGTTCATCAAGGACTTCGTCATATATAGACTTTATAACTTTCTCCATAAGCCTGATGTTGTATCCTCTACTACAATATTAAACACAACCTCATCCACCAGACATAAACAAATGGTACTAAGAGCTTTTGAATCCAGATCTTCCCATTTCCATTCTGTCATGGTTGTTGGTTTCTTTGACTTGTCTGCCAATGCTTTTGGAAACCCTTGTTGCACCAGTAAATCCCGCATCTTGAGCTTCCAGAGCTCAAAGTTTCTTTTACCGTTGAACTTTTCAACTTCAAACTTCGAACTCTGCATCTTATCCATTAGCACAAAAATTTCTCCCAATACCCACTGCTTATAAAAATCCTTTTAAATGTGGAGGAGTAATAAATAAGGTTAAATGTGTATCCTTAAAAAATAAGGTTAAGTAATAACCCGGAAAGGTTTAAAATAATAAAAAACTTATATTTCATAAAACATTTTATATCCACTTTATTTTACATAACATCCACGTGACCCTCTACTTGGCTTTACTTTCATGTACTTAAAAAAGGAAATTCAATTTTGAAAAAACTAGACAAATCTTCGTACCTTAGGTTTTTAACAAAATAAACCATACAAATATTTTGAAAGGAGATCGACACTCCTTCACAATGGGTGGGGGAGTGCTACTTTGAATATCAACTCTCCCTTAGGGTTCATGTGGGAGTGCTAACACTCCTTGAGTGTGGATGGGGGAGCATTGACGCTCTGTGGTGTATGATACAAGTGCGCTTAGACACAAAATTTTTAAATTCATAAGTGTGAGTGCGTCGGCACGTCTTTAACATTGCCTGGGGAGCGTCAATGACTTTCTACTCAATTTCTATCTGCGACACCTCCTCAATTCACCTTCTTGCACCACAGATCTCGATTCACGGATCTCGAACACAGTAGCTCTAATACAACTTATTAGGATTGTCAATGCGGAAAACACAATTCACATATGATAATTAACAATTACACATATTATAAACACAAGGATTTGATGTGGTTCACCCAAACGTTGGGCTACGTCCACCAAGCATAAGCATCGACTGTCTTATTATTCATATCATGGATATTACAACAGACTAGCAAGTTCTCACTCTGTCTCTCTCTTTGCCTCTACGGGATTACATGTATTTATATACATTTACAAGAAACTGTGTATTAAATGCAATCCCTATCCATATTCTAACTTGTTCTATTTGGTTGTAACCAACGCAGAATAATATGATCCAAATCCATCCTTGGAGGAATTCGTTGTCACCAAATCCCAACAATTTCCACTTTAATGGAATCCATGTTGACTGCTATTAATGATGGGTGCCATTAATGGTCATTTCCGAATCCCACTTTGTTTCAGTGTGATTTGTTCATCGCTAGATGTTAGCCTTGGGTGGACAGGGTGATTGATTTTGTGTTTAAATTTAATTGGGAGTTGAATTTTCTGTCTATTAGAAACAACTTGAGATTCACGTTTTTGTTGCAAGAAAGACATTCTTGGTGAAGAGTTAATTTCTCATCAAAACTTCATTATTGAAGGGAAGAATTTTAGACATAACCTTCTTCGACAGGTAGTATAGACACCCAAAACGTCAAAAAAAAATGTTTGACAGGTAAACACAGATCCAAATTCCAACCCTGCTTCCAAGTAAGAATTACCTTATTGTAGAAGGCTTTGCACCTACCTATTAGGTTTATAAAACTTATATAGCATTGATCTTTTTGTATAGCAATAGTCTAAACATTTTATATTTTTGGTTGTTTTCAGTTAATTTTTTCTATTTGAAAATAAAAATAAAAATTAATTTAATATTAAAAATTAGTTAAACTTTATTTTAAATTTATTAAATTTTAGAGGAATCAAATTTTTTAATTACAATAGTTTTTAATATGAAAATTTAAGTATTTTTATAATATGATAAATTTAAGTATTTGATTCCTAATAACATATAATAAATTTAAGTTTAATATAAATTTAATTTAATTTAAATTAATATGAATTAAATTTTAACTTAACTTATATTTTTGTTATAAAATTTTTCTGTCACACATTATATATTAGATAGAAAGGTTTTATAATGTATATCACTTACAGAAATTAAAGAATTTGATTCCTAATAACTTATAATAAATTTAAGTTTAATATAAATTTAATTTAATTTAAATTAATATAAATTGAATTTTAATTTAACTTATATTTTTGTTATTAATTTTTTTTTCACACATTATATATTATATAGAAGGGTTTTACAATGTATATCACTTGAATAAGAAAAGTAAACTTAAAACCATAAATCTAAACTTTATTTAGTTAAAAAAAAAAATCAATTTGTTACATTTTTATTTTATTTTTATTATTTTGATAAATGTTGATGATCACATATTTTATGTAATTGATGGTCACATATTTTATGTAATTGAGTAGAAAACAATATGTCACAAAAAAAACCTCTCAAATAATTACTTATTAAAGTGTTAACTCAATCAACTCTACCAATAACTAAGAATATGATAATTAAATAAATCAATAATATTCCAAGGAATTTAACATATGTATTATAAACAACACATAAATGAAAAATGTTTATTGATTTCACACTTTTGAAAAAATTATTATTAAGTATTGGAAACTTGATTTCTAAATTCTTCCCATAAAAAATTTAATGAATTCAATATTCAATCCATGTGTACACCATTTTACTTCTAATAATTCACAAATAATTTATGTAAAGAAGACTAAAATGGAAAGAAAATTTATATATATATATTACTTGGTAGAGTTTTTTTTTTTTTTTTTTTGCTTCGGGTGAATTAGATTGTTTCCATTTAAATTTCAATTTACACTATAATTTGTAAAGGAAGGTTTGCACATATCAAAGAACTATTATTTTAGGTCATGCATTTATTATGTTAAATTTTCTTAAATTAAATTCATATTTTTGGTTTCATATTAAATTCATTATGGGCTCTCCGCCGCCCCCCTCCCCNATCTTTCTAGCTATCTAACATTGCATCCCCCTTATAAAAGCATCGTTCTCAACGATTGATGACAACCATATACTGGGGTCCATGGATAAGTGTGGACCATGGTGCTGAAGTAGACTAGAGAACCAGGGTCTTATGGAGAAATGAAAACCATCTTGATGAAGTAGTCCAACTTCCATTGTGAACCGGGGTCGCATGTCCAAGTGCTCATATGAATTCCACGTAGAAGATATATGAACTCAAGAACCAACTGGAAATTATGCTCCAAATATCTACATTGATAATGGGGATCCAAATATGTAGATCCCTCCATATCCACAAAATCATTTGAATAACACACTAGTACTGGACTTCTCTCCATAATGTGCTCTATATAAGGTGAAGGAGAGTCATCAAATAGAATATGGAAGTGGTTGTCATCCAAGAAATGACAACTATCCATATATCGATAATCACAAGCGTCTTCAAAATCATACCATGCATATTTCTTGATTATATTCATCCCTGATATATGCCATAAGATATCTCTCCTACATGCAATCCAAGGTCCTTTGAATATTCTGAAAACTATCACTGACACCTTGTAGACCCTCTTGGAGATGGTTCTCAAGGGTTTCAATCTTCCAACCAATTTCCATGAGAAGTTGAATATCCATTTGAAATACCACATATAATATACCAAAAAAAGATACTAAAATTATCTATCCAATGGAAATTATATGGTAGAAATTTGAGCACCCTATGAAAATTATGAACTCTGTACTCTCGTCGCCGTAACGAAAACCCCCAAAAAATCACCGATTTTAAATCAGTGGCATCTTCACTTCCAGAACTCCGATTGAGACTCTTTTTTTTTTTTAATTGGACGAAATCGTGAGAGGAACTTAAATATACAATTTGTTTTGGAAAATTCAGCCTCATATTCCACATAAATCAGAAAAATCACTCGACCGTCTACGAAAATAACCTTGAAAATAACATATTTTAAAACTTCAATAACTTTACTTTCCGGACTTCGTTTTAGACGATTTTTTTTTAAATTGGATTTGTTTCTGAGAGGAAATCATATACACAACTAATTTCTACAAATTTTTCTCATAAATACACATAAATAATACGGAATGTCGTGACCTCTTTGGCTTCTCCGGAAAAAAAAACTGCAAAAATAGAAAAAACAAATTCTCACAATTCCTGCCAAGGAAAGTGCTCTGATACCACTTGTTAATTACCAAAGATATGAATACAAAATACACGATAATAGATCCAAGAAGAATATATGAAAACCACACTTTATTATATCAAAACTCTTAACGTAGGGAAACGCCATACAATGGATCCTATTATGGAAGGGATCCTCTCTTGTTCACTTGCCTCTTCGAGGGGGAATCCTCTTATTGAGATACCGCTCCAAATACAATAATTCTCTTCATATCCCATTACATTTCTTGGACCTCTTTATATAGTGCTATCAACCACCTATGAACATTCTAGAGGAGGAACCCTCTAGAAGTATAACCTTCTAGTAAGTCCTCTTACATTTATTATATCTAACTACCATAGTGGGCCTTATTTAATACTATAGTGGACCTAGTCCATCTTGCATTGAATGGAATCCACTATTATCACTATGGGCCCTCCGGGCTCCCCACTACATCTCTATCTACCTAACACAAAGTCCTTAATACGCAATTTTGGATGTAAAGTATGAAAGATGTTGGTATACTCCAATACAAGTTTGTTTTTCACTTGGCACAATGTTGTCCTTCTTGTGCACTAGTCTTTGTAGTTTCCAACAAGTAAATACTCCTCCTTGCGAGCATTTCCCAAACCCCCTCAAGTATGCTTTGTCACATACATTTCAAAATAATCACCGACATGTTTCACATAGTAAGTGTGAACCAATATTTGACATGGGAAAGGGACTTTAAGAGTGAGAATCTAATAGTCTCATTGTTGGAAAAATGGTAAAAAAAAATAAAACCTTTAGTATATCTCTAACCATTTCTGTAAATCTGATACATCTATCTTTCCAATTCAAACAAAAATATACCACAATTAACTTATACTTTGAATGGTGTCATACGTCTGCATTGAGTGTTTATTGAAAGTTCCTTCACCGCTATTGATAGTGGCCAAATGATCTAGGTGAAATGGTCTATTATCTTTTTTTTTTTTTTTTCTATCAGGTGATTTCTTGAGAAAAAACTTGTAGGATCCCCTTCTTAGTGATCCTTTTTATTTCATCCATCATGGGAGGAACTTGGTTTGAAGAGTGAGATCTTTGTCCCACTCAATTACTACAAGGCCCATTTCAAAATAATCACCGACATGTTTCACATAGTAAGTGTGAACCAATATTTGACATGGGAAAGGGACTTTAAGAGTGAGAATCTAATCATCTCATTGTTGGAAAAATGGTAAAAAAAAAAAAAACTTTAGTATATCTCTAACCATTTCTGTAAATCTTATACATCTATCTTTCCAATTCAAACAAAAATATACCACAATTAACTTATACTTTGAATGGTGTCATGCATCTGCATTGAGTGTTTATTGAAAGTTCCTTCGCCGCTATTGATAGTGGCCAAATGATCTAGGTGAAATGGTCTATTATCTTTCTTTTTTTTTTTTTTTCTATCAAGTGATTTCTTGAGAAAAAACTTGTAGGATCCCCTTCTTAGTGATCCCTTTTATTTCATCCATCATAGGAGGAACTTGGTTTGAAGAGTGAGATCTTTGTCCCACTCAGTTACTACAAGGCCCAACTCCTAGTACCCTAGTTCCATGTTGGGGGAAATGAATAGAAAAACAATAAAAATAATATTTCCTTGATACCATTGATTCATATTGTATTAAGAATGAACAAAAAACACAATATTCTAAAGAGAACACAAGCTAATAAAATATTGAAAATTAGGTATTACACTAAAAAATATAATATATTAATGATTCAAATGATGAAAACAATGCAATTTACATAATAATACAAAGTGGTTATAATGGTGGTAGCTTATTTATAAGAAGAAAATTTATGTATGTTCATTTGTAAAAATACCATTACAAGACATTGAAACTACATTTTCTCATAATGCCAAAAATTCTAAGACAAAAAAAATCAGAAACACAAACAAATGAGACAAATGTGTGAGATGAATTGCCCATTCCCTCGGTTTACCACTCAGGCTTAGTTTATTAATAGATGAATTTGGAAAACATTATAGAAATATGAAACACAAATTATTTTGTAAGCTTTGGGAAACCAAACATTTCATTTATCCATTATTTTTCCTAACACTCACCTTTAATGGAGAAATTAATTCTCTATGATTCCTAATGGATTTCTACATATTTCAATTTTTTCCTTTCCAAGAGGCTTCATGAAAATATCAACCATATCATCAATATTGAAATATATTAAGTTAATTTCCTATAGTCTCTACATGGTAAATTCTTCATCAACATATTTATCCACTTTGGAAATCTCGTAGACTGAGATGCATCACACAACCATTTGTTCAGAGTTATCTCATGTACAGACCTCCAGGAATTGTCACACACAGATCAAAACTTCTTCACTCTTGCTACAAGATTCTTCATGTGCAATTTTATTCCAGTAGATCTTTTGGGCCCTCCTACGAGGGGGTTATACCCAGAGCTATCGATTCTGGTACCAAATTAGAAACATAAACAAAGGAGACACATGTATGAGATGATTTTCTCACTCTTTGGCTTACCTCTCGAGCTTAGTTTATTAATAGGTGAATTTGGAAAACGTTACAGAAATATGAAACACAAACGTTTCGTAACCTCCGAGAAGCCAAACGTTTCATTTATCCATCATTTTTCCTAATAAAAAACCTTATGGTCTGAAAATGCTAACCTTAGGAGGCAAGGTGGTGAAAGGAATGCAGGTAGAAGGGGCCTAGATGGTAAGTCAACTTCTCAAGGCCATAGCTTTGGGACACAAACTCTATTTTTAGTGTTTTCTTTGGAATGTTATAAATATTATTATGAACCCGAAATCTACATGTTTAATAGGCATAACCATTATAGACATCCATCGTATCAAAATTAGTTGAAACAGATGTGAAGAACCAAAAAATGGTACCAAAATTTTTGGGCTTGCAAAACTACTATTAATGTCACAAGGTTCAAAAAAATTATTAAGATGGTGATAAACCTACATGGACACATATATCTAAATATTTAGTTGATATTTAGATGTTGAATGAAAAGAAGCACACCATTTGAATCTTCCATATATGATTTATCTCATAAATCTTAACCATCCCATTTCTAAATTACACAGATAATCATTATGAAACATTTGAATCTTCCATATATGATTTGTCCCATAAATCTTGAACATCTCATTTTTAAATTATACATTATGAAACATTGAATCTTCCATCTATGATTTGTCCTATAAATCTTGACCATCCCATTTCTAAATTATACAGTTAATCATTATGAAACCTTTTACACAAGGTGAGATAATATTAAAAAGAAAAAAAAAATCAATTCATTAATTTAGTTTTCACTTGGCTAAAAGTTGACATGTTGTCATTATAATATGGCTAAAAGTTGACATATAAAAATACACAATCGACTTCCATTTGTGGTTAAAATAAAAATACACAATCGACTTACATTTGTGGTTAAAATAAAAATACACAATACACAATCAACTTACATTTGTGGTTAAAATTGACTGCAAGTAAACAATGTATAATTGTATTATGGCTAAAAATGTGTTTTATTTAAACTTGTTGCTCACTTGGGAGTGTGTAATTGGACTAATATCCATTGATTTTTTAGGATACCGAGAAATAAGTGCCCACATTTTATACTTGCCATCATGCTACACTTACCATTATAGCTAAAATATGGTTTTTTCTAACGTGTTGCTCACTTGGGGATGTATAATTTCACCAATTACCATTGATTTTTAGGGCACCGAGAAATAAGTGCCAACATGTTACAATTAAAATTTTATTCATTTTCAACTTGACATGAGTAAATAATGACAAAATTTAGTCAAATGTTGCTTCCGTGTTTCAAGGTCTACGTGTCTATGTTTTTTTTTACTTTTGCTTGTGTTTGCACGTAAGTGGATTATATCATTGATATTAAAACTTCACGTGCATTTTAGGGACTTGTACGGAAGTCGTCACTAGTTTTAGGATTGTTTGGATTTTCATGATTAATTTGCGTCGTCGCTGGTTGGGATCCTATGGATGGATATTAACCCCTACAAGCATGGGCCTACGCATAAGTTCTTAGTTCTGGTTATGTGATTGTTGCATATTGTTTAGTGTTTATTACGTACTACTTGCTAATATTCTATACGTCTGGGTCACTAGTTTTAGGATTGTTTGGATTTTCATGATTAATTTGCGTCGTCACTGGTTGGGATTGGGATCCTATGGATGGACCAAAAATTTAAAACTGGATAGCCAGAAAAGTAATTTAGTGTTTATTACGTACTACTTGCTAATATTTTATACGTCTGGGTCTGGTGAAATTAAGAAGCTCAGTTTGATGCTCGATATACGTCGTGAAGATCATAATGCAACGGATAACACCTCAAAAAATTTGTCAACTCAGTTTGACGTTCTATATTTTAAGCAGGCCAAAATATTAATATGATTGAAAATATAAGTATGGGCATTTATATGTCACCCTTTGGTTTCCATTTTTTTACAACATCAGGAGATTTTGATATAAAAATAGCATTCCATTTTTTTACAACATCACGAGATTTTATTATAAAATTATCAGAGCGACATTATTCAGAAAATATTACAAAACGAACTTCTGGCAGATATGGCTTTGTACTCTAGGCATCTCACCAACGTCTACATCTAAATGAGTAATATATGCGTTTTCTCCATGATGTCTCGCTCAAAGATCATTGCTAAATACGAATATTGTAAGATCATTGCTTGTGTTGGAGAAAGCACAACCTCCATTTTCTCCATGATGTCTCGTCTACAGAAAAAGTACAAATATTGTAAGCTCCAAATGAGCCAAAAGACTGCAATGCAGTCGATCTATACACATCAACAAGCTATAATTATAACGCCAACAACAATCAACGAAAAGAGTAAAACTGTACAAATTCCGCATTAATGGATAGAGGATTTAGGGCTTTTAATAGTCAATGCCTACTGCCATAAATTTTCTCACGATTGGCACGAAACGCATACATTGTATAAGAAATTTAGAACATAGAGCAAACAATACTTATAAAGAATAATAGCGTACCTTATCAGTCGACAATGGTGCTCCACTTTTGCTTTACAGAATCTAATATGGCGGCGGCGGAGGAGACTTGTAAGAGTAGTGGTGTGTAGGTGGTGAGGGGTGGACGGGTGGTTTGGGATGGGGAGGTGGGTAAGAAGGTACTTCTTTTGGGGGAGTAGGACTTACAACATGGGTTGGGGGAGGAGGAGATTTGTATCCGTATGGTTTTTCTGGTGGGGATGGAGTAGCCTTTGGTGGTTTGGTCACTGGAGAAGGCTTGTGATGGGGAGGAAGAGGAGTTGGCCATGACTGGTGGTGAAAGAGGCGGAAGGGGCTTGTGAACTGTCGGAGGCTTAGCGTACGGAGCAGGAATTGGTTTTGGAGGAGGTGGAGATTTGTGCTTGTATGGAGGAGAAACTGGGACCGCTTTAGGAGGAGGTTTGCTATGCACTGGCGGTGGTTTCTCCACTACTGGGGGCTTGGGGACGGGTGCGGGTGGAGGGGGCGGCTTATAATGGACTGGAGAAGGAACATGAGATGGAGGAGGAGGTGATTTATAAGGGTAAGGCTTCGGAGGTAGGGATTTATAGTAGGAGGCAGATGACGGATTTGCAGCACAAATGCAATTAGCAAAGAGAACCAGCAATAGCTTGCAAATGAAAGACATCCCTGCAAGTACAACCGTATTCTGTGTGGTAAAAGGCTCCAAATGCAGAACTGGGTTGTGTAAGATGGTACTAGATGATTGGTATTTATAGCAATGAGGAAAGGCTATACTAGATGATTGGGTTTGAAGTTTCCGGATGCAACGTGGTATTTGATATTCTTGTGGGTCTGCCCGACAATGACAAGTGAGACACTGTTTTTTTTTGGAAACAAATTTCAATGTTAAAGATGGTTCGGCTAACGTCCTGTCAAAAACTTTTTCTAAGAAGTTGGTTGCTTCACGCGAGTATCGTTTGAATCTCAGTGCCCTACGGAGCTTTCGACACTCCCAACTGATCTTTTACCGAGCCAAATAGTGCGTTCTCTACATAGACGTGAAAAAAATATTTCGGTCCCTATGTTTCTTATTGTTATTCATGAAATATTCGGATGTGGCTGGAAAATTATTGCATGTGCAGCTAGGGGAACGTTCAGAGAATGAAATGGTTTTTGCTGGATTATCATGTTCAATATTTTTAACTTAATTTAATTAAGCGACACTAAGAAAAATAAAATAAATATCTGTAAGAAGGTATTTATGATAATAAAGTTATCTATTATATTATATATATTAGGACATTAAACATTATCATGTGAAAAACATTTTTAATTAATAAAGTTTTGATTATTATTATAATAATATATTTGTTTGAAAATCACTCAAAAAAATACCACTGAAAAATCTACAAATATGTATATACCTTACTACTCTAAATTTTAACCT
>ML802026.1:347372-362233 GCA_009831015.1 Picea engelmannii
GCTGAAGAGTGAGATCTTAGAAGTATATATACATATCATAGTTCAAAATTTTGTATTGGGTTTCTTTTAATAAATTGTTATGTATATATACATAATTCTCAGAAGTGAGTGTCAATTTACAAATATCATAGATAATTTATTCTTCGTTTTACTTAAAAATTTGCAAAAATATAGCACAAATTTTGTCCTCTATTTTTTATTTAAAAATCTATAGTAAGCTATAGTGAAAGTGCTCTCTGTTTGTTAAAATTTTGAGACTAAACGACAAAGAAATTGTTTTCGGTTCTCCTTAAAAAATTGCAGATATACTACAGTGAATTTGTCCTCTGTTTTTCTTAAAAAAAAGTGAATATGGTGCAGCGAAAATTATTCCATGCTTCTTAAAAATTTGTGAATAAATTGCGGAGAAAATAAGAAATCAATTGCACACACCAAAAAAATAATTTGTAATTATGTATTGTCAATATAAATATATTTACAAAATTGTTGTTAAATCCAACTTATTTTAAAGAGATTCAGAGAATCTCTCAACAATCTTTAACAAATCTAAATCAATTGTAAGAAATATCTTCAACACCCTCCAATATTGTTTACATTAAAAATATTACAACATAGAAAACACATACAAATCACATATATATATCTGTCTGATATGATCTTTTCTAGCACTTACACTCACTCTAAACTTCCTTCCTAGTTTCGGCTCTTTTCTTCTCCACATACACCCTATTTTCCAAATCCTAATTTACAGACAACCTATTTTCCAAATCCTAACAGACATCCTATTTTCTTAATGTTCTAAATCCTAACAGACACCCTATTTTCCAAAAATTTTACATCTAGCCAGCAATGAAACAAATGTGTTATCAGGGTGAGAATAACTTACATATAACCGGTGCTCACGACTTCTCCACGACCCCTGCGACCTCGGCGCCCATGACGCCCATGACCCCTGCGACCTCGGCAACCACGACCCATGCGCCCACGACCGCTGTGCTCGTGACACAGAGCGACACAGAGCTCTCGCGAGACAGCGAATACGCCAACAAAATTTTCTAAACGTTGTAAATTCGATGTGTGGCTAATATATAAACCATATTTCAGCCAAAAGATAGTTCGACCGAAAGATAGTTCGGCCGAACTATATTTCGACCGAACTATTTTTTGGCCGAACAATGTTTCGACCGAACTATCTTTCGATCGAAAACGTATTGCCGGAAAGAAAATATCCGGCTGACCAAATTTCTACATGCAAATCGAGGGCACGGTTATTGCTTCGTTCGATTTGACGTTTATGTTTTCGACCGAAAATAATATCTTTCGGCCAAAAAATATTTTAGATCGGCAGAAAAAAGGTTTTTCGAAATTTTGGAGACCAGATTGTCACGAAAGTGTAACCCACCTTCGTGATTCTGCAAAATGGAACTGTTGTAGGTAGGTGGACCACTTATGATGGTGGTCATTCTGCAATTTCCCTTATGTCTGTATGAACTGCAAAGGCTTGTGATCAATGTGTATGATTGTCTCTTTCCCCATAATTTAATGTTTCCATTGACGACAGACGTGTACAATGGAATAGATTTCTTTGTCATAGGTGGGGTATTTTCAAATAGTATCAGAGAGTGTCTCGCTATGGTATGCTACCAGATGCTCCTATTGAATGATAAACGCGCCCACAACATAGTCAGATGAATTAGTCTCAATCTCGAATGGTTGTTGTAGATCGGGCAAGGAGAGTATTGAAGTTAAGCACAACCAATGCTTCGAATCATCGAATGCTCATTGTTGCTCCTTCCCCCACATGAACCTGGCCCTACCACCTCCCTTGGTCCCCTGGTTGAGGGACCATGCAATATGGGAGAATCCCAACACGAACCATTGGTAGAAGTTGGTTAGTCCCAAAAATATTTGAAGCTCGGTCAGTGTGGTCAGGGATGGCTAGTCATAGATGACTTGGATATTAGCTGGATCAAAATGTACCCCATTCTCATCAACAATGTAGCCCAAGTATTGGACCATGTTCATGCCAAAAGAGCATTTTTCTAAGTTGGCATAAAGCTTGTGTTTCCGCAGAGTGCTCAAAACGTGTTGAATATGTCGCATGTGCTCCTCCCATGTTCTTTTGAAGATCAGGATGTCATCCAAATATACTACCACAAAGGAGTTGGTGAAGGGTCTCAATACATCATCCATCAACTTCATGAAGTGGGTGGTGCATTTGTTAAGCCAAAGGGCATGACTAGCCATTTTTAGAGACCTTCTTTAGACTTGAAGGATGTCTTCCATAGTAGTGGTTCCTGACTGTGATTTTGTTTAAGTGTCTCTAATAAATGTAGAGTCTCCAAGTCTCATCCTTCTTCTACATTAGTACAATCAGGATTTTACAAGGGGAGGAGTTGGGTATGATGTGGCCCTCTTGAAGAATCTCTCATATTTGACACTTGATTTTGTCATTTTCCATCAATGAGCACTGATAAACTGGTCCATTAGGTAGAGGTGCACTGGCGGTCAGATCAATTGGATGCTTGACATGGTAGTGTGTCAGTACCCCTATAGGTGATGAGAAGATGTCTCTGTATTCTTCCACGATCCTGTCCACTTTCTTCTACTGCAAAGAGAGGCGCTGTGTAGAGGCCATTGATGTGGTGATGACCTTTTGCTTATGGTGAGCATTGATCACAAAGAAGACGAACTTCTCTATCAGTGAAATGACCTTACTTCATTTCTTAGTAGAGATTAAAGAAATAGCAGTAGGAGGCGCTACCTCTGGGATCCTATACAATTGTCTACCCAAAAGTAATAATAACACTATGGGGTCTAGACTCATACAGAACATGATGCTTCCACAAATATGGTTTTCCTAAAATAACATCACAAACTTCAAGGGGAGAAATATCACACAATACCTCATCTTTGAAAGGCTTGATATTGTAGGGAAGACAACATTGTTGGATGACATGAAGATCTTTTCCTTGGCGAAGCCAACCGATGTTGTAGGGTTGCAGGTGCAGTGTCATTGGCAGGTCCAACTGCTTGATGAACTCTACTGAAATCAAGTTCTTCTGACAACTTCTATCAACAATGAAATGAAGCGGAGCCCCTCTGACCCACATATGTGAGTGAAAGAGGCGTTCCCATTCCTCTAGTTCTTCGGTTTCGTTTGCCCAAAATTTTGTGGTAGCAACAGTGGCACTGGATTCAACATCGATAATCTACTTCCCTCCTTCAGGATTTGACTCAGAATCAGAATCGACCTCTGATTCAGAAGCCTTCATCTCGTCCACGAGGGACTTCTTGGAGCGACATTCTTCGGTGTTGTGCCAAGGACTTTTATGTTACTCACACCATTTTATCATGTCCTTCTTCATCTTCTCATTGCCCTTCTTGTGTTGCGGCTTGGACTGGTTGTCTCGAGGGTGGCCATCTCGACTTGGTCCCTTGCTGTGTGGGTTGGGGATTCATTTTCACTACTTTGGCTATGAGGGGTTTGCAGCTCCAAACTCTCACCTTTTCTTCTTAAATTTGTGCTTGATCTTGATAGTGTATCTATAAGTTGTGCCCAATGAGGGAATGTCCGGGAACTCCACTTTTGTTTGAATGTATCTATGCAAATGACCACAGTATTTGAGCACCAGATTATGCTCAGAGTCTTTGATACCTAATTTGGTGTGTAGGGAATGGAAAATATTGGTGAAATATGGTACCGTCTTGTCCCTTTCTTGATGTAGGGTGGTCCATGTGGTGTACCGGTCCTCGTAGCTTCCAACATGGTACTATTTTTATTTAATGGCTTTCCGGAAGGAATCCCATGTAGGGGCCACCACAAACATTGTAGATTCCTCCACGACCCTTTTCTCAGAGTAATTATCCGACAAGTATTAAACATGGGGAATGGCCTTGAGGAGTGAAAAAGTGATATTTTCCCTATCGAAAAAATTGTGGACCGAAAAATATCCTTCGAGCAGATTCAACCATTTATCTACAACATACACATCGATCAATCCTTCAAATAATGGAATATCAAAATTTACCTGTACCTTGAAGGGGGTTGCAAGGTCGCTTGATGAAGATGCTTCTCGTGTGGGCAGTTGTCAAAGGATCTGCGCGAATTTGTCCATCATTTCATTCCTTTGAGGCGTGAGGGCTTCCTCGATCAAAATTTTAATAGGATCTCCTACTCCATCATCTTTATTTTCATGCCCCATGGGTTGTTTTCGATCTCGGCGTGACCGATCTTGTAATGGATTGATTGGTTCGAGTCCCAACTTCTTATACCCAGATCTTGTCGGGGAAATGCACGAAGAAAAACTAATGAAGAGAAGGCCACTATGATACCACTGATCTAGATTTAGGAGCGAAACGAACTAATTAATATAATAAATACAATAAACACAGAGATATGAAGAATAACAAAAATGTCCAGTGAACAACATCTTCTATTAAATTATGAAATAGGATGAAACTGTGAAAATACAAAACTAAAACACTTCCTCGAATGATGGTAGATATCTTTGAGAAGAGATGTGGTTGTTACGCGCATCCATCTTAGCAGAATTGATTACAATGAGCCTCCAGAGAAATTTTTGATATTACTCATGAATTCCAAAACCCTAGACATCCAAAAACACAACCCTAGAAGGTGAAACGCCAAAAGTCATGTGGGCCCTATGGGTAACTTAGTGTTATTTGGTACCTTAACTTCCAAGGGTCGTAACTTTTGCATACAAACTATGTTTTAGGCACGTGATAGCCCATTGGAAAGGTCATTTAAAGAGATACATATTTCACTGTCAAACTATGACTTTGTTTACAGTTTGACTCTGGTGAGCCAAAAAAGAAATGTTTAGGGCCCAAAAACGGCCCTGGAAGTACAACAATATGTGCTGACATGAAAACGTACAAAATCAGCTAGTTGGATTAGGCAAGAGGCCACCTGTATCCACCTGGAGGATGTGTAGAGCTTCAAAAATCCCCAGAAGTGTAGAACCCACAATTAGAAAGCAGTACAGAAAAATGCGCTGAACAAAAAATGGATACGAGGAGCCATTTGGAATAGGTGGGTGGCCACCAATATCCACCTGGATCATAGATGCATTAAAAGTGTTGGTACAAGAGAAGAACTAGTGTTCAATGCTACAACATTGCACCAACAAAACCATAACTACCGACCCTTTCGGCAACACCTACGATGTAGATGAAGTCTCACCCAAGGAAGAGGCAGGGGTGGTTGCAAGAGTCAGGTGTCTGCAACTTTATCTGGGACACAGATATGTGATTATAATACTTAATAGAGAACTTAGTAGCGTTAGTTCATTATTATTTAACCACTATCTACTTTGTAGATAAAATAGAGCACCGCAACATTCACCCAGATCTAATGTATCTAAGCACATAGCATAAATAAATGGATCAGATCTGGCAGATTCAAGCACTAAGCACTTTCACCTATATCATATCTAACATCTAGATTCATCATAAGCAAAAAGCATAAACACGTCTATCTATCTATCTATATCAAACACTTAGCAAATAACACATAAATGCACCAGCACATTGCACAAAGAAGAATAACATAGTATTTACGTGGTTCACCCCCACCCTGGGGCTACGTCCAACAGCTCTTCTTCTTATTAGCTTCAATCAGTCATCTACATGCACAGAGCCAAAAAAACCCCACTCCCCGTAGGAAAGGAGATCTGTGCACACCTCTCCAGATCCTCCTTCCCCGAGCTAGTTCTATCACAAATCCTTTCATAGTCTATTGCAACCACTTGCACTTCTCTCTACAATTTCTCACAATATGCATAGAGCATCTTCAAACCATACTTGCACTTAGCACTTAGCTTATCGGCCTCTTTATTTATATCACATAGCTACTTATTTATACTTTACAAAATAGGCCCAAACATGGTTAAACCCATGGGCCGACATCCCATACCCATTACATATTCCCAAATCCAAAAAATGACCCAAAAAGGGGTCGAGATCCTGCGATCTCTGCTTCATCCTGTGCTCCGTCTTCGACAAGCTGTCGAAGTCCCAAAATAGGTCAACTTGACCAAGGATCTCCCCAAAACTTGGTCAAGGGCCAACAGACCCCCAACACTCACTTGTGACTCGTCTCAAGTCACTCTGGCCTGACTAGCTCTACTTCGAATGCCTCGAGTTTGACTTGAGCTGCTTCGACTTGTTGTTGTGCAATGACCTCTTGTTCAACGAACTCTTGGATGATTACATCATTGATAGGTCCCTCTAGACATTGTTCAACTATAGTGACAACCTACTCTAGCTCTGCTCCTTGGCCTTCTACCTCTGTAAACAATTGATAGGCCTTTTCCTGTACAGGTTGGAGTTTCTGAGTTACCTCAATAACTATGCTTTGGATAGTATGGATCTGTTGATGTGTAGTGCATTTCTCTTGGGAGCGCTTCATTCTTTCCGCAGCTGACAAGGACTTCAATTGCGCCTGTATCTTTTCGGCTTGATACTTCGCCTCTTGGAGCTACGACTCAAGTGCCTTCAGTTCCAGGTTCTCCATGAGTTGTTCATAGGTCTAGGCACTATGATCAGTGAGCTTCTTACATTCCAAGGTAAGAGCCTTTAGCCATACAAATGCACTCATGGCAGTTTCTTCTCTTTGGTCTCTTACATCTTGTGGGGTCTCAGGTACATTGCGTAGCTCCAAATCTATTATGCATTTTTGTAGCTACTGGATGGCTTCTACGAGATGGTTCACCTGCTGTGTAACTCGGTCTTCTGCCTTGATTTATAAGACTTTCACAGAGCGAAGTTCTCTATTGAAAAATTCTTTTACTTCGAGTTGCTCTGTGAGCAACTGTTCCTTTTCTTGTTGTAGCTGTGCTTTTTCTTCATCAAAATTCTCTTGGAGAGAAATCTTTTCTTGTTATGTAGCACTGCGTTGCTCTATGAGTAATCCTTGTACTTATGTCAAAGCCAGGGTAGATTTCTCTGTTTCTTCCTATGCTCATCGAAGGAGAACTTCGACTGTATCGGCTAGGTAGTGGAGTTGAGCTCGCTCATCTCCCAATTCTGGCTCTCCCGGTGCAGTGGAGACTGCGCAACTAGACTATAGGGCCTGTTGTACCCCTCAGAGTTTAGTCTCAATTCAATAATATATCTCTTCTTTATTTTCTTCTTGTTTCTCTATTGTTTCTAGTGAAGCATCTTGCAGGGCTGATATGAGGAAGTTGAAGTCATCGGAGCTGAGGACGTTTTGCATCTTGGTCATGGTGGCCTTCGATCTCTTCCAGGAGGAATGTCTTGGAGGAAAAAATTTCCTCTTCTTGACAAGATCAACCTCGTCTCCTTGCTTCTGTTCGACTACTTTTTCATCTAACTCTTCGCCATCAAATCCTTGATCTGGTTATATGGAAGTAGTCTTCATGGAAGCACTTTCTAATTCTTGGACCTCTTTGGTCTTCTTTGTCCTGCTAGGTCCAGTTGTGTCCTTCACTGTTTCTGGGCTATCAATGTGAGATATCTCCACAGGGTCTATTGGAATAAGGAGGTTTGTCGACCAGTCCTTTGTGATCTCCTCCAAGTCCTCCTTCGTTACCTTATAGTAGGATTGAATTTGTTTCTTGTGTTCATCGGCGCGCACTGTGATGTAAATAAAATTCCAAACTGCGCTGAACTTCATCAAAGGCTTGAACTGGCGTAGATTTTTAAGAGTCATGCGAGGCTCGAACTGTATGGCTATCTTCAACTAATTATAGTAGGTATGAAAAACAACATTTGACTGCCACTGTTTATTCATGTCGCTTGAGTACCACAATGTACTAAACATCGTGGCCAGTGGTTCAAAAGGCTCGATGTCCGAGAAGGTCGTACCTTTCGGCATCTCCCAGGTAATAAAATATATAAGGATAAAGAGCCAAATGAAATGAAATTCATATCCTTAATATTGTGCTTATCTGCAATCGAGTTCTAGTTGGTTCACCAGGTACTTTGCCCAGTTCATCTGAAGGCCTTCTGCTCACTTCCCTTCAAGGTCGACTACAAAACCAGTGACTTGGGTGGGTCGGTTATTTCATACTAAATTTCCTGCAATCAACTGACAAGTGAGGAAAACTGTGCCCCTTTGGATAGAAGCTACCTTGTAGCCTTGCCTTCCCTTCTCGACATATCCATAAGTGTCCTTGATATTCTATGCTAGAGTGCGATCCATGGCTTTTCCTGGGTAAAACTCTTCTGGATCAGGTCCTTGCATACTCAAGCCCGTGATCCGATTGATCAGTGTCGGATCAATTTTTATACAATGGTTTAGCCACAAATAGCCGCCATGGTAACAATAAAGCAACAACTTGACAAATGCATTCACCTCTTGGTATCTTACAAAGTGGGGAGTATTCATGATGTTCAGCATGGTGAAATGCGCGAGATTCATAGTCCACGATTGGGGGATTATCTTTGAATTATTTCCCTTAATTCTGGGCAGGTACTTATGTAGGGTGAGCATGTTATAGACTTTGCGATCTCTGAGGTTGAAGTCGCTAAAATTCAACACTGCAATTTTATCTTGGCCTCCTCAAACTGTTCATATCCCCTTAGAGAGCTACAATGTAACCAAGGTGTATTCAAAATCTCTTGGCACACTGTCTCGATTTACTGTGCTGCTCAGAGGTGGTATATAGGTGGGTAATATGGTCGGGATAAATTTGGCATTCTCTAGATCATCCCTGTGCTTGGTTCACTTTTCATCTGATGGTCGGGATGGTCCGGCTCCACGAGCAATGGACGGAGAGGCTGGTAGTCCTCTCGTCGATGATGCTTGTACACCTGTAAACATCGACATGACTCTTTCAATCATGAGGTCGATCATAAATTATTTAACAACTTTTTTTTTAACGCTCAACTTGTCCGACATACATGCTCGGGGTTAACAATCTCAGGTTCCGAAGGTAACTTAGACACAGTAATAGGATAGAGATCAAGAGCGTGATGAAAACTGTGAAAAATCAACTCAGTCTGCGGGCTCAAACTCTCAGTTGGAAAAAGTGTTCTCGATGCATGGCACTGTCGGATAAATAGGTAACTTGACAACGAGTCGCTTGCAACAGGTATGAAGCCTTCATTAACTCTATTTTGTCCATTATGGCGTAGTCCCAGCGGTCGAATGGCAAGTTGTCTGTCCATAAATGTCTTTCTACCTGTTCAGAGTGTTCGCCTAATGGTTATAATGTCCCCAATGGCTATATTTCTTCGCCATGGCTAAGTGCCATGTGTCATTGTTCTGATATCCCAACGAAGCTCCAATTTTGCAAATTTTCCTTTTGTGAGGTTCCCTCTGGAACCTTCTGCAACTTGTTGATCTTAGCTCTCTTATTACTTAGCTTTCTAGCCTTCCTCCCTGTGAGCTTCGTCTCGGTAGGCGTTTTTCCATTCTGATTCTTATCTTCTTTTGGCATAGGTACTTCGCGTTGTAGATATTCTTCCCTAAGATTCAAGGGTGATCCTTCTTATTTATCTGGAATGGGTACTTCAATCTTCTGTGGGTCTTCTAGTGTTCTTTCAAGTTTGACATCTGGGTCTCTGGTGTTAAATAACTTCGATTTGTTCTTTTTTTCTTCAATCAAGTGTGCGATCCTTCTAGTCATGAATCATTTTGACTCTTGCTTCTTCTACTCTAAAACTTCTTCTTCTTCTTTCCTTCTGGCCTGATTTCTTTCAATCCAAGGTTTTCCTAATAGCATGGTAAATGGGGCATTGTTCTCGATAAATTTAATAATCTCAAAATCTTCCTTCGTCGAAGTTCCATTGGCATTCGTAGGTATTTGGGTGAGATTTACACATAGGTTTATCATCATTCCTTTGAATAGCCCTATTCTTTCGAATGAAGGAATCATAGCAGGCCTCCTTATAGCTTCCTAAGTTCTCTTTTTCATAATATTCACCTATGTTTCCTCATCTAGAACATAGTCAATGTCGAAGTCTCTTAGTCTTGGTTCAAGGTATTCTTTTTCTTTGAAGATCTATGATAATATGACATGTTGGTGGTCATTCAGGGTTTCTTTCATCTGTAGCAACACTTTCTCTGATTGTTTCTGGGATTCTGTCATGATCTTAGTTTTTTTATATACCTTAGGGTTTTCTTGTCTCATGTTCATTTCTTCAAGCTTAGAAATCATTCTAGGACAATCCAATACTTCATGGTCCATAGCTTTGCAACAAAGACAACTGGGTCTTCTCCCAGGGCATTCCTTATCAAGATGTCCTGTTTTTATGCAACTATAACATAGGGTCAATCCTCTCTTTGTTTTAAATGATCCCCATCCTTTCCTCCACTGTGCACTAGGATCATGTTAGCTAACCTGCAAGCATTTATGTAGTGTCCCCAAGGCCGAGCCTCGATGTAAACCATGCTCTGAAAGAGATTGTAAATATAAGTTATAGGCTAGTGAGCCAAGTTTTGTATAAGTCGGTAGGCTTATTTATTTGATTAGGCCAGAGAGCCTAAGGGTAGAAGGCCACGGGCCTGGATTTTCTATCTGTATGTATGAAACACTCCAATAAAATATAAAAAAAAAACGCAAGGTGTAGACCGACCACGATGAAAGAGTGATGGGGGACTGAGCGTCCACAGAGTGGACAAGGGATTAAGGGCTGGAAGGTGGGAAAAAGGAGCTGGGTGTTGAACCTAGGGGCTAAGCCTAGGGGGCTTAGGCCTGGAATAATATTTTAATATTATTTCAAAAAAGAGCCATGTGCATATTATTTTACCCTAAGTTCTTTGGAAGGATGAGTGACTTCCAAATGTGAAGGAACGAGCTTCATGGGTGACAAGTGTCAACCCATGTGCATGCAGTTAAAACTACCGAAGCAAGCCGTGTTGGGGGTTCCGCTCCCATTTCTGTCAACTGCTGCATAGGTTCCTCCTCGATTCGACCGGACTATCTAAGCGTGAATGGGTTGAACCTTTGCAGAGATACCCTCGTGCATCTTCTGAACCGTACACCCCTTGAACCGGAAGCCTGTGTAGACTTTGGGAAAAAGTTTGTGTTTGTTCTGGAAAGTTGTTTCATCCTCCGAACCAGAAAAAGGCCTGTGTCATTCTGAGATAGCCCATACATTCTGTTCTGAACCATCAAGCCTGTGAGTGGAATCTCTGTACACCTTGTGAAATCCCAAAAACTGAAACCGTGAGTCTATTTTGTGATTGCTGAGCCTGTTTGGGAAGCCCGTGTTTGTTTCCCAGTTGGATGTTGTGGCCACGTAGTGCTGGACTGCGTGTGGCTTACTGGCCAGTGTGAACTCATGCTTAGCTTGTGTGTAACCTCTCTCCAGGTGAGGGATGTGATTGTGGTTTGAAGAGGTAGGTTGTCAGGCGTGCGAGCAACTCTTTCCAAGTGAAAGAGTTTGCTGGGAAGTGTTTTCTTCCAGAGAGTGTCTAGCACCAGCTACGGGCTCTGAGACTTCCTGATCCAGCCTGTTGCCGAGACCCAGAAGGGGAGGTTAGCACCGATGGACTGTGCGTGTGAAGGTGTATACTCCCGGGCGGAACAGGCATGTGGGGAATGAGGGTCTAGTAGTAGTGGGCGTAAGTTGGCATCTTTGGGAAGAATCCTTCTAGATATTTCTGTGATGTCTTCCCTGTAATCTCAGCCTAGCCTAGGATTCCTTGCCTTGGGGTGGAGCTCGGTCCCATCTTGGGGGTGACCCACAGTTGAGCTGATGAATAGTGTGGTCTAAGGTTGGAAGGTTCGTGGAAGTCCTGCACTACGTCGATGTTTTCTACAGCTGTTAAAAGATAAGTATTTGAATTATGCTTTGATCATGTTATGTGTGACTGGCTGCTTATGTATCATGTTTTCGCTGTGTACGTGAATTATTGTTAAATGCTATGGAATGTGTGATTATAGCAGTAACGAGATATGTTTCACTCTGTATTTTAAATGTGTTTAATTGTGCTTAAATGCATGTGGTTATATTGGCCCGTGTTTATTATTAAAAGAGTGTACAGAATATTACAAGAGCGCGTTAAACCTCTTGGTTCTTTAAAAAGGTACACTACAAATTGGTATCATAGCAATTGGGCCACTACAAGTTGGTATCAGAGAAATTGGGCCACTGCAAGTTGGTATCAGAGCCAAGGTTTCGACACTGAGCCTAGATGGGCCATTAGAACGGTCTTTGGACTGAAAATGTGAAGAGAAATTGGGCCTGGAATGGCCAATTTCAGACGTTGGTTTGTTCCAGTGCGTCAAATAGTTTCTCGACCACGTTTACAAGCTTAGGAGGTTGAGCGGTGCTGTGAAACTACAGCTGGTATGGTCTACGACCACAGGAAGACAGGTTTCTACACCAATGGTGTAAGAACCGTCGGATCTGTTCGGGAGGGAAGGCAAACCCCTGTAACCGTCAGATTTGGAGAACGTGCACCAGATTAAAACTTTCGAATGATGCACAGGAGTTAAACTCGGGAGGATCGTGAGTCGTACGATCCCTGTGGTTTACCCGTCAACCGTTCGAGTTGACAGAAGTTGCACAGGACTTAAGTCCTCATGGGTAGAGGAGAAGTCCCATAGAAGTGTTGGGATATTCGAACTCAGGGGAATCGAGACCCCGTGATTCTTGAAATTCCGAGGAGAGATCCTATCCGTGAATCTCGGGAGGACACATGTCATAATCCTGGAGAGAGTCGTAACTCGGAGAATCAGAACTTTCGAGCACGTAGAAATCTTGTCACACGAAATCGCGATCCATGAATTCACGACAAGATCCGGAACGTTGATATTAGTGGACACGTGGCAGAGATCTGCGCCATCAGGGAAAGTCCCGACAAGGAGTAAATCCATCGGTGATTGAGGTTCATCGGGAAAGTCCCGATAGGAAGGTCATTCATCGGGAAATCGGAGGTTCCGGAGGCAAAGGTTTCGTGCATGGGAAAATCACGATACGCGATTTCCCGATAAGGCTTAGGTGCATGGGGCCACACCGACTGTCAGGAGGACAGGTGGCAGATTTATAGAAACAGGAGAAAGGATTGTTGACAAGTCAACGATTGGGACCCATCGGAGATCCCGTGAGCGTATGCGACTAATATTGAAATCGTCGAAACCCCAAGGAGTGGCTTGATTAAGGTCATATAGTATGGTCCTGTGGACCAGAGGCTGAACCTAGGGAGCGAGCCAGTATAAAAGCATATCGGGAATCGGAGGATCGGAGGTTGCGAATGCATGTGCATCGCGACATCACAAATTTCAAAACCCCGATAAGAGGATTGATCACGGTCATGGACAGTGGTCGTATGGTGAGGCTATAGCCCGGAGGGCTAGCACAGACGGAGCAATCGGAAATCAAGAATCGGGGATTCCGCTGTCAAGCGTTTTGGGCACATTCATATTTACGAAACCCTGAACCCTGATAAGGGATAAGGCCAGGGCCCACGAGTTAGCAGTCACATAGGCCAGGGCTGAGTTTGGAGGACTAAGGCATATCAGAGATCGGAGAATCGGGGGTTGCGAGGCATGCGCCTGTTGACAACACAAGTTCGAAACTCCGAAAGGGGTAGTCACGAGAGGGAAATGACCATGATCAGGGCTCATGGTCATATGAGTCACGGGCTGGGCTTAGGAGAGCTAACACGTAAAAGGGTCATCAGAGATCGGGAATCCGAGAGGATAGTAAAATTTGACATCAGGAGTTGCGAAACTCCAAAACTGGAAGTCCCGAAGTAACTGAAATGGAAGTTTCGGTAAACCGAAAAACACAGAACCATACAGAACTTAGGAAACTTTGTGAAGTAGAGATGTCTTTCGTTCTTATTTGTATTGATTATGAATGTTGTGGATTGTTCATAAAGTTTAATGGTCTGACAAGTTTTGAATTCAATTGCACAATGCGTGTGCAGAGTTCAACGAAGGCCAAAACTCCAGAGAATCAACGCCAAGTATGGAGTGGGGAAGAATGCAAATTATCCCTGAAATGGAAGACGAACAAGAAGGAAAGGATGTTAACTTGGGAGTCGAAGGATCAAACTCTAATGGGCATGGAAAAGAGATGGATAAGGAAGGACATATGATGAAAATCATTGAAGGGCTACAAAGAGAGGCCAAGGAGCATCGAGCTGATACCCGAAAGCTCATGAAAGTCAAGGATCGGCAAGGGAAATTAAACTTAAGATTCTTGCAGAGTCTGGAAAGAATAGAGAAGAAACTTGAGAAAGGAAGAGAATGAAGTACAACGGAGAGTCGCAGAACTCATGGGAGAAGAAGCAGGTCGAGGAGTGATAGCCGACATCACAGTCGCTCCCAAAGATGTTCTGGCAGTAAGACACACAACACTTCAAGCCCATCACCTACCAGAAAACATCAAAAATCTAGAAGGGAGGAATTGAAAGGAGAGATGAATAAAATTAAACCTCCAACATTTGATGGGGAGCACAAGAAGGAGGAAGATGCTGAGACATGGTTGCTTGGGATGAAGAAATATTTTCAGCTGCAGAATTATTTCGCTCATGCAGAGGGAAGAATTGCAATGTACCAACTGAAAGGAAAGGCATCTATGTGGTGGGATCAGTTTGTGCGGGTGCAGCACATCAAATAGAAAGAGGTCACTTGGAAGGAATTCAAGAGGTATTTCGAGAAGAAATACCTGACAAAGAGGTACTATGATAGAAAGATGAAGGAGTTCTTCGAACTCAAACTGGGCAGCATGACCATTGATCAATATGAGCGAAGTTTTCTGGAACTACTGAAGTATGTTCCATTCATCAAAGACGAGGCTGTCAAAATTCAGAGGTATCTGAGTGGACTGCCACCTTCCATTGGTGTCAAGATTCAATATGATGATCCTAAGACCATGGAAGAAACCATAAGAAGGGCGAAATGTCTATATGAACA
>ML802026.1:368623-387765 GCA_009831015.1 Picea engelmannii
AAGGTGTATACTCCCGGGCGGAACAGGCATGTGGGGAATGAGGGTCTAGTAGTAGTGGGCGTAAGATGACATCTTTGGGAAGAATCCTTCTAGATATTTCTGTGATGTCTTCCCTGTAATCTCAGCCTAGCCTAGGATTCCTTTCCTTGGGGTGGAGCTCGGTCCCAACTCGGGGGTGACCCACTGTTGAGTTTATGAACAGTGTGGTCTAAGGCTGGGAGGTTCGTGGAAGGCCTGCACTCGGTCGGTGTTTTCTACAGCTGTTAAAAGATAAGTATTTGAATTATGCTTTGATCATGTTATGCGTGACTGGCTGCTTATGTATCATGTTTTCGCTGTGTACGTGAATTATTGTTAAATGCTATGGAATGTGTGATTATAGCAGTAACGAGATAAGTTTCACTCTGTATTTTAAATGTGTTTAATTGTGCTTAAATTCATGTGGGTATATTGGCCTGTGTTTATTATTAAAAGAGTGTACAGAATATTACAAGAGCGCATTAAACCTCTTGGTTCTTTAAAAATGTACACTACAAATTGGTATCAAAGCAATTGGGCCACTACAAGTTGGTATCAGAGCAATTGGGCCACTACAATTTCTTTCTAGGGTCCTGCATACACTTATTAGTCCAAACACTCTTTCTATGCATAGGTATAACATATTTTTGACTATTCTTATCAGATCTACTCATATCAAATATTCTTTCATCTATTAATACCCTAGTTTTCAAGAATCTATCAAACATACCTAGATCCATACTATTGAAACAAAAATTTCCACTTATGTTACTTCTACAGAGCACAAAGCTTTCATATCTAAAACTTTTCAATATTCTTACCTTTATTAGAGCACACAGATTTCATATCTTACCTCTTTTAATAAAAAAGTCTCACTTTTTCCTTTCTCATAGCACAAAGCTTTCATATCTTACCTCTTTTCTTCAGATCATAATTATTTTCCTTAGAATGAAGATTTTCAAACTAAGTAGAGTACTATGCACTAGAGCAACAGATCTACGCACATAAATTTCACAATTTCAGGTCGGATCTTTGCACAAATCTTCTTTTTCCTCATTTCCCAGCAATCATAGTTTCAAGTCCCAACAATGGAACCATTTGTTGGTACAGGGGAAGACCCAGGGTTTAACACTACAAAAATGCATCAACAAAACCCTAACTACCGACCCTTTCGGAAACACCTGCGAAGCAGATGAAGTCTCACCCGAGATAGAGGCAGGGGTGGTTGCAGGACTCAGGTGTATGCAACCTCAGCTGGGAAAAGGATCTGTGATTACAATACTTAATAGACCACTTAGCACTGTTAGTTTGTTATTACATAACCAATATCTGCTTCGCAAGAGCCATGTATCATCAGATCCATAGCTCCGGTTAAAAGCGCATGGAAGAGGATAAGGTTTGAGATTTGATTTTCCCAAAGTTCAAAGGTCCGAAAATCATCTCAACCATCGTTCTTTGAAGGGCACACATCATCAGATCCTTAACTCCGGATGTTTTTCTTCGAGATAAAGTAAGTTTGAGTTTTGGTTTTCCGAAAGGCTGAAGGCCCAGAGTAAGTCTCAACCATCCGATTCGAAGGTACACACGACGTCATATCTATAGCTCCGGAGGAAAGCAAAGGGGGGGAAATCTCGAAGACCCGAAGCATCTCTCGATCGTTGATTGAGAAGGGAGTAGAAGGGTCGTTGATCTAGTTGAAGGGGTCAAATTCTTGAAGCAGAAGAAGAGTTGTTGATTGAAGGGGCTGCGTGTCAATAGATCGACAACTCGAGGTAAAAGACACAAAAGGTAAGCGAGATTTGATATTTTATTTTCCCAGAGCCTGAGCCCAGAAGAGCCAGATATGTGGCAGGCATCAGTACGGAGATGTGGAGCCTTATAGACTTGGCACGTGGCCACCACCTGAGCATTAAGTCTCGTTCAATCTCTGAAGAAAAGAAATAAATGAAGGGCAGGTTTGGTGGTTGAAACCTCACCTCACCCCATAAACAAAAGGTATGAAAAGTCCGGTCGTGGGGACTGAACCGTCAACCCGTGGTACCCCTGCGAGCAGATTTCCCTACAGACCCGTGTTGATCTGAGCTCACATCTGATAGAAGGGATACATGCATAGTTTGACAGAAGAAGTCACCAACGCAAAGATTTGATTGTAGTGGCTAGGTCACACTCTTGGTGGTGGAAAATTGTTTTGAGTATAAACAGATAGTTTTAATATCTTGTTAAGGTCATCAACTGGTTGAGTAGAGATCCCTATTTTGTAATGTTTTGATGCCATAACTGTTCTCTGGTTATGTATAAGATTTGAGACTCTCAGATTAATAGAAATCGACCTATTTTCATCTCTTTGTAAAAACTATGCTAAAACACTCGGGCATGGAGGATCCAATCGAGGGTTGTTATGTTGTTGTAATGTAGGTTTGATTGCAACGGTATCGTGACCATTTTTAGTCAGCTTCATTGTGATATTTTTCTCTCTTAAACTGAATAGCTCGGGCATGAAGGATCCAGTCGAGTTGTTGTAGCTACATGGTGATGTAGGTTTGATCATTATGTTGTTATGATTGTGTTGTTTGGACATATTTCAGTGTCTAAAACTTGATCTTAAGAGTGATATTGAGTCTGATTTTTTATTCTCCAAGCTACTTGAAGGCCTCATGCCCATAGCAGTATTGTCCAACTTTCTTACTAAGTGTTCCCTCTGCTCACACTTAAACTCAATTCACTGACTGAAGTTAGTTGTGACCCTCACTTCCCTATACATTTCTTGTCCAGTTCTATGTTGAACATCATTCATATATTGAGTTTTTTCCATTGACCTCCACTCATATAAACCAAACATTGACCAAAAACTATGATGGGTACTAGGCTCATCCTCCTGCAATCTGAGGGTGACTATCAGTGCTAACATTTCTTGCGATGTTGCCTGAGAATGAATTGAAGAACTTTCCCTAGGTAGAACGACAACGAACTTCTGATTCTGAAGGTGCATCAAATATCAGAACCTTTGAAGATTGTGCTTGCACCTAGCAACTCCACTGTGGTTACTCCATTGAGGTGACTCCACTGTTTCAATGTAGCTTCTTCTATCTACACTTGAATCTCCTTGGGAGAACACAACGATCATATCTGGTCTTTGATGGTGAACAAATACTAGACACACTCATTTTTCACATCATTCACCTGGCGAATCCATGGTTGAATAATCGATTGGCGACTCCACTGGTTCAAAATGGAAAAAATCATGGCTCGACGGTTTTCTCCCTTCAAATATTTTTTGTTCCTAGTTTTCCTAATGTTGTCCCTACTATGGACGAATGGGGTGATTATTTGTCCATGTTTAGAGAGCATAAAGAGGACAACCCTGCTCAACATCTCAGTGAGTTTTATGAACTCATGCACCAGTGGGAGATACATCATAAGGATGTATTAATGAAGATGTTCATGTTCTCGTTAGCAGGGGATGCTCGTGAATGGTATCACTCCTTACCCCCTGATAGCATCTCCTCACTGGGAGAATTTCATGCAGCCTTCAATAGCCACTATCAAAAGTTTCATTCCTCTGAGTTTATTTGTCATAATGTTTGAGAGGAATATGAAGACAGTGAGAAAGATATGGTTGGTTCTAATGAAAGCTGTAAGGATGAAGACCATGAGGAGGAAGAAGATGCTTTGGGTGAGCTTATGGAACTGGTAAAATCTCTCTCTACCAAAATATAAAGGTTGGAATTTGAACAAAGCGTAGATGATTCTCCATTCCTTGAGATAGATGTTCTTGAAATTCCTATGGATGGTGATAGTATTGACAATTTCATAACTGTAGAGGCCTTACATTATGATCCTAATGTACCTGTTGTCTCAAATTTAAATGAAGAAATAATTGTGTATTCAGATGAAGACAAGCAGTGCCCTACATCACATTTTGATGACTCGGGGAGAATCCAACCTTTGTATGGCAACTATGAATCAGTTTCTGAGATGGATTTGCAAGATCCCCGAGAACATACTATAGAGTCTTATGCTTTGTTCACCAATGAAAAATATTGTGAGGAAATCAATCATCCTAGACCTGCAGAAGACACCAAGTAGAAGTTTGAAGGGCAGAGCTTTCCCATGGCTCCTGTTTATGACAATTATGAATCTGATCCTTAGGAGAGCCATGAAGAGGAAGAGGAGAAATTGAAGGTGCAATTTATAGCCTACTAAGAACCTGTCATCGAGCAACCACAACCTGGGATCAGTCAACCTGCATCAGCCTTTCACCTGCCTACACTTGCCAGAGACATTCATCCTAGTGTGAATAGATGCAAGACAAAGCATGTTTTCTATCACCAGCCCAATGGATTTTTCCACTCATTCTATGACCCTGCCAATGAGTACATGGAGTGGCATTTCCTTCATATCTTAGAGCCATCCAAATTTATCTCAACTTCATCCTTTGGAGAGAAGTTGAAGGATGTAACCTTTCTGCTTTCACGGTTGCATTATCTGCTATTGATCATCGATAGAATAAATGGTCTTCCATTTAGGAAGCTACTTGAATGGCTATGGTGGAAGTTTTCTTTCACCTAGCGCTTTGTAAAAATCAATTAGTCTAGGAATGTACATAAATAAGCTCCTCCTAGAGCCCATGTATTTTTCTTTCATTTTTAGGATAGTGTGCTTGTCACCTTTAATCCTCAACAGGATGTTTTTTGAGCATGACTCCATAGCCCAATGTATAAGGCGACTGGAACTACTTGTTCTTGGTAGCTCGCAGGGAGAATCCCATCCCCTGTGGAACCAAAAGTTATCACATATAATTGTCAAGGGAAACAGGTTGTCCAAGTTCCCAACCTACACAAGAAGCGTCTGAATGTAGCATGCAAAGAAACTCATTTCAATCTACAAATACAAAAATCCAGTCTCAGTTTTGCGGCAGTGGAGATCCCTTGTGAGGATCAGATTAGCGGCCCCCGAGTATTCAGAATTTTAGAATTGCCCAAAGTGCCGAAGCACCCGAAGTCCTGAAGTGGCTAAAGGCCCAAAGTGAATCTGAGTCGTTGATCAACAAGATCCATGTATCTTCAGATCCATATCCATAGGTAAAAGCGCATGGAAGAGGATGAGGTTTTAGATTTGATTTTCTCGGAGCCCGGAGGTCCGAAAAGCGTCTCAGTCGTCGATCTTTGGAGGCCATGCATCGTCAGATCCTTAACTCCGGATGTTTTTCTTCGAGATAAAGTAAGTTTGAGTTTTGGTTTTCTTGAAGCCTAAAGGCTCAGAGTAAGTATCAATCATTTGATTCAAAGGGACACGTGACACCAGTTCTAGATCTCCAGAGGAAAGCAAAGAATAGTTGGGAAAATTATGAAGACCCGAAGTAGCTCTTGATCGTTGATCGAGAAGGAAGCAGAAGGGTCGTCAATTTGGTTGAAGGGATCAAAGTTCCGAAGAAGGAGCAGATTCATTGATTGAAGTGCACGCACATCAATAGATTGACAACTCCGGGAGATTTGATATTTTATTTTCCTAGAGCCTGAACAAAAAATAGCTAGATATGTGGCATCCATCAGTACAAACATGTGGCACCCTTATGGCCTTGGCACATGGCCACCCCCTGAGCATTAAGTCTCGTTCAGTCTCTGAAGAAAAGTAGTAAATGAAGGGTAGGTTTGGTGGTTGAAACCTTGGCTCACCCCATAAACAGAAGGTATGGAAAGTTTGGTTGTGGGGAATGAACTGTCAACCCATGGTACCAACGTGAGTAGATTTCCCTGCAGACCCATGCTGATTTGAGCTTTCATCTGACAGAAGGGGATACTTGCACAGTCTGATAGAAGAAGTCACCGATGCAAATCTTTGATTGTAGTGACCAGGTCACACTCTTGGTGGCGACAAATTGTTCTGAGTATAAATATATAGTTTTAATATTTTGTTAAGGTCGTCAAATCGTTGAGAAGAGCTCCCTATTTTGTAATTTTTTGATGCCTTAACTGTTCTCTAGTTATGTATAATATTTGATACTTTCAGGTTAATATAAGTCAACCTCTTTTCATCTCTTTGTAAAAATTGTGCTAAAACACTCAGGCATGGAGGATCCAGTCGAGGGTTGTTATGTTGTTGTAATGTAGTTTTGATTGCATTGGTATCATGAACAGTTTTAGTCAACTTCCTTGTGATCTTTTTCCCTCTTACATTGAATGGCTCAAGCATGGAGGATCCAGTCGAGTTGTTGTAGTTGCATGGTGATGTAGTTTTGACCATTGTGTTGTTATGACTGTGTTGTTTAGACATATTTCAGTGTTTGAAACTTGAGCTTAAGAGTGATCTTGAGTCTGATTTTTTCTTCTCCAAGCTGCTTGAAGGCCTGATTCCCATAACAGTCTTGTCCACCTTTCTTACTAAGTCTTCCCTTTGCTCATACTTAAACTCAATTCACCGACTGGAGTTAGTTGTGGCCCTCGGATGCTTGTACATTTCTTGTCCAGTTCTACGTTGAACATCATTCATATATTGAGTTTTTTCCATTGAACTTCACTCATATAAACCAAACATCCAACAAAAACTCTGATGGGTACTTGGCTCATCCTCCTGCAATTTGAGGGTGACTATCAGTGCTAACACATGGTATCTAAAGGAATTAGGATTTCAACCTAGCCAATAATGACTATCTAGCATGAGATTCTTCATTGTTGTTCCAAGTGATTTATGTGTGTCGTACCAATTGTTTGTGTCCTTTGACTTCTTACTCTTCTTCTTTGCATGCCATTTTACCTAGTTGCCCTGATTTTAGTTACCTTTTCCTAACTTTTTTGAGAGTTAGAGTCTCATTTAGCCTTCTTTTGTTTTGTTCTAATTTTGAACCAAAACTCTTTCTTTCTATTATGCCAAATTGTTTTCTCAATCTTGATGCAACAATAATAAGTGGCTCAAAATGATGATGTCAAGAAACTCCATTTTTGTCTAGATGTATCTATGTGAGTCATTGTGGTATTTTGGAACCAAGTGCTACTCAAAGTGTTAAGTAACAAATATCTTAATACAAAATACACAAGAATAGATCTAAAAAGAATATATGAAAATCACACTTTATTATATCAAAACCCTTGAAGTAGGGAAACACCATACAATGGATCCTATTATGGAAGCGATCATCTCCTGTTCACTTTCCTCTTCAAGGGGGAATCCTCCTATTGACCTACTACTCCAAATACAATACTTCTCTTTATATCCCATTACATTGTTTGAACCCTTTATATATAGAGCTGCCAACCACCAAAGAAAATTCTAGAGGAGGACACTTCTAGAATTATAACCTTCTAGTATGTCCTCTTACATTTATTATATCTAACTACCATAGTGGGCCCTATTTAATACTATAGTGGAACTAGTCCACCTTACATTGAATGGCTTCCACTATTATCACTATGGGCCCTCCACCACCCCCCACTACCTCTCTAGCTACTTAACATTGCACCCCTCTTATGAAAGAATCGTCCTCAACGATTGATGTACAACCATATACTGGGGCCCATGGATAAGTGTGGACCATAGTGCTGAAGTAGACTAGAGAACTAGGGTCTCATGGAGAAATGAAAACCATCTTTTTGAAGTAGTCCAACTTCCATTGTGAACTGGGGTCGCATGTCCAAGTGCTCATATGAACTCCACACGGAAGATATATGAACTCAAGAACCAACTGAAAATTATGCTCCAAATATCTACATTGATAATGGGGATCCAAATATGTAGATCCCTCCATATCCACAAAATCATCTGAATGACACACTAGTACTAGAGAATACTGAAAAATAATGTTCATAGAAGGCGTTGGACTTCTCTCCATAATGTGCTCTACATAGGGTGAAGGAGAGTCACCAAATAGAATATGGAAGTGGTTGTCATCCCAGAAATGAAAACTATCCATATATCGATCATCACAAGCGTCTTCAAAATCATACCATGCTTATTTCTTGATTATATTCATCCCTGAGATATGCCATAAGATATCTCTCCTGCATGCAATCCAAGGTCCTTTGAATATTGTGACAACTATCACTAACACCTTGTAGACCCTCTTGGAGATGGTTCTCAAGGGTTTCAATCTTCCAACCCATTTCCATGAGAAGTTGAATATACATTTGAAATACCACATATAATATACCAAAAAAAGATATTAAAATTATCTATCCAATGGAACTGATATGGTAGTAATCTGAGCACCCTATGAAAATTATGAACTCTGTACTCTCGTCGTCGTCACGAAAACCCCAAAAAAATCACTGATTTTAAATAAACGACATCTTCACTTCTAGAGCTCCGATTGAGATTCCTTTTATTTTAAATAAATGAAATCGTGAGAGGAACTTAAATATACAATTTTTTTTGGAAAATTCAGCTTCAGATGCCACATAAATAAAAAAAATCACTTAGCCGTCTGTGAAAAAATCCTTGAAAATAACATATTTTAAAACTTCAATAACTTTACTTTTCGGACTCTATTTCAGACGATTTTTTTTTTTTTTTAATTGGATTTGTTTATGAGAGGAAATCATATACATAACTAGTTTCTACAAAATTTTCTCATAAATACACATAAATAATCTAGAATGTTGTGACCCTCTTTGGCTTCTCCGGAAAAAAAAAACCTGCAAAAATAGAAAAAACAAATTCTCACAATTTATGCCAAGGAAAGTGCTCTGATACCACTTGTTAATTGCCAAATATATGAATACAAAATACAGGATAATAGATCGAAGAAGAATATATGAAAACCACACTTTATTATATCAAAACCCTTGAGGTAGGGAAACACCATAAAATGGATCCTATTATGGAAGTGATCCTCTCTTGTTCACTTGCCTCTTTGAGGGGGAATCCTCCTATCGAGATACTGCTCCAAATACAATACTTCTCTTCATATCCCATTACATTGGTTGAACCCCTTTATATAGTGCTATCAACCACCTAAGAACATTCTAGAGGAGGAACCCTCTAGAAGTATAACATTCTAGTAAGTCCTCTTACATGTATTATATCTAACTACCATAGTGGGCCTCATTTAATACTATAGTGGAACTAGTCCATTTTACATTGAATGGAATTCACTATTATCACTATGGGCCCTCTGGGCTCCCCACTACCTCTCTATCTACCTTACACAAAGTCCTTAATACACAATTTTGGATGCAAAGTATGAAAGATGTTGGTATACTCCAATACAATTTTTTTTTTCACTTGGCACAATGTTGTCCTTCTTGTGCACTAGTCTTTGTAGTTTCCAGCAAGTAAATACTCCTCCTTGTGAGCATTTACCAAATCCCCTCAAGTAGGTTTTGTCACATACATTTCAAAATAATCACTCACATGTTTCACATAGTAAGTGTGAACCAATATTTGACATGGGAAAGGGACTTTAAGAGTGAGAATCTAATCGTCTCATTGTTGGAAAAATGGTAAAAAAAAAATACCCTTTAGTATATCTATAACCATTTCTCTAAATATTATACATCTATCTTTGCAATTCAAACAAAAATATACCAAAATTAACTTATACTTTGAATGGTGTCATGTGTCTACATTGAGTGTTTATTGAAAGTTCCTTCACCGCTATTGATAGTGGCCAAATGATCTAGGTGAAATGGTCTATTATCTTAATTTTTTTTTCTATCAAGTGATTTCTTGAGAAAAAACTTGTAGGATCCCCTTATTAGTGATCCCTTTTACTTCATCCATCATGGGAGGAACTTGGTTTTTATGAGTGAGATCTTTGTCCCACTCAGTTACTACAAGGCCCAACTCCTAGTACCCTAGTTCCTTGTTGGGGGAAATGAATAGAAAAACAATAAAAAGATTATTTCCTTGATACCATTGGTTCATATTGTATTAAGAATGAACAAAAAAACACAATATTCTAAAGAGAGCACAAGCTAATAAAATATTGAAAATTAGATATTACACTAAAAAATATAATATAATAATGATTCAAATGATGAAAAAAAATGCAATTTACATAATAATACAAAGTGGTTATAATGATGGTAGCTTATTTATAAGAAGAAAAGTTATGTATGTTCATTTGTAAAAATACCATTACAAGACATTGAAACTACATTTTCTCATGATGCCAAAAATTCTAAGACAAAAAAAATCATAAACATAAACAAATGAGACAAATGTGTGAGATGAATTGCTCATGCCCCCGGTTTACCACTCGGGCTTAGTTTATTAATAGATGAATTTGGCAAACATTATAGAAATATGAAACAAAAATTATTTTGTAACCTTTGGCAAACCAAACGTTTCATTTATCCATTGTTTTTCCTAACGCTCACCCTTAATGGAGAAATGAATTCTCTATGATTCCTAATGGATTTCTACATATTTCAATTTTTTCCTTTCCAAGAGGCTTCGTGAAAATATCGACCATATCATCAATATTGCAATATATTAAGTCAATTTCCTATAGTCTCTACATGGTAAAGTATTTGTCAACATGTTTATCCACATTTGAAATCTCGTAGACTGAGATGCATCACAAAACCATTTGTTCGGAGCTATCTCATGTATAGAACTCCAGGAATTGTCACACATAGATCAAAACTTCTTCGATCTTGCTACAAGATCCTTCACATGCAAGTTTCTTCCAGTAGGTCTTTTGGGCCCTCCTGTGAGGGAGTTATACCTAGAGTTATCGGCTTTGGTACCAAATTAGAAACATAAACAGAGGAGACAAATGTATGAGATGAATTGCTCACTCTCTGGCTTACCTCTCAAGCTTAGTTTATTAATAGGTGAATTTGGAAAACGTTAGAGAAATATGAAACACCAAACGTTTCATAACCTCCGGGAAACCAAATGTTTCATTTATCCATTATTTTTCCTAATAAAAAACCTTATGGTCTGAAAATGTTAACCTTAGGAGGCAAGGTGGTTAAAGGAATGCAGGTAGAAGGGGCCTAGATGGTAAGTCAACTTCTCAAGGCCATAGCTTTGGCACACAAACTCTATTTTTAGTGTTTTCTTTGGAATGTTATAAATATTATTATGAACCCGAACCCTACATGTTTAATAGGCATAACCATTATAGACATCCATCGTATCAAAATTAGTTGAAACATATGTGAAGAACCAAAAAATGGTACCAAAATTTTTGGGCTTGTAAAACTATTATTAATGTCAGAAGGTTAAAAAACATTCTTAAGATGGTGATAAACCTACATAGCCACCTATATCTAAATATTTAGCTCATATTTAGATGTTGAAGGAAAAGAAGCACACCATTTGAATCTTCCATATATGATTTGTCTCGTAAATCTTGACCATCCCATTTCTAAATTACATAGTTAATTATTATGAAACATTTGAATCTTCCATATATGATTTGTCCCATAAATCTTGAGCATCCTATTTTTAAATTACACATTATGAAACATTTGAATCTTCCATCTATGATTTGTCCTATAAATCTTGACCATGCCATTTCTAAATTACACAGTTAATCATTATGAAACCTTTTGCACAAGGTGAGAGAATATAATAATAATAAAAAAATAAAAAAAACTTCACTAATTTAGTTTTCACTTAAACTTGACATATATGAACATATATGAATACAGGATAGACTTACATTTGTCGTTATAATATGGCTAAAAGTTGACATATAAAAATACACAATCCACTTACATTTGTGGTTAAAACTTGCATCCTATTTTTAAATTACACATTATGAAACATTTGAATCTTCCATCTATGATTTGTCTTATAAATTGTGACCATCCCATTTCTAAATTACATAGTTAATCATTATGAAACCTTTTACACAAGGTGAGATAATATTTAAAAAAAAAAAAAATCCCTAATTTAGTTTTCACTTCAAGTTGACATATATGAATACACGATAGACTTACATTTGTCGTTATAATATGACTAAAAGTTGACATATAAAAATACACAATCGACTTACATTTGTGGGACTTACATTTGTGGTTAAAATTGTATTATGGCTAAAAATGTGTTTTATTTAAACTTGGTGCTCACTTGGGAGTGTTTAATTGGACTAATATCCATTGATTTTTTAGGATACTGAGAAATAAGTGCTCACATGTTATACTTACCATTATATCTAAAATATGGTTTTTTCTAGAGCACCTGAGTGGGCCCAATGGTTAAGAGCATGTGTTATCTCCGGGGAGGTCACAAGTTCAAAACCTGCGGGGGGTAGGGATGTTCATAATGGCCCGTTGTGACAAAGCTGGAAGGGTAGACGACCCCTGGGATAGAGGTTCACCCGGCGGTGTGGGCCTCGGGACGTCTCGGCCCTGCTGAGTCATAAGTTATTGGTATATGTATAATTTCACTAATTACCATTGATTTTTAGGGCATCCAGAAATAAGTGCCAACATGTTACAAATAAAATTTTATTCATTTTCAACTTGACATGAGTAAATAATGACAAAATTTAGTCCAATGTTGCTTCCGTGTTTCAAGGTCTACGTGTCTATTTTTTTTAACTTTTGCTTCTGCTTGCACGTAAGTGGATTTTATCATTGATATTAAAATTTCACGTGCATTTTAGGGACTTGTACTGAAGTCGTCACTAGTTTTAGGATTGTTTGGATTTTCATGATTAATTTGCGTCGTCACTGGTTGGGATCCTATGGATGGATATTAAGGGAGCAAGCTAATTGTTAGTTCTGGTTATGTAATTGTTTTCTATTATATATATATATATATATTATATATATTAGGACATTAAACATTATCATCAATATTGTGAAAAACATTTTTAATTAATAAAGTTTTTATTGATTTCTATTCGAAGGAATAGAAATTTGTCGAAATTGAATTTACACTAATCCTTAATCCTTAATAAATACTTTTATTAGCACTGAAGCAAAGTAAAGAGATGATGTTGGTGTGAAGCCGGTAAACTTACAGTAATTTATATGATTTGAAATATAACCAATGAGAAGATGTGATAAGACCATTCACTATTGTGATTTTCATGGATTGTAAGAACCTATGGGCCGTGCGCGTGCAGATTGAATGCTCTTAGGAATCATGGGTAACCATGATCCGTCACTGTGAACTGTTTGTGATTGGATTATTTAAAATATAATCAGGTTTGGAATTTCAAATTTATAGATAGGTATAATCAGGTTTGGAATTTCAAATTTATAGATAGGTATAATCAGGTTTGGAATTTCAAATTTATCCAATTTGTCAAGAAAAAAATTGATAAGATTAAAATATTTTCATGCTTGTCACTTCAGCTTTTACTTAGAATTATAAATGTAAAAATATTTGATATATTGTGTAAATTTCACCGTTATAAATTTTATGTACATCTAGAAGACTTGAAAATCACACTCACATAGCAAAACGCTATTGCTAGACCCAGGCGGGAGCGTTGGAATTTATAATCTGCACAATTAAATGTCAATTTGATATTTTTGATATTTTGATTTCTGTTAATAATGACGTGGATTTCTTATCCATATGTCAAATACAGTTTGAAATAAAAATAAGTGAGGTGGGACGTCAAATTGATTCTGCTTTTATTGATTGATATCAATTTGGATGGGTGGCAGCGACTGACATTGTCTCCACGGAATTGCAGACTCCTATGTGCATTCACATGCGCAGAACAATAAAAGCGGTCTTCTATGTGCTTTTATCCAATAAAAGTAGACTCCTATGTGCATTGAGATGCGCAGAACAATGTCGATCACCTTTCGTTTTACCAACTCTTTTGAATGACCAGATGAGCTTGGGACTACGCGGCAAATGTGCATCGAAGCCGTCATATCATGAGTTTGTCGCACATGACATGTTTGTCGCACAAGTCGTTATCCTCATAATTCTTACGTACATGACTACGCGGTATATGTGCATCGAAGCCGTCATATCCTCATAATTCTTACGTACATGACATATTTGTCGCACTAATCGTTATCAAGAGTTTGATAGGAGTGTTGGATCCATCTTTCTCTTAAGAGAAACAAGTTGTTTGAGTTATTTTCCTCGTACTCTATTAAAAAATGAAAAGAAAGTGCTCTGCAATTGCGAAATGCACCTAGACGGCTTTTCACTCATATAAATCCATATAAGGCCATTGGATTGACAAAGCTTTTCCCATTTTTATAGTTTTACTTTCAAAGAAGGTTACCAAATTGAAGAAGGCTTTGCACTTAGTTTTAGAAAACTAGTAACATTGAACTTTTTGTTTTAAAAAAGTCCAAATTAGTTGCAATTTTGAATCTGAAAAGAAATAATAATAAATTTGAAAAATAAATAAAATAAAATACTAATTTGAAATTAAAATAAAGGAAAATAAAATAAAATCTAATATGTAATCATTTATTAAAGTAATAAGTATTAACTTTAATCAACTCTATCAATATCTAAAAACATTATAAACAAATAAACCAATGATATTTCATAGAATTTAAGATGTATATTATTATTATTATTATTATTATTATTATGAATATTAAGGTGTTTCATAAATGAAAATTGTTAATTGATTTCACACTTTTGACTAAATGATGTAGTAAGAATTGGAGACTTCATTTAGTAGATATATTTAGATGGAAATGTATTTATCTAAAAAAAATTCTTCTTATAAAAAATTCAGTCAATTCTCTATTCAATCCATGTGTACATGGTTTCAAAAATTCAATTAATTCTCTATTCAATCCATGTATACATGGTTTCACTACTCACATTAACTTATACTCGGATTAAGTTATAATGATTCACAAATAATTTATATATATTGAAGAGTAAAATAAGTTATAATGATTCACAAATAATTTAAATAATTTATATAGAGAAGAGTAAAATTTGAGGAAACTTTACTTCTTTAAATTATATATACACTTTCTCAATGCTCCAACAAAGATAAAAAGGAACTAGTTTTATGGAAACTATATTAGAGGAGAAATTCACAAGAGTAATTTTAGGAGAAATTCACCATTTTTCTCATGAATGAGATTTGGGATTAGTGCTATTTAAATTTCAATATTTTCATCCTACATTATAATTTGCAAATTAAGGTTGCACATATCAAAGAATAATCATTTTAGGTTATGCTTTTATTATGTTAAACTTTCTTAAATTAAATTCATTTTTTTTTCAAATAAAGAAAATATTTGATATTCAAATTATTTACTAGGTCATATTAAGCTCAATGAAATGGATTTCAAAGATAGGAGAAAGGAAAAGATCATCACAAAACTTAAAAATCAATCCTATCTTAACTTTGCAAAATCTACAAACTAAAAAATATGTTTTATAGTTTGATTTTCCCATATGACAAACATTTTAGTGGAACTACTCCACAAGGATTAAAATAGGAAAAAGTATTTTTCTTTAACTCCATAAAAAAATTACATTTTTAGTATTTTTTCAAGTCTTTGTATAATTCCATATCTAATCCTTTTACCTTGTAATAAATACTTACATCTCTTCATTAATAGATTTTCAATAATTAAACTTTTCACATATTCTCAAATAATATTTTAATTAATTTTTTCTAAAATAATATTTTAATTTTTTCAAATTGATTTGTTAAAATTATTCTTTCAACTCTTATAAACTTTCTAGTCCCAGACACTCCTCTTCCACTGAATCTTGAACTTTTAAAGGATCTCATTAAATAGAAACTTGAAGAAAAACTACATAGTTTTCATGGATATTTTATTATTTAAGAAAATAATTGATGATGTAATATAATGGAGTGCTCATTAAAGAAAGATTTGATCTTAGCATGTTGACATTGCATATCTTAGGTTTGTTAAGATACTTTCATAAGATTTCTAGTCCTAGACACTCATCTCCTAAACATAGTTACCAACTTAACGAGAACTCTATAGAGTTCTCGTTTTTTGGGGGGTCAAGTTTTTTACCTCATTTTTAAAAATGGTGCTATGGGTATAGCACCCCCCTCCTTAGGTGGTTTTTTGATATTTTAAATTTTCTGATACATAAGGTTTCCACTTTGTTTTTTTAAATGCTCGTTTTTTCATTTATTTTCAATTTTTTCTTCTCAACTATGTTTTTTCATCTATTTTCAAACTTTTCTATTTTATTTTTATTTTTATTCAAATTTTTTTTTTGTAAGTAAGTAATTTTATATATAAGGGCCTTCAAAGAACCAGACCATAAATACAAAACTGAGTGTCATCCGGGTTGTAATTACTGAACTGCTCCAAAAGGAGAAACCAGTTCAGCCAACCGGGCAATTCTAACACCTGAGTTCTTATCAGTCTTAAAAAAACAAAAAGCTTAGCTAACAAAGATTCCACTAGAGGAAGATCTATTAAAAAGAACATCCCCCTATAGTGGTTAGACAATTGGCGTATAGTCTGGCACATACTCTAGAAGATAGCCTGGCCATGGCTCCTCTTCAACAGGTGTCCTGCTGGTTTCCCATTGCATGTCATCACCCCCGGTGCACGCGTCCTTGTTAGCAGCAGTCTCGGCATCTCCCGTCGGAATGTGCACCTGCAGACCAATGACAACCACCTCCTTGACCTCCTGCCGAACTAGTTCCTTAATGACCTCAGTGTCGCCCGACGAAATTTGCTCCTGCTTGTCTGTGGCCATGACTACTTTCTTGACCTCCTGTCGAGTCGACTCCTCATCATCCTCTGTTGTGCCCTGCTTCCTGCAACTCTCATTGTCACTTGCGGTGGAGGGTGTTTCTTCTGAAGTTGTGGGAGAGGCTTCTTGGTAAGTGGAAAGAAGCTGGAGGAGGGTTGAATGCCTTCCATCCACATGCTGTAACCGAAAATGGAGGTCCTCCACTCCCTAACAGAGCTCGAAGACCAAGTCGTAAAGGATGGTGAAGTTTTCTCTCCACTGCAAGTCCGCTTTTGGTTTAGAGGACATCGACTCCTTGTTACGGGCGGGTCGACTATGAAAAGGCATCCCCATGGGTGATTTCGTGGAGGCAATATACGGCGCAAGAGGAGGAATAGAGTACCTGGAGGTTGAAGGAGCTATGAGGTGGCGCCAAGAAGGGTTCGGCCTAGTGTTAATTATGGCCAGGAAATCGAAGCTCAGAACAGGTACGGTGGAGGGATTGTGAATGGCTAACTCAGGCAACAGGAGCGGCGAGGATAAAGTTGAAGGCGAACGAGGAGGAGAAGTCCAAGCGCGAGGTCGTCGAGGATGCCAGGGAGAAACCCTACGCGATCTAACTCGTTGGTGTAGCATGGTTTAGCCTGGTAAGTGGGAATGGTCTGCTAGACCAAGGGGGAGGACCAGGAGCAACCAAGGTGGCATAAGCACCATGAGTAGACAAGAAGAACCGGGCCGGAGCTGCGGAATGATAACACAAACAAACAGAGTCAATGCACCCTGTGAAATGGAGGTCGAAGGAGCTCGAGTAAATGCCCCTCCCATCGTCGTAAATAAAAATTTAATGCAGGAGGGTGTCGGCAGCAGTTGGCACGAGCCAGGCACATGGCTCACTGCTTTGCTGGCTCCTCCATATCTCCTCTGTGCGCGAGTTGGCTGTCCGTAACACCCCATCCAGGTGTTTATTCAATTGTTTTTAATCAATGTTGTACAACATTTTTTTTTTGAAATTAAGATTTTTCATATAATTACGTGTCCTTAATTAAGTTATGGTTCGATACATTTTAAACATAGTGGAAAATATCAAATTTAACACACTTTTTTAACCTTCAATAAATAGAAAATAAGTGTTATTAAATAACAATACTTTTAAATATTTAAAAAATATATATAATTCATTTTTTTTGGATCAATTAAAAACTAAAATAAATAAGAAAACAAACATAATTGAAATTTAAAAAGAAAAAACATTTTAAAAACAAATTTATATGAGAAAAAACCATTGAAGAAAAACCTAAAAAACTAAAGAGGAAAAGAAAACCATAAAATTTTAATACAAAATTAAAAAAAAAATTAATAAAAATAAGTTGAAAAACCTTAAAACTACCAAAAATAAATAAATAAATAAAAATAAATAAATTTATATCAAAAACCTTAAAAAAAAAAAATTTGCACAAAAATATTGAAAAAAAGCTAAAAAAAAACATAAACCTATGTTATAATATAACTATTTTATATTATAGCATAGTTATAATATATAATATAACATAGTTATAATATAACTATGTTATATTATAACATGTTATAATATAACATTGTTATAATATAACATTGTTATATTATAACATGTTATAATATAACATGTTATAATATAACATTGTTATATTATAACATTCTTACATTATTATTAAGATATTATTAAAAAAAACAATAGATAAATTTGTAGCTTAGTTAATTTTAATGTTTTTGTTAATTTTGTTTTATTTTATAATCAAGCTGAGTTTATCATGCTTGTTTATGGTCATGGGTTTGCCTCTCTTGAATCCCACAAGGTGAGACCCCGTAATTAAAGCTCACAATTTTCCAACATAGAAAAGTATTGAAAATGGTTTCCACAAATACATTTCCTTCCAAAAAATGATCTAATTAACTATTTAATTACCTTTCTAAACCAGAACAAAAATATTTAAGAAAAATTGATTTGTTACTTATAAAGCATTCATGACATGATATTCTCCTTCTTACTAAGCAGGATCAACATGATATTCTCCTCTCAAGGTAGGATGTAAGACTATCTTACAACTTGGCAGGAAGATGAGGGAATCGTATCATATGGTTGTGCATTCTAAGACAAATAGGATCTTTTGGGGGCATTGACGCAACATGTAATAAATAACCCGGTATGCAATTGTATAATAATGTATAAAATATAAATAATTGATAAAAGATGATGGTTACAATTGAGAATGATGGCTTGTTTATATACCCACATAGGGGTGCCCGTTCACCACTAGACATGTCTTTTTGAGAACATGTCCTTTCATTATTAATAATTACTATTTACTAACTAACTATTTACTAATTAATTATTATGTTATGAACATGTTATTTATATATATTATGTTTATAACATTTCCTTCCTCTTAAAAATGCTTTGTCCTCAAAGCATTGGTAACGACGGGTGTAATTGACGAAAATGTTCTGATTCCCATGCTGCATCTTCCTCTGGAAGGTTTTTCCATTTGATAAGATATTCTTTGATTATGCGAGATCGTAAC
>ML802026.1:399401-415703 GCA_009831015.1 Picea engelmannii
TAATGGAGAAAAGAGGGGGATGGACGACACTTGTGCGATGGAGAATAATTAGAATTATTTTTATTAAAACTTAAATTAATTGTGATTTAGGGAAAGTTTGAGGTTCAAAAAACTCTATAAAAGAAAGGGAAGATGAGGAAGAAGGGGGGATCGGCTGTTAGCATAACGTTACGCTGCTGGATTGTGACTTGACTGATTACTTGTGGGGAGTTGGGATTTTCCCAACTCGGTTACAAGTGGTAGCTCGGCCTTGCGAGGCTAGCTAGGAATATAGACGTACCATCTGGATAGTGTGTGGCCCCTTTGCGGCTCGGGGGGCTAAGGGGGAAGCAGAGTACCCCTAGTGTTGGCTGGGATGTACCGGTGAGGTCTCTATGGTCGACGAGCGGGAGAGGCACGGAGCACAAGCACGGGATAGCGTCTTCGGGACATTAGCCATCGATCACAGGTACACAAGCACATTTTTGTTTAAAACAAAATGGAAAATTGTAAGTTGTATATGATCTCTTATGTTGTCGATTGTTGTGTTAAATTTTGGGATCATCCCGCTTCCTTGTTATTCGTTTCTGTGCCTCGTTCAGATCTAACCCTTATGATCCTCTCAATGAGATAAACTTAGGGCCCTAGTCTTCTCCTCTGTTGACAACATTTTATATGGTGTTCTGAGATGAAGTTATTCAATTTTGATCGGTGTTGAAACTGGTTGGCTGGATTGAGTGTTTTATTTATTTACCTCGGCATTCTTTTTATTGAGTAACTGTTGTGGAAACGTTGTCTCTATTGTTAAATTAGTACTGTATGAAAATAATTATCCCATCGTTTCCTTTATGTGTTGGCGAAAGAAATTTAACCCTCGGTTAAAAAATATATACACAAAAAATAAAAATAAATGGTCAATCTAGCCTGACCTCTATAACCCTAATGACTGAGTTCCCTTGCGTAACTTAGATAGCTGGATGAACCCCACCATGTTGCATTACCTCCTTTGCATCCTTTGTTTGCATTTTTTTTGGTTGGTTAAATTTTTTAGCATTACTATTGTATGGCTCTGCCTTTTTGGCTGTTAGAACCCTCTATGTTGCTGGTATGGCTCTGCGTTTGGCTATTAGAACCCTCTACGTTGCTGGTATGGCTCTGCGTTTTTGTTGTTAGAACCACTCTGCATTGCTATTGTGCATCTTTGCGTTCGCTCCTTATCATGACGCGAGACCTCCATGGCCACCTATGTTTGTCTTCTTCTGTGTTTTCTAAACCGTTGGGATAGTGGGTGACTCGCTTTACGGATAAGGATACATATCCAGGAGCTGAATCGAAATTCCCTTGGACTTTGACCAGATTCTTAATTACTACTCCTTGGTAATACGCCTAAGCTTTTGGAGGGCGAGTTCATTTCCTTACGGTCGTTGATCCTTGTCAGCCAACCCTGTAGCGCGACCATCCCAGGAGAGAATGAGACAATTCCCTTGCTGCTTTGGTTTAGGTTTTAATCCACCACCCCTCCTATATAACAGTTGCCGAAAATGTTGAAAACCGCCTTGTTCCTAGCCATGCCTTATGAATTCCTCCTGTGCAGACTCCAGCTTTATTGCTTCCGCCTTGTTCGCCTAAATTGTATTTGACAGTACGAAACCCTAATTTAGTGGTGTCCGTCCCTTTTCCTTAATCTTCGCCTTAATGGCTTCTCTGGGATGAACGCACAGCCCTTACGTTTATGACGCCGATTTTGTTGCCTCTAATTTTTCCTTTCAAACCACCGCTAGCCTCTTACCTGGCTCGGGCCTTTCCCCAAGCTTTATGTTTCCAAAGGGAAACATCTTCAGACTCCTTACCTCTTAAACGCCACGTATTGGATTTTAAAATGATGGTATACTCGCCCTTTTATTTGTTTAATGGCAGCTGGTAAAGAGATGCTGTCAGTAGGTTAATATCCAACTATATTCTAAGTTGGTAGTTTTTATTATTACATATTTGTTTCTAATGATTAGCGCAGATTTGTTAGCGCTGGATAGAGGATATTTAAAATAATAGCACAGGATTTATTTATATATTTGTATATTTTAAAGACTGATAGGTAGCACAAAAAATATATAAATATATATCTTATTAAAATGTTGAATATACCAGGTGGTTGGTATTTGGTTTACTAGATGATAAAATTTCATTGAGGTTATTTAATATGGTGGAACGATTGACAAATGTAAGGGTAACAAAAATTAATATATCCCCTTGGTTACTGTTGATTAAGAACAAGATCAAAAGGGAAGGGTGGTTACATTACAATTGTCTTGTCTTTATATTACTGGATTGGAATAGTTTTGTTTCTCCTTCCATAAATTCTTGACATTATATATGTTCTATTGAACATAGTGGAATGTGATGTGATATAACGAGATGTTAAGATAAAGTAATAATTAATGGGATGTTATTGTAAGGAATGTAAGGATGTAATCATTAAGGTAATGACATTGCAGTTTAGATTGTTAATTTGCAAAGTCTTTATATTATAAAATGTAATAATGCTAGCTTTTATGATGATGTCAATGTAGTTTTATTATGAAAATAGTTAGTTAAATCGCAAAGTCTTTATATTATAAATGTAATGATGCTAACTTTTATGGTGATGTCATTGTAGTTTTATTATGAAAATAGTTAGTTAATTTGCAAATTCTTTATATTATAACATGTAATGATGCTAGCTATTATGGTGATGTCATTGTAGTTTTATTATTGATACTAACATATAAGATGTAATGTGGATGTTATCTTATAGCAAGGTAAGTGAGGTAAATGTAATGTTGATATTTTATGGTAGGAATGATAAACTAATTATCATCAATAGCAGATTATATAAGGTCCTAAACTAAGCACATTGAGTCATTATGATATGGTAATTAGGGATGTACAAATAATTGAAATTGCCTTAGTAATGGAATTGCAGTTAATTTGGATTTGCTATTTATTGAATTTACAATTATTGACTAGCGCATTGTAGAGGACGTGGCTAATCCTTATCTATTGTTGTACTTGGATGTAAATAATTGTGCTTGGTCTGCTGGTGTCGGGCGGGATGTAGACACCTCCATGTTCTCCGCTGGGTTCCTTTTGTAGGGTGCTTTTATTGATTGGCTTACGGTTGGGCTGTTAAATTTAGGGTTAATTTCAAGGTTAGTACTATAACTGGAATTGTCCAAACTCACAGTTGTATGATATCAAACTCTTCGATCTGATAAAGCTAGTCACTCTGTATATAAGTTTGCATGTGTGATTATTTTCTATGTAAAGAATCCAGTGCCGTATCAAGAGTCTCGGGCCCTTTAAAGGCAGGGTTTCCACTCTTGCGACACACCTGACAGAGATTACTAGTTTCTGCCTGAGCAGTTGGCCAAGAGCCTATATGACATTCTCTCTCTCCGGAGCAGAGAACTAAGATTAAACACCCTGCTTTCCTGTGCAGAAATAGTAAAATCTACTACTATGGATTCTTCCATGTGTGTTCGTACAGTACCTAACACAGTATGTCATTTAATGCTTGCAATTACTTGTTGTGCACCTTATGTCTTCTTGTTGTGATCATCGTGGTTGCGTCTTGTTAGTCGTCGGGTGGCGACGTAGAGTCAAGTGTGTCTGTTCCTTTTTACACACGCACACACCTTAAAAAAAAAAAAAATTCACCTGTTAAAGAGTTGTTGTCGCATCGAGGAGTTTGTTACATACGGTATCAGAGAAGGTTTGACCCGCGACTTGGGTTTCACTACGACTTTCGTTGACATGATTAGATTTGATTATACTGTTGTTGATCGAGTTGATTGTGTGCGTGCAGGTAATCATGGTTAGAGGACACCGCGAAGGCAGACGATGGGGTGCTAGGGGAGGAGGTGTGATGCCTCTAGTAGCATCCACACCTGAGGGGTCTAACCCCCAGGGAGGCGAGCAGGTTCTCGGACAGGAGCAGATAACAGTTGGCGATGTTGTTGGGATGATGAGATTTTTTCAGCGCATGTCCGAGGCACTGATCAACCGATTGAACCGAGACGAGGCCAGGGCACCGGCACCCACTGAGGTTCTGCAGCGTGCACCGACCGTTATAGGTATCATTCACTGTGAACTCAAGAAGGTTAAATTTCCTGAGTTCTTTGGTGCCCCGGATGGCACCGCTGCTGAGGCATGGTTGGAGAATATGGCGATGTGCTTCGCACTTCGCGATTATACCTCCAACATGAAGGTCCGCATGGTGGTCTTTCAACTGAAGGGGAGAACTCTTCTATGGTGGAAGACGCTCCTGTCATAGCTGAACATGGCCGTTGAAGGCGTGTCATGGGAACTCTTCGAGGAACAGTTCCGAGAGAGGTACCTTTCAGAGGAATTCAATGAGTGTTAGCTCAATGAGTTCAACGCATTACGACAGGGAGGTCGTACAGTGCCCGAGTACGAGGCACATTTTATGGAGCCGCTCCGGTATGCTCCGCACCTTAACACTAAGAAGCTCAAGGTCAACAGGTTTGTGTTTGGCCTTAACGACAGCCTGCGTGCAAGGGTTAGGATCTTGATTCCTCAAACCTTGCACGACACTGTCCAAAAGGCCCTCATAGCAGAGGAAGAGCTTATCAGTGGAGGTCAGACCAGGACTCCTGCGAGACCAGCAGGGAAGGGTTCATCTGTTACACTACAGCATCAGACACCAGAGAGACATACGCTGGGATATCATGGCTTCCATAGAGGATCCACTTTCACTGCACCCCGACGACCACCGCCTCAGCAGCGGACACCTTATCGGGGACCACAACATCAGCAGCAGCATCGCCCGCAGCAGCAACAATTTAGGCCTATTCAACAGAACAGACCTGGGTTCTAGGCTGGTGGGCCGTCATCTTCTACTTCGGGTACCAGGACTACTGGGCTGAAGAAGGGGTGTTGGACGTGTGGGGAGCCACACTACCAGCACGACTGTCCTGTGGAGAGGACTAGAGTGTCAGGATCAACCGGACCCACTACCGTGGGAGATATGGGCAAGGCTGATTGGATTCATGCGGCGGTGAATAACCTCCAGGAAGAGCACCAGTCGACTGTGCTCAAGATGACAGGTACTGTCGCTGACCAGACCCTTAGTATTTTGATAGACCCAGGTGCTACTGAGAGTTTCATTTCTGGTGCAGTGCTAAAAAGGATTAAGGTAAAGGCAGTCAAACATGACGAGTTTAGCTTCGTAGAGATGGCTTCAGGAGCCAAACAGAAGGTTGGAGGAAAGGTTACGGGCTGTGCCCTTAACCTAGGAGAGTTTTTCACGAGGGTCAACTTGTACGTCACGATCTTAGGATCTTATGACGTCGTGATTGGTATGGATTGGTTAGAATCGCATGAGGCGATACTCAACTGTAAGACGAAATGGTTGAGCTAGGTCGATGATGAAGGATAGAGACGTGTAATTGTAGGACGGAACCAAGGAGTATCCCTGAGGTTCATCACTTCCTTACAGTTATGGAAGAGTATGCACAAGGGGTGCAAGATTTATGCGATCCTTGTGCTAAACGAAAAGGGAGTAGCGGAAGGTCTAGAACACCTTCCAGTGGTGAAGGAGTTTGCGGACGTATTTCCAGAGGAGTTTCCTGGGATGCCACCGAAAAGGGAACTGTAGTTTACCATAGACCTGAAACCGGGGACCGAACCGATAGAAAGCACGCCTTATCGGATGTCGACCCCGGAGTTGCAAGAGATGAAAATGCAACTGAAGGAGTTGTTGGACCTGGGACTGATACGCCCTAGTGTGTCACCATGGGGTGCACCAGTTATTTTCATACGAAAGAAGGACGGATCATGGAGGCTTTGCATTCACTAACGTCATATGAACAAGGCTACGATCAAGAATCAGTATCCCTTACCAAGAATTGATGATCTGTTCGATCAAATGAAGGGTGCGACGATGTTCTCCAAGATCGATTTGCGACAAGGGTATCACTAGTTACGGATCAAGGAGGATGACGTCCCTAAGACCGCCTTTAAGACGAGATTTGGACATTACGAGTTTACTATTTTACCATTTGCACTGACAAACGCCCCAGGGGTATTCATGAGTTTGATGAACGGGGTGTTCTGCAAATACTTGGACAAGTTCATCCAAGTATTCATTGACTATATCTTGATCTACTCTCGGACGAAGGAGGATCATGACAAGCACTTGCGCTTGGTACTACAGTGTCTACGACAGCACAAATTGTATGGAAAGTTGTCCAAATTCTCTTTTTATCAATTGAGGATTCACTACTTGGGGCATGTCATCTCCGACGAAGGTATCGTCGTGGATCCAAGCAAGGTTGAGGCTATTATGGAATGGATGGCGTCAACAAATGTCATAGAAGTGTGTAGTTTTATGGGTTTAGCAGGATATTATCGACGGTTTGTCGAGGGATTTTCGAAGATAGCAAATCCGATCACGAAATTGCAGAAGAAAAACAAGAAGTTTCTTTGGACCAAGAAATGCGTGGAAGCATTTTGAAGGATTAAAGAGTTGTTGACCACAGTGCCGATACTAAAGGTCCCTGACATGGACGCAGACTTCTTGGTATGAACTGACGCATCCAAGGAAGATTTAGGCGGAGTCTGGATTCAAGACGGATGAGTGATTTCTTACATTTCGAGGAAACTAAGAAGGCACGAGGAGAACTACGCGACGCACGATTGGGAGTTATTAGCCATCGTATATGCCTTGAAGGTTTGGAGACACTACCTCGTGGGATGAAAATTTGAACTAAGGACTGATCATTGTGGACTGCAACACACTTTTATGCAAAGCGACCTGAACGCGCGACAACGACGCTGGTTGAAATTTCTTAGTGAGTATGACTTCGAGGTTACTTACATAAAGGGAACAGTGAACCGAGTGGCGGATGATTTGAGTCGGAGACCACGCATCTTTTCGGTGTTGCCTCTTCCGACGAATCTACGTGAGAAGATTCTCACTTTATAGCGTGATGATGACTAGTACAAAGAGGTCGAGGGTTTTTTCAGACAAAACACAATGATGGTACCATGATATGAGGGATTTGCTTTTGATAGCGATGGGTTATTGAGGTTTAGAGGTCGTATTTACGTACCACCAAACGGAAAGTTGAGGATGTTGATCCTGAGCGAGGCTCATAGAGAAGTTTACATGGCTCAACCAGGAGTCACGAAGATGAGGGCAGACCTTAAACCCTTATTCTTCTGGAAGGGAATGAAGGCCGACATAGTCAACTTTGTGGCTAGATGTCTAGAGTGTCGGCAAGTAAAGGTTGAACATAGAAACCCGACAGGATTACTTCAACCACATGCCATTCCGGAATCGAAATGGGAAGTTATTTCGATGGATTTTATTGTTGGATTGCCACTGATGGCAAGGAGACAAGACTCGATTTTTGTAGTAGTAGACACTCTGACGAAGAGTGCTCACTTTATTCTTGGGCGTATGACGTATCAGGAACTTGACATAGCGAGAGTTTTCATCAGTGATATTGTGAGACTACATGGCATGCCTAAGAATATTATATCTGATCGAGGATCGGTGTTTACTGGACGATTTTGGATGAGTTTCCAATAGGCCTTGGGAACCCAACTTAATTTTAGTACTCCATATCACCCAGAGACTAATGGATAGACCGAACGAATAAACCAAACCTTGGAAGACATGTTTCGCATGTACATGATGGACCAACAAAATAATTGGGAGGAATTCTTGCCTCTAGTAGAGTTCACTTACAACAACAGTTACCAGAGCACCATTAAGATGACGCCTTTTGAGTTTCTTTATGGGCGACTGTGTCAAACGCCCTTCAGTTGGGATCGGCTTGAGGATAGGGTCCTGGTGGGACCAAAAGCGATCCAAGAAATGGAAGAGCAAATGCAAACCATAAGACAAAGGATTAAAGAAGCGCAGGATCGACAAAAGAGTTATGTCGATGCGCACCGAGTCGACCATAGTTACGAGGTCGACGATCGAGTCTTATTGCGGGTTAAACCGCATAAGAGTTTGATCAAGTTTGGAAAGGGAGATAAACTCTCTCCTAGGTTCGTGGGACCTTTTGAGATTTTGGAGAGAAAGGGGCCCGTGGCCTATCGATTAGCCTTGCCTGATTCTTTGAGACGTATGCATGATGTTTTTCATGTATTTGTTTTGAGACATTATAATAGTGATCCTACAGACGTGATTGACATGAGTTCTTTGCAGGTATCGTATGAGGGAGCACTCACGGCTGAGTCGGTCCGCATCTTAGATCATCACGTTCGACAGTTACGACGTCGAACGATAGATCAGGTCAAGGTCTAGTGGGACAGTTATAGTCCGCACTCGGCGATCTGGGAGGACGCATATGATATGCGCCAACAGTTCCCATTTTTGTTTGATAGATAGACTTATGATACTGTGGTACTTTCATTTCGGCATTTTTACTGAGAAACTTCGGGACGAAGTTTAGACCAAGAGGGGGTGTATGTAACACCCCGCTCTGGCGCACTAAGAAAACTTATTCTTTGAGGACACTTGCTCGCAAGTGATATGGAATTTTATGATGTTAAAACATTTATCCTTGATTATGATGCGTTATGATAGATGACATGATGTTTTACTACTTTGACATAAACAAGTGATATTGACTCAGTTTTATTGAGTGTTCAGGGTTTTGGACCTTGAGGATGTAGAGGCATCGATGGAACCCCTTGGACTCCGGATTGAGTCAGGGAGTGTGCTATTTGGGTTGATTTATTTACTGCGATATTTCATTGATTTGATGATATGATGTTGACATGTTTTGACACGATTGTTGATGATGCAGGTTGATGATAACTTGCCGACCAGACTCACATATGGAGTAAAGGGACCACACACGATTTCCAGAGAGGTTGAGGGAGAGGTGTGGACAACAGCCCTGCCACAGCCTACTAGCACTCTCGTCGTGGCTCGAAATATAGGTTAACGATTCCCTAGTTTGAGAGGATCCACGATGCCGTGAGGGAAGACTGCGATAGTCTCTCATGATGATTCTAAGGGGCGCGCAATAAGGCGGGGGCCTTATTCCTTAGATCCCTTAGTCTCCCACAATTTCACCTGGCGGAGTGTTGACTCTAGGGGTTATAGATGTCTACCAATCAGTCAAGTTGGCGAGTGGCACCCTTGGAGCACGTGGTGCATCCTGAAGGGCACGTTGCGCAAAAGAAACAACCGAGGTGAGTGGCACGCCTGGAGCACGTGGTGCGTCCTGAAGGGCACGTCGCATTGATGATATGACGAACCAAACCTAGATGGCCCTAAGACTTTAATGTCTTAATAAATCGTTAAACAACTTCCCTAACCAAGTGTCACACAGATTAGAATCTAAGTCCTAAGTCTAAAACCTTTTAGGGTAAAAATTTAGTCTAACCTTAAGAAAATACCCTAGAATAAAATTAAAAATTTAAACAAAAACCCACTTAAGTGATAGTTATGTCTTCATAAAACTCTTAGGGTAAATGAAGAGAGTAAGAATTTAATTAAACTAAGGGATTTAAAAATTTGCAAAGAAGAAATTATTTCTTAACTTGTGAAAGTACAAAAGATATTAAATAAATAATAAAAGGGAAAGATTTAATAGCGCAACTACCTTTTTGGGTTAAATAAAAAGGGGAAAGAAGGGAATAATAAGATTTGGGAAACTATGTAAATGAAGGAAACATAATAAAGGAAAGATGAGAACTTATGGTAAAAAGCGAGGTCAACATAGTAAAGAATCATCAATTAAGAACTTTCTAATTTGAGTTAATTTAGCAACATCATTTTTGGGGAAAGTATTTAAAACATGTAAAGGGATCTAGGAACACCTAGGAGTAAATTTAGGAGCGATTCTAGGTGGGTGAGGGAATTGAGGCAATTAATAAATTTAAAGAAAATAATTAATGGAGAAAAGAGGGGGATGGACGACACTTGTGCGATGGAGAATAATTAGAATTGTTTTTATTAAAACTTAAATTAATTGTGATTAGGGAAAGTTTGAGGTTCAAAAAAATCTATAAAAGAAAGGGAAGATGAGGAAGAAGGGGGGATCGACTGTTAGCATAACGTTACGCTGTTGGATTGTGACTTGACTGATTACTTGTGGGGAGTTGGGATTTTCCCAGCTCGGTTAGGAGTGGTAGATCGGCCTTGCGAGGCGAGCTAGGAAGATAGACGTACCATCTGGATAGTGTGTGGCCCCTTTGCGGCTCGAGGGTCTAAGGGCGAAGTAGAGTACCCCTAGCGTTGGCTGGGATGTACCGGTGAGGTATCTATGGTCGACGAGCGAGAGAGGCACGGAGCACAAGCACGGGATAGCGTCTTCGGGACATTATCCATCGATCACAGGTATGCAAGCACATTTTTGTTAAAAAAAAAAAAATGGAAAATTGTAAGTTGTATATGATCTCTTATGTTGTCGATTGTTGTGTTAAATTTTGGGATCATCCCGCTTCCTTGTTATTCATTTCTGTGCCTCATTCAGATCTAACCCTTGTGATCCTCTCGATGAGATAAACTTAGGGCCCTAGTCTTCTCCTCTGTTGACAACATTTTATATGGTGTTCTGAGATGAAGTTATTCAATTTCGATCGGTGTTGAAACTGGTTGGATGGATTGAGTGTTTTATTTATTTACCTCGATGTTCTTTTTATTGAGTAACTGTTGTGGAAACGTTGTCTCTGTTGTTAAATTAGTACTGTATGAAAATAATTATCCCATCGTTTCCTTTATGTGTTGGCGAAAGAAATTTAACCCTGTGTTAAAAATATATACACAAAAAATAAAAATAAATGGTCAATCTAGCCTTGACCTCTATAACCCTAATGACTGATTTCCCTTGCATAAATTAGATAGCTAGATGAACCCCACCGCGTTGCATTACCTCCTTCGCATCCTTTCTCTGTGTTTTTTTTGGTTGGTTAAAATTTTTGGCATTACTATTGTATGGCTCTGCATTTTTGGCTATTAGAACCCTCTATGTTGCTGGTACGGCTCTGTGTTTGGTTGTTAAAACCCTCTACGTCGCTGGTATGGCTCTGCATTTTTGTTGTTAGAACCACTCTGCATTGCTATTGTGCATCTCTGTGTTCCCTCCTTATCATGACCCGAGACCTCCATGGCCACCTGTGTTTGTCTTGTTCTGCGTTTTCTAAACCGTTGGGATAGTGGGTGACTCGCTTTGCGGATAAGGATACATATCCAGGAGCTGAATCGAAATTCCCTTGGACTCTGACCAGATTCTTAATTCCCGCTCCTTGGTAATACGCCTGATCTTTTGGAGGGTGAGTTCATTTCCTTACGGTCGTTGATCCTTGTCAGCCAACCCTGTAGCGCGACCATCCCAGGAGAGAAGGAGACCATTCCCTTGCTGCTTCAGTTCAGTTTTTAATCCAGCACCCCTCCTGTATAACAGTTGCAGAAAATGTTGAAAACCGCCTTCGTTCCTAGCCACGCCTCACGAATTCCTCCTGCACAGACTCTAGCTTTATTGTTGCCGCCCTATTCGCCTAAATTGTATTCGACAGTCTGAAACCCTAATTTAGTGGTATCCATCCCTTTTCCTTAATCTTCGCTTTAATGGCTGCTCTGAGATGAACGCATAGCCCTTACGTTTCTGACGCCGATTTTGTTGCCTTTGATTTTTCCTTTTAAGCCACTACTGGCCTCTTACCTGGCTCGGGCCTTTCCCCAAGCTTTCTGTTTCCAAAGGGAAACATCTTCAGATGCCTTACCTCTTAAACGCCACGTACTAGATTCTAAAACGCTGGTATACTTGCCCTTTTATTTGTTTAATGGCAGCTGGTAAAGAGATGTTGTCAGTAGGTTAATATCCAACTATATTCTAAGTTGGTAGTTTTTATTATTACATGTTTGTTTCTAATGATTAGCACAGATTTGTTAGTACTGGATAGAGGATAGTTAAAACAATAGCACAGGATTTATTTATATATTTGTATATTTTAAAGACTGATAGGTAGCACAAAAAATATATAAATATATATCTTATTAAAATGTTGAATATACCAGGTGGCTGGTATTTGGTTTGCTAGATGATAAAATTTCATTGAGGTTATTTAATATGGTGGAATGATTGACAAATGTAAGGGTAACAAAAATTAATATATCCCCTTGGTTACTGTTGATTAAGAACAAGATCAAAAGGGAAGGGTGGTTACATTACAGTTGTCTTGTCTTTATATTATTAGATTGGAATAGTTCTGTTTCTCCTTCCATAAAGTCTTGACATTATATATGTTCTATTGAACATAGTGGAATGTGATGTGATATAACGAGATGTTAAGATAAAGTAATAATTAATGGGATGTTACTGTAAGGAATGTAAGGATGTAATCATTAAGGTAATGACATTGTAGTTTAGATTGTTAATTTGCAAAGTCTTTATATTATAAAATGTAATAATGTTAGTTTTTATGATGATGTCAATGTAGTTTTATTATGAAAATAGTTAGTTAAATCGCAAAGTCTTTATATTATAAATGTAATGATGTTAACTTTTATGGTGATGTCATTGTAGTTTTATTATGAAAATAGTTAGTTAATTTGCAAAGTCTTTATATTATAACATGTAATGATGCTAGCTATTATGGTGATGTCATTGTAGTTTTATTATTGATACTAACATATAAGATGTAATGTGGATGTTATCTTATAGCAAGGTAAGCAAGGTAAATGTAATGTTGATATTTTATGGTAGGGATGATAAACTAATTATCATCAATAGCAGATTATATAAGGTCCTAAACTAAGCGCATTGAGTCATTATGATATGGTAATTGGGGATGTACAAATAATTGAAATTGCCTTAGTAATGGAATTGCATTTAATTTGGATTTGCTATTTATTGAGTTTACAATTATTGACTAGCGCATTGTAGAGGATGTGGCTGATCCTTATCTATTGTTGTACTTGGATGTAAATAATTGTTCTTGGTTTGCTGGTGTCAGGCGGGATGTAGACACCTGCATGTTCTCCGTCGGGTTCCTTCTGCAGGGTGCTTTTATTGATTGGCTTAGGGTTGGGTTGTTAAATTTAGGGTTAATTTCAAGGTTAGTACTATAACTGGAATTGTCCAAACTCACAGTTGTATGATATTAGACTCTTCGATCTGATAAAGCTAGTAGGTTTGTGTATAAGTCTGCGTGTGTGATTATTTTCTATGTAAAGAATCCAGTGCCGTATCAAGAGTCTCGGGCCCTTTAAAGGCACAGTTTCCACTCTTGCGACACACCTGACACAGATTACTAGTTTCTGCCTGAGCAGTCGGCCAGGAGCCTATCTGACATTCTCTCTCTCCAGAGCAGAGAACTAAGATCAAACGCCCTGCTTTCCTGTGTAGAAATAGTAAAATCTACTACTATGGATTCTTCCATGTGTGTTTGTACTGTACCTAACATAGTACGTCGTTAATTGCTTGCAATTACTTGTTGTGCACATTATGTCTTCCTGTTGTGATCATCTTGGTTGCATCTTTTTAGTCGTCGGGTGGCGACGTAGAGTCAAGTGTGTTTGTTCCTTTTTACACGCTCGCACACACCTTAAACAAAAAAAAACAAATCACCTGTTAAAGAGTTGTTGTCGTATCGAGGAGGTTGTTACAATTATCCTCAACAATAATGGTTATCATATACTGTAAAAATAAATGAGAAACTCAAATGAGTGTCTTCAGCTTAGTGCCCTAAATTGAACCAATCCAAGAAAAACCATAAATTAAAGGGGATTTTCAGAATATAAATATGATTTATGTTTTCTTTTAACTTGAAAATAATATTATTTTCAACAATAGTCATTATACTATACTATAAAATAAATAGTTACTTAAAATAAATGATTTCTAGAATAGAAAATATTATTTTGGATTGGGCTAGCTAAATTGAGTTTTGTTCATTTACTTCCTCCTATCAATATCTCATTATTATTATATGTCACTATAAAATAATTATACCATCTAATATAAGATAATCATATTCACAATGTTTAATGATGATGATGATGATGATTAACGTCCACTAAGACCTAATTGATCTATCAAACCTTAATATATTTATGTTAAATAAATATTGAAAAAATAAAAAATTAAATTTTCAATGACAAATAACAATCTTCTAATAATAATAATAATAAGGTATTAATAATAATATATCTTGATATATATATGTATATTCTAAGATTTCAATACATTAAATTATGCAGATAAGCCTCCCCCTATTGAAATCGATGAATTAATCATTCTTTTAATTACAAGATTAGATCTGATGGCTCACAATTTAAGATGCTAGCATATTCTTTGTCTTACCTCCAAATCAATGAATCAGATTGCCATAATTAACACCTTACATTAACAAATTACTACACTAAATTATCAATTGAAACATAGCATAATTAATAAATCCAAACAATATTACTTCAATTTTACCTATGCTTATCATTTAACATTTACGTAGATTGTACTTTACCTATTCATTTAACATATGTTGGATTACTGAGAAGGGGGGTGAATCAGTAATAACGTAATTATAATCCTTTTTCTTGAAATGTTATATCAATGTAGAAGTATTATCCAATAATGAGCAATAATAAATAAACAATCACACACATGCACAGTACACCAGTGTTTTACGTGGAAACCCAAATCGGGAGAAAACCACATAATGCTTTTTCTTATATGTCTTGAAGAATTACATTCATTAGAAGCACCAACTTCCTTTGTTTTCCAGCTGTAACTAGAAGGAGGCTTCAACCCCCTAGTTTCTCAGGCTACAACCTGAGGGAAGCTCCGACTCCCCAATTCTCTGGCTACAACTAGAAGGAGGCTACAACCCCCTATGTTCTTTGGCTACAACTGGAAGGTGGCTACAACCACCTGTCCTTGCCCCGTCCTGCCACCCTGAAGTAGAAGTAGAATGATGGAACCACTGTCACACTATCACTGTGAGATATACAGTTGTAAACCTGTACCAATAAATCTTAACCATGCATCAACCATGCATCAACCTGTAATCAACCTGTACAATAAACAAGTGCATCAACCATGCACCAACCTGTAATCAACATGTACCATAAACAAGTGCATCAACCATGCACCAACCTGTAATCAACTTGTACCATAAACAAGTGCATCAACCATGTACCAAGTATGTACCAATCATGTGTCAACTAATCATCAACTATGACTCATAAATATGTACCAACATCATCAACTATACACTTCATGTATGTGCCAACTCATCAACTACTATCTCAACCATGTACTCAACATGTACCTCAACCAAAAGCCCTCATCAATTTCATCATCAAAATCTGATTTGTAGCTTTGTAATAGACCTGGTCTATCTGATCACATTCCTGCAAACCTTCATTAACTTTAACAACAAGAGACTAGCATTTTCATAAACTTTTCTTTAGTCTCACATGCCTAGTTTTGGATTAGTCAACAACCCTAACTTGAAGTAATTATAACTTTGAACTTGTAATGTATAAAGATTTAAAACTGATAAACAATGTTCTTCAGTGTGTTTTATGCAATTCCTCCAAGTGGAACTACTTGTAACCTCTCAAAAAAGGAGTTATAGCAAAAATGGCATACCTTGTTGAATTTTGTCTTATTCTAAAGAGCGACCTTGTAGAGCGTGTCCCACACAAATATTTGATTAAATGATCTGAAACTGTTACAAAGAATAATAAAGACTATAGCATAACCAACACATTTGGTCTCACTAAATTGGGATATTTTATGAAGAAGTTATGCCGTTTTTACCCAAAACACCTGATTTTGACTAGTTTCAGGACTGGCCACAAACCCTATTTTCCACAGAGTGTAACTCCAAAACTACAATGACCCGCAAGCTGAATTTTGAACCACAGATACTTGGATATGTTTTCTCACTTGCATAGCAATTTTAGGATCTGAATCATTATAAGAAAAAAGTTATAGCGAAAATGGTGAGATGACCTGAAAATAACATACCCTAGAAAGCACCATCAAAATAATTTATACTTCCTTGCATTTCGGCCTTCTTTTCTTCACTTTCCTCAGAATTTCATCTTATATATCATTTGTAAACCTCATACACCTATAGATATTCAATATTCTCAAGTGTGATTCAAATGAGAGAGCCTTGCCTCTTATTTATACTCTCCAAGTACCTTCCTTAAAAACATATTCTAGGTCACTTGGCCCCACTTTCCTTATTGTAGGGTTGGGTCCACTTCTAATTTCTCCATTAAAATTATTATTGAAATAATTTATTTTGTATTCACTTTGAATTATAATACACTCATCACTTCAC
>ML802027.1:26172-63909 GCA_009831015.1 Picea engelmannii
TTGAAGGAGGCTCAAGGAGACGTAGCCCAGAGAGGGGTGAACTCCTTTATCATCTTGGTATTGCTGTGATTTTTATGTGTTATTTGCTGCACTTTTTATGGCTGTGTATTGATTTATAACACATGATTAAGTATTTAAAAGATCTTTTCCTCACACATACATTGACAAGAAGAAACCAAGAACTTAACACATAAACCAACTTGCACATTATAACACATGAAGCAAGGTCCTGTTAAGATTTATTTTATGAGGTACAGGGTGCTTGCATAGCAGAACAAGTTAGCCTTCTATTTTCAGATCATCTTCAATAGTTTGTTTTCCTTTCCCAATACAAGACACGAATGATGAAAGACGAGTTGGTGAAAGAATGAATGGAGTGAAATCCCAATGAAAGGTGTGAACAACTAGAAATTGGGTGAATGAGTGAAGGAGAAGAAACCAGTTGAAGAACAAGAATGAGAGCAGGAGTGATAACCCCCAAACAGACCAAGGAAGGGCTTATGTAATTCTTGGAATTAAGGAGCCACTTGGCCTCCCCCCCCCCAAGAAGCTCATGTAACTTTTTTTCTCCATTAAAACAACAATGGGTAAATAAAACATAAAATAAGTACTTAGCCCCTCAATCCCCCTCTCTGGTGGAATCATGCCCCCCTATAACTCTTTTCCTTATCTGTCTAGCAGCCAACAATCTATTTATTATTAATAATGATCAAAAAATTACATTTCCTAGGCACACTGACCTCTTTCAATTGTTTGGGCACTCTGTCCTTTCATGACTTAACAAAATACAATATTTAATACGGATCTCAAAACCCGGGGTGTTACATCCCCTCCCCCTTATTTTGGTACTGTCCTTAGTGCATATAAAAAACAGAGATCAAAATCTCAAAATTTATTCAAAAAGTTGTAGGTACTCCCGCATGTCATCTTCATGCTCCCAGGTAGCATCTTCAGGACCATAGTAGGTCCATTGGACCTTTACCATCTCTATAACTCAATTAAAGAGAATTTTGAATTTTCTATCCAATATTCGTGTTGGATGGACTTGAAAGTATCCCTATGTCTCTACCTGAATCATATGCCAATTAATAACATGGTTATGATCATGTACATATTTTTTAACAAAAAGACATGAAATACATTATGCACATTCATGGAAGCAATTTCCAATGTCTTAAATGGACCACAGAATTTAGTTCTTATCTTTGTACAACTACCCAAATTCAAAGAGATTTCCTTGGGCTTCACTTTTAAAAGAACATGCTCCCCACTTTAAATTCTCTAGTTGTCATGCTCTTATCTGCATACATTTTCTGTCTATCTTCAGCTGCCTCTAAATTATTCTTAATTTTAACCATCTGGTCTTCCATATCCTTGACAAATTCTATCCCAAGTACCACTCTATTTGTTGGGTTGTCCCAACTTACTGGAGTATTGCATTTCATACCATACAAAGCTTCAAATGGGCTCATTTTCAATGAAGCTTGATACCCGTTATTATAGGAAAACTCAACCAAGTGCAAGTAATTTTCCCACTTAGATGGCTTATGCATCACATACATTATCAACATGTCTTCAATTACTCAGTTGACTCTCTATGTCTGTCCATCTGATTGTGGATGGTATGTTGTGCTAAAGTTCATATTTGTACCAAATCCTTTAAATAATCCCCTCCATAAATTTAAAGAAAACTTTGTATCTCTATCTAAGACAATTATCTTAGGTATCCCATGCAACCTAGCAATCTCTTTCATGTAAATTTCTGAAATATTAACTGTTGTATGAGTTGTTTTTATAGGAAAAAAATGAGCATCGTTTGTCAATTTATCAACCACTACCATGATTGAATCATGTTATCTTGTTGTCCTGGGCAATTTTGTTATAAATTCAATGGTTACCACTTCCCATTTCTTCTCTGGAATTGGTAATGGTTGTAGCAAACCCGTTGGTTTCCTATGCTCATCCTTCACCCTTTGATATTCCATACATATGATGATGTAATCAGAAACATCCTTTTTCATTCTCGGCCAAAAGAATTGGTTTCTTACTGCTACAATTGTTTTTTGGTAACCGAGATTTCTAGCATATGGAACATTATGCATTTATTTTAATACCAAATTCCTTAGTTTTCCGGAACTAGGAACATAAATTCTATTTTTATGCATAAGTAATCCATCTTCCTTCATCTCATACTCTTTCATTTTATGTTGTATATTTTCTTACTATAAGCTTTCTTTTACCTATAGGTAATGATGATTTGTGACAACATCATCTAAAATTTTGCTCCTTAAATATGACTGATGCATACTAACAGTTGTAGCATGCATGAGATGTATTCTTCTACTAATCAACAACTTTATTTTCTTTTCCTTTGATATGCTTGATATAAAAATTGTATTCACTTAAAAATTTCAGCCATCTTGTTTGCCTGGAATTCAAAGTTGGATATTCAAAAAGATACTTCATACCACTGTGGTTTGTTCTTAATTCAAATCTCTTTCCCATGAGGTAATGCCTCCACATATTCAATGCGTTAACAATGGAAGCTAGTTCCAAGTCATGTGTGCCATAGTTCCTCTCATGTTCTTTAAGCTTTATGGACTCATAACCAATGACATGTCCATTTTGAGTGAGGACTCCACCTAGTCCTTCCTTGCATGCATCTGGGCATACCACAAAATATTCATTTGGGTCAACAATCTTTAAAATAGATGCACTAGTAACTAATTCCTTCAAAAAATTAAAGTTCTCTTCACCCTCAGTTGTCTATTCGAATTTAATCCCTTCTTATGAAAAGAAGTGATGGGATGAGAAATATTAGAGAATCCTACTATAAATCTTCGGTAGTAACCAACTAACCCCATAAAAGATATGACTTATGAAACATTCCTAGGTGTTGGCCGTCCTCTAATGGATTCAATCTTCTCTGGATCTATTGTTATACCTTGATTTGAAATAATGTGCCCCAATTAATGGATCTTCTCTTGATAAAAATAACACTTACTAAGTTTGGCATACAATTGATCTTCCCTCCGCACTTGAAATACTAATATTAGGTGATGTTCATGCTCTTCCTCTGACTTAATATAGACAAGTATGTCATCTAGGAATACTATGATAAAATTATCCAAGTATTTTCTGAATATTCCATTCATTAAGCACATATAGATAGTTGGTGCATTGGATAGTCCAAATGGCACCACTACAAATTCATAATGCCCATACCTAGTTCTAAAGGTTGTCTTATGGATGTCTTCTTTGTTGATTCTCACATGATGGTATCCTGATATCAAGTCTATCTTTGAAAATATCTTTTCCACTCTTAGCTAATAAAAGAGGTCATCAATTCTGGGTAGTGGATACCTTTTCTTTACAATGGATTTGTTCAGCTGTCGAAATTCAATACACAGCCTCAAAGTTCCATCTTTCTTTTTGACAAAAAGTACTAGTTCTCCCCAAGGTGAAACACTTGGACATATGTACCCTTTCTTCAACAATTCTTCCAATTACATTTGTAATTCTTTTAATTATGGTGTACTCATTTTGTAATGTTTTTTTTACACCAGGGCAACTCCTGACACTAAATCAATAGAGAAATCTATCTCCCTTTTTGGTGGAAACCTTGGTATTTCTTGGAATACATCTTCAAATTCTTGTAGTGTTGAGAATTATTCAAGGCTTGGACCCTTTGTCCTTTTTGACTCCTCCACATGGGCTGCATACAATTGAAATCCTTTTCTGAAGCATCTCTTCAGTTGTAAGGATGAAATCTCTCTTATAGAGATGGGTCTTGGAACACCTTTCACGGTTCTCTATTTTCCATCTCCATCAAGACATGTAAATATCTTGTTGTGAAAATCTATGACAACATGATGTTTGTCCAACCAATCGATTCCAATTATAATATCATAAGACCCCAATGGTATAATATTTAGATCAGGATTAGTATTCACACCATTAAGACTTATGGAACAACTTCTGACCATATCATGGATTATTCTTTTGGATCCAGTGGCTAGTTGAACCAAACTTGATTTTCCAAGCTTACTTTTCTCCAAATGTAATCTATCCATTATTTTAGGATCAATGTAACAATAAATTTCTCTTGAATCAATTAAAATAGAAACATATTGATTTATGATTTTACCTTCCACCTCGATCATATTGGATTGGTACTCTCCTTGTCGATCATCTAAGACTACATAAATCCCTCCCATGTCTTCTATTGTTGTATTCTCTTGGATGTTGTTGACGGTCTTCACTCTATCCTTTCTGTGTTGGAAATCCTTATACAAGTGATCTTCTTTGCATCCCCAACATTGGATTGGTGGTCTTCCCCTTTTTCCCAAGGGGTCTTCTCTCTTGGATTCATCCTTAGCATACTGGTATTGATGATTTTTATTAGGTTCATTTATGTTGAAAGGAAGTTCGAATCCCTTCTTCCTCTGATCAGACTTCTCCTTCTTCTTATCCTTCCAATATTTCTGCAGGGATTCTCGGCCATGGCCTTGCTCATACAGGTACTTATCCTTCCTAAAGTTCTCAGTCAAGGCCTTGGGATCATCATATCGAATCCTTTATTTATAAAAGGATGGAATTCCACTCAAAAAACTATGTATTTTCACCTTCTCATCATTTATAAACCCCACATACTTTAATAACCCCAAGACCTTCTTCTCATACTCTACCATGGTTGCACTTCCTAGCCAATTCAAATAACTCTTAAATTTTCCTATCATAGAAGTGATCTCAGAGGTACTCCTTCTAAAAATACTTCTTGAACTGATTCCAATTGATCATATTCTCATTAATGTGCTCAACTTGCTTCAGTTGGTCCCACCACATTGCATCTTTCCCATGTAACTGGTATGTGGAAAATTTGGATTCTAGGTTTGATGGGTAATTCAATTGGAAATACCTCCTGAGTCCAAGCAACCATGCCTCAACATAATCCCCCCTTTCTCTTTCACCAACAAAGGATGGTGGTTTAAGCTTCCTCAGTTCTCCTTGTAAACTGTCCAATTCATGCCTTGTTCTTTGGTGTCTAACAGGGGAGACCTCTCGACTACTTATGGAATATTTAGATGCATAAAAATTTATTGTTAAGTAGGGAGGTGAGTGGTGTAACACACCTAACCCCTAAAAATCCTTTCTAGGGATGGGGCATCAAATTTTCGCTTTGACTAGTTCATTTTTGGTCCCTTACTTAAGTAAAACCCTCTTAATCAACTTCCCCAAAACTTACATCTCTCACTGTGCACTTGAACCAGCTAACGGGGTCTTCCTCATGACCTCAAGATGAAAACCGAGAGCTAAGAGTCTGCCTAGCAAAGGTTCCAGTGCTTCAAAAATCTCAGGTTTCAATAGTTCCAAGGGTTTTGTCGAATTTCTCAGATCGTTGAACAACGGAGGAAATCAATGGTCCACGTCCTCAGCCGAGATCCTATGGTCAAAAAGGGGCTCGACAAATCTCCTTTTTCCTAATCCCCAAAGTCCCAAAATATCACCATGAGGGCATCACCCTTCGACGAACAACATTTGGCGTTTAGCGTTGAACATCCTATGTTTTGGAATTTCGGTCGTCGGAGGTCATTGTTGGTCCATCAATGTTTGACGATCGACGATCATAATTGGACCTTCCTTTATCAACCTACACTCAAACATTATTAATTCTAGCCACATCTCTTTGTCCCTTTGGTGATCGGTGATTTACGTCAATCATTCTTATATTGTGCCTCTCCCTAAATCTTCTGAACGTCGAAGTTATCCAAACTCCCAGAGTCCTAAATACATCACTAGCCATGTTGGCTAGGAGGGGACAAACTAGGAGCTGACACGTGGAGAGGGTCGAGGGGTGACATGTGTCCTCGATATAGGGTGACACATGTCATTCTCTAAAAGGCACAATGGGTATGTTAATCATCTAAAACCGGGTGACACGTGGCACGCGTAATGCAGGTCCACGTCACATCGAATGATGTCATCAAGCAACATCATCATAAACTAATCATTGCTCAGTCCTTCAATCTAATGGTCCATACAATTCCACATAGATCCATAGATCTACGATCCTCATTACTTCACGGCTCTAGCTTCAGATCTTACCAAATCCTCTTGACGCAAATCCCCCAAAGAGATAAGTCTTTGGATTCTCATATCTGGTGCCACGTGTCCTCTTCCTATCAATGACTGATATCTATTTCAGCGTTCGTAAATTCGTTGATTTTTCACTCATTAGAAATCCTTAGCCAAATTCATCTGGAGTACGAAGTTTCTGGAACACAGGATCGCTTTCCATGTACCCGTTCATCCAACGGTCCTTGTCACTTAGACAGTTCGGTGTGTATCTCTTGGCTTTCCTTTCGAACCACGTAGGATCTGTCGCCATGCGTACCTAGCATCTAGGGCCAGGATTTACTCTGGCTTGTAGAGTTCCGGGGAAACTCACACATCCCTATATCACCAAATCCCAGGACTCCCAGATAACAGTGGATCTGTGGACACATGTCCTTCCAGTTTCAATTGTCCAAATTAATTTTGTGACTCCAACATTCGGGAGCTTCGGTGCTAGACCATTCCTATTCTCTCGGAGTAACACTTTGTCGAAGTGCTTAACCTTCATTTCCTACATCTGATCTAATAGTTGAGAGAGATCTATTTTGGATCTCTAGATCGACAACCCTCGTTGATTCACGACTTCATCCTTTGGCTATTTTCGAGGATTGTGGAATCACAAGTCCCGAATTCCTGAAGTCTAAAGAGCTAGCTCCTTTCGGACTAGCGCATGGTTCCTAGGTCCTAGTCACATGGGTCCTTTGGATAAAATTAGGGGCTAAGTGCAAATCCCTTTTTGCAGCAAAGGGGTTAAGAATAGGGGCATGAGCCCTCGGTCAGATGGATAGTTATCCTAAAGGGAAACACCCATTTTATGCTAAGGTAAACTTCAAGGGATTGGTGGGACTTAGACATTTCAGTCGATCCTACCTCGACCCTCCTGTGGATTCCCATGACTCTCTAACAGTTAAACAAAGATAAATCAAATATCATATAGATATAATAGTTTACATAAATAACGTAGAATTTCTAATCATTATTCAAATACTGAAATATTGAATTATAAACACAAACATTTCATCATCACATCCAATATAATACACAAAGTATGAAAATACTTATCAGAACTGGAAAATGTGAAGCAATTGCTGAAAGGGGTGCTCGTTACCTCCCAACCATATGCACATTCACTCCTGACAGATTTATCGATGGCCACCCCCGAGCTAGACCATGGTGCTCTAAGAGATATTCTTTCTCCTTGCTCCAGAACAGTTAGGGATGGAGGTTACTCTCCTCCTCCCATAGGAACTTGGCAATGGGTTTTCTCTGCTCCAAGAAAGGAGGTCTTCATGAGTACTTCCTCGGTCACTTGTTAGCATCATTTATTATATTGTAGACAGACCATTCCCATGGCTTGTTATAGCCATATCAAGCTTATTTCTCATCTTTTTCCTCTCAACTCTAGAGTCGAAGTATGATTTTTCCTTCTCCTCCCTGAAGAGTATTTTCTCTACTCTGTTATCTCATAGTTTTGTCTTTATCCATGAATTACTTCAATCCTTTCCTTCCTCAGCAAGGTTGTGTGGGTTCGAATACCAATTAGTGGTCAAGCCTGGAAGCCTTTTTCAATGGGTACCCTGCCACATCTCCTCATTAACTCTTGAGGATGGCCTTCCCACTACCATCTTGATTGGTAATTCATTTTTGGGTCAGAGGACTGTTGAGAAATTACACCCAGTAGGTATTGGTCTGGTGAGGGTCATCTCAACCATACTTTGTTCCCCTTCACCATCTCTCTCATAGCATCCATGGTTTGTCTTGGAAAACTTCCCCTCCTTTCAGTAGTTGTGCAACACATATCCAAATTCAAATTCTATTAATAACATAAAATTCATACATTGACCCTTTTATACAAAGGTTCATCAAATCAAACATTCACGCATATTTAGTCCTCCATAGTCTCTTAGCCAATTATAATTATATTTATAAAATAGGAGAAACAAGGGTATTACAATCCCCTCCCCCTTAAAGGAACATTGTTCTCAATGTTCTACCTGTCAATGTGCTTTGTATGTACAAAAGTAAAAGACAATGGATATGCATGTCTCATGGCATCCTCCATTTCCCATGTAGCCTCATCTGGGCCAAAGTGTTTCCACTACACCTTGACATGTGCAATGGTTATGTTCCTGAGTGGGGTTTCCTTCCTTTATATTATGCATTGAGGTTCTGGAAGGAACTCTCCCTTGGGTTCCACCTGAATCACAAGCCAGTCAATAATATGATTAGAATCATGTACATACTTCTTTAATAAAGAAACATAGAAAACATTATGTGATTTCACTGTGGGAGGAAGTGCTAGTCGATAGTTTATTGGTCCCACTCTATCCAAAACTTCGAAGGGTTCACAATACTGAGGTACCATCTTGGCACAAGATCCCATCCTCAAGGAACTTCTCCTGGGTCTAACTCGTAGATAGACATGATCCCCTACTTTGAACTCTCTAGGAGTCCTTTCTAGGTCTGCATAGCTCTTTTTTCTATCCTAGGATATCTTCAGATTTTTCCTGATATGAATCACTTGTTGTTCCATTTCCTTTAATATATATGTCCTGATTGTAACTCTGTATAATGGGTTGTTCCAGCTGATTGTAATGTTGCATTGCCTTCCATAGAGGGCTTCAAAAGGACTCATTTTTAATGACTCTTGATAACCATTGTTGTAAGCCAATTCTACCAGTGGTAGGTAGTCCTCCCATTTATTGGGTTGATGCATTACATGCATCATCAATATGTCTCCTACTACTTGGTTTACCATCTCTATCTTCCCATCAGTTTGAGGGTGATAGGTTTTACTAAAGACCAATTTCGTTTCAAAACCAACAAATAGAGATTTCCAAAATTTTGAAGTGAACTTTTTATCTCTGTCGGATATAATTTCCTTAGGCATGCCATGCAGTCTAAATATCTCTTTCATGAAGATGTAAACAATATCTATTTCCTTGCAAGTTGACTTGATGGGTATGAACTGAGCAGCCTTGCTCATTTTTTCCACAACTACCATGATGGCATCATCATGTTTGGTTGATCTTGGTAATCCTGTGATGAAATCCATGGAGATGGTTTCCCATTTCCATTTGGGAATTGGTAGGGGATGTAATAGACCAGCTGGGTGTTGGTGCTCTAACTTGACTTGCTAACATTCTAGACACTTAGATAAGTAATCATCTATGTCCTTTTTCAGTCTAGGCCAATAGAATAGTTTCTTAGTGGCTGTGATCATTTTATGATAACCAGGATGACCAGTATATGGTCTTTTCTGTAGTTCATTCATTATGAACCTCTTCAATTCGTCACAATTTGGAATGTATAATATTCCCTTGTAATTTAGTAGGTCATCATTAAGCATCTGATAACCTTCATACTTCATCCCTGTGGGCTCTTTCTTTAGGTATGATGTCACAGTCTTGAAAAATGCATATGTTTCTTGTGTAGTTTTGACCCTCTCTTTGATGCTTGATTCATTAGTGCTTACAACTTCCAAGTGAACTAATTTCATACTTATACTAAGGGCATCAACCACCCTATTCGCCTTTCCTTTAATATGTTTGATTTTAAAATAAAACTCACTAAGGAGAGCCATCCACCTAGCTTGTCTCACATTGAGTTTTGGTTAGTCAAACAAATACCTTGATCCACTGTGGTCTGTCATAAGTATGAATATCCTACCTAAGAGTTAATGCCTCCACATATTTAAAGCATGCACTATGGCATCCAATTCCATATCATGGGTCACATAATTTACTTCATGCTCATTTAATTTTTTGGATTCATAGCAAATGACATGTCTATCTTGCATAAGGACTCCTCCAAGCCCTTCCTTGCAAGAATCTATACACACAAGGAATTCCTTGTTTGGTTTTGCAATCTTCAACACAGGTGCATTGGTTAGAAGGAATTTTATCTCTTGAAATATTTCTTCACATTCTGATGTCCAAATGAATTTAACCCCCTTTTTATGAAGGGATGTGATTGGGAAACCAATCTTGTAGAATCCTTTTATGAATCTCCTATAGTATCTTGTCATACCCATAAAGGATCCGATATCATATACATCCTTTGGGGTAGGCCAATCCATTATGGATTGAATCTTTTCAAGATCAACTGCCACTCCTTCCTTAGAAATAACATGGCCTAAGTAGTGGACTTGTTTTTGGAAAATGTCACACTTACTTAACTTAGAATAGAGTTGGTGCTCTCTTATTACTTGGAGTAATAGATTGAGATGTTCTTCATGCTCTTCCCTATTCTTGGAATAGAATAGGATATCATCAATCAAAACCAACACAAATCTGTCCAAGAACTTTATGAATACGTTATTCATTAAGCACATAAAAGTGGTTGGTGCATTGGTAAGCCCAAATGGCACCACCACAAATTCATAGTGACCATATCTTGTCCTAAAGTTTGTCTTGTGGATGTTGTCATCTTTAAGTCAGACTTGATGGTATCCATACCTCAATTCAATCTTGGAGAAGATGTCAGGACCCCTTAATTTTTCAGACAATTCATCAATCCTTAGCAAGGGATACTTATTCTTGATGGTGATCTTATTGAGTTGTCTATAATATATGCACAATCTAAGTGTACCATCTTTCTTTTTCACAAACAAGGTCGGTTCTCCCCATGGAGACACACTAGGCCGTATGTAGCCTTTGTCCCACATTTCATTCAACTATAGTTTGATATCAACTAGCTCTGGTGTACTCATCTTATAGGGTGTTCTAGACATTGGCATTGATCTTGGTACAATTTATATTGAAAAATCAATATCCCTTCTTGGAGGTAGACCTGGCACCTCTTATGGGAATACATCTTTATATTATTTCAATATGGGATGGTCTTCTAGGCTGGATTTGTCATTCTCAACAGAGTTTAGTACCTATATTGAATACAATGGACATCCCTTTCTGAAATACTTCTTCACTTGGAGGGATGATATTTGTCTCACTGAGACAAGATTTTGACTCCCTTGTAGGGTTACCCTTATTCATTCTTCATTTTCACGCTCCAAAGTTTTATTGTAACATTCCAACCTGGTTTTGTGGGAAGTCAACTTTTCCATGCCAATCAACATGTCATAAGGTCCTAGAGGAAGTATGTTTAGGTTTTCTTGGGTGGGAAACCCACTCATGAAAAATTGGCATGCTGGTATGACCTATGTTACTTTTCTTTTGGTTGTAGTGGCTAGTTGTACCATCCATGATTTAACATGTTTAACTTGTTTCAATTTACATTTCTCAAAAGTTTGAGGGGAATCATAACTCAAATTAGAACCAAGGTCAATTAAAATGGAAACGGGATGGTTGGAAATCGTACCTTCCATCTCCACCACTGAAGCTTGGTGGTTAGCTTGTCTATTATACAAGGCTGCATAAATTTGTAGTAGGCTCCTAGCCACATCATTGACTGTGGAAGCCTCTTGGATGTTGTAGACGCTCCTAGGGTTCTTTTTCCTATCCGAATAGTCCCTCAACAGATGTTCCTCTCCACAACCCCAACATTTCAAGGTTTCTCTCTTCATGTTATCAGTCTTACTTAGAGCTGCTCTTAATGGATTATTTCAACTCTGGGATGGAAACATTTTCTGATACACACTTCTGGAAGGAAGGATCATCCTATAGCTCTTACTAGGGCTCTTAAATCTTGAGGGTTTAAACCCATTCTTATTGAATCCCGAATTTATTTTATTCTTCCATTTTTCATGGTGTTCTATCTTACTCTTGAATTTCTCATAGCAATACCTTGATTTTCAATTAGTATCTTCTAAGGTCTTTGGATTATCAAATTCAATTATGTCCCAGTAGGACTGAGGTAAGCCACTAATAAATCATTGCATATTTAACTTTTCATCCTTTATGTAGGGAACATACCTCGTCATCTCAATAAATTTGTTGATATACTCATCTATGGTGAGTTGTCCCAGCTTGAGTTTATATAACTCCTTGGTATTTCCATCAAAGTAATTTTCTAACAGGTACTTCTTCCTGACGTATTTCTCAAATTTTTTCCATGACAAGTCCTTTTCAAGGACTCCTTTCACATTCCTCACATCCTCCCACCAAATGGAATCTTTCCCATTCAGGTTGAAAATGGTTATACAATCCTTTAAGTTTTCATAGTAGTCATGGACTTTGAAGTACTTATTCAAGCCGAGTAGCCAAAAATTTTCTTCTTCCCCCTTCTTAATATCTCCATCAAAGGTGGGTGGTTTGGATTTCTTGAATCCTTCAGGGTCATGACTCTTGGAATTTTTCCTCTTCTTACCTCTTGTCTGAGAATGGGAACTAGTTTTTCCACTAAAAGATTCCTTGTAGTTGTTAGTGTCCTCACCAGAGGAATCTTCCATTGAATGTCTCTTGGCTCCATGTTGGGCCTTCTTTGAGGTGCTCCTCCTGGTGTGGTCACTTTCAGGACCATGCTTTTGTATCTCAGGTGGACTTGCAATTTTCTTAGTATGATGCTTTTCCACATGACTGGCAGCTGGACCAAGTTGCAGTTTCCTTTTATATCTGATAGACTTTGCAGTTGGTCTGCATTAATTTCTTTCTTCTTTTCTTGCTCCTTGATCAACCTTTCATTGTCAGCCTTATAACTTTGTAATTCTACCATGAGGCTTCTTACAGTTTCAGACAAATTTTGAGGGTTCCACCACCCTCCTTTCATCAGATTCTTCCTCTTTATTATGGGAGCTCTCCCCCAACTCCTGATATGTCACCATCCTTTACATTGTATTTCTCTTGTTGTTCACTGACTGCTTGATTGAAAATAAAACATTTTATGTTAGTTACTAATCTACCAATTCATGAACAACCCATATCATTGCAAGGTGAATTCATTTCTTTATTTGGAAACATTAGCAACCTACAATGCAGACTTCCAAAACATCTATCCATAGTAGAAGGTGTCGTTCCTCTTTTAAGTAGAGGTTCAGACAAGTTTCTTATAGAAGGGGGGTAAGGTAGGGAGTCACCCCATAATTTCTCTAATAATATTTTTATGCAACTCATGCATGAGACCAAGAAGGCCAAGTGTTTTTTCCATGCTCTGATACCAATTTGTAACACACCCAATCCCTAAATATCCTTTCTAGGGATGGGGCATAGAATTTTTTCTTTCCCTGGTTCATTTTCGGTCCCTTACTTAAGAAAAACCCTCTTAATCAACTTCCCCGAAACTTACATCTCTCACTGTGCACTTGAACCAGCTAGAGGGGTCTTCCTCATGACATCGGGCTGAAAACCAGGAGCTAAGAGTGTTTCAGTGCTTCATAACTTTCGGGCTTCAAGAGTTCCAACGGTGTTGTCAAATTTTCCAGATCATCGAACAACGGAGGAAATCAATGGTCCATGTCCTCCATCGAGATCCTACAAATTAAAAAGGGGCTTAGCATTCAGAGTGTAACCCTCCTTTTTCCTAATCCTCAAAGTCCCAAAATATCGCCATGTGGCCATAGCTCTTTGACGATTGGAGTTTGGTTTTTAGCGTTGAACGTCCTATCTTTTTGTGTTTTGACCATCGGCGATCATTGTTGGTCCATTGAGGTTTGGAAATCGATGATCATCGTTGGAACTTCCTTTATCAACCTACTCTCAAATATTATGAATTCTTTCCATGTGGCTTTGGCCCTTCAATGATCGGTGATTTACGTCAAATGTTCCTATATTTTACCTCACCCAAAATCTTTCAAACATCGAAGTTATCCAAACTCCTAGAGTCCTAAATATGTCACCAACCATGTTGGCCAAGCGGGCACGAACCAGGAGTTGACACGTGGTGAGGGTCGAGGGGTGAAACATTCCTCGATAGAGGGTGACACATGTCATGCTCTAACATGCATAATGGGTATGTGAATCATCCAAAACTGGGTGACACGTGGAATGCGTAATGCGGGTCCATGTCAAATCGAATGATGTAATCAAGCCACATCATCATAAACTGATAACTTCTCAGTCCTTAAATCTAACGGTCCATAAGATTCCACATAGATCCATAGATCTATGGTCCTCATTACTTCATGGCTCCAACTTCAAAGCTTACCGAATGCTCTCAATGCAAATCCCCCGAAGAGTTAAGTCTCTAGACTCTCAGATCTGACACCACATGTCCTCCTCCTATCAACGACTGAGATCTATTTTGGCGTTCGTAACTTCGGTGGTTTTTCACTCCTTGGAAACCCTTGGCTAAATTCTTCCGAAGTACAAAGTCTCTAGACCACAGGATCACTTGCCACATACCTATTCATCCAACGGTCCTCATCACTTCGGTAGTTCAGCATTCAGGAGTTTGGTGTGTATCTATTGGGTTTCCTTCCATAACACATCAGATCTGTCGCCACGCATACCTAACATCTATAGCTAGGATTTACTCCATCTTGTAGAGCTACATGGAAACTCGTGCATCCCTATATCGTCGAATACTCAAACTCCTGGATAACCATGGATCTTTGGACATCTATCCTTCCAGTTTCAATTGTCTATATTAACTCTACAACTCCGACATTCGGGAGCTTCGGTGTTATACCATTCCTATTCTCCTAAAGTAACACTTTGTCGAAGCACTTAACGCTTCCCTTACTACATCTGATCTAATGGATGAGAGATATCTACCTTGGATCTCTATATCAATGGCCCTCATTGATTCATGACTTCAGCCTTTGGCTATTTTCGAGGATTGTGGAATCACAAGTCTTGAATTCCTGAAGCCGAAAGAGCTAGCTCCTTTCGGACTAGCACATGGTTCCTAGGCCCTGGTCACATGGGTCCTTTGGGAAAACTTAGGGGCTAAGCACAAATCCCTTTTTGCAGCAAATGGGTTAAGAACATTGTCATGAGCCCTCGGTCATATGGATGGTTAGAGTGAAGGGAAACTCCCATTCTTGCTAAGGTAAACTTCAAGGGATTGGAAGGACTTAGACATTTCAGTCGATCCTACCCCGAACCTCCTGCAGATTCCCATGACTCTCTAACAGTTAAACTGAGATAAATTAAATATCATATAGATATAACAGTTTACAGAAATCAAAGATCATTTCAAATAATTGTTCAAATACTAAAATATTGAATCATAAACATAGACATTTCATCATCACATCCAATACAATACACAGAGTATGAAAATACTTATCAGAACTGGAAAATGTGAAGCAATTGTTGAAAGGGGTGTCTACTTCCTCCCAACCATAGGCACAGTTAATCCTGATGGATTTACCACTAGCCACCCCCAAGCTAGATCATGGTTCTCTGAGAGAGATTCTTTCTCCTTGCTCCACAATAGTTAGTGTCGGAGGTTACTCTCCTCCTCCCATAGGAACTTGGAAATGGGTTTTCTCTGCTCTAAGCAAGGATTTTTGCATGAGTACTTCCTCAGTCACTCGTCAGCCTCGTTTATCATCTTGTATCCAGACCCTTCCCATGGCTTCTTACATCCATATCGAGCTTATTGATCATCTTTTTCCTCTCAACTCCATAGTCAAAGTATGCTTTTTCCTTCTCTTTCCTGGAGATTGTTAGAGTCTTATAGTTCATAGTATTAAATGGTTATCAGGGATGATTTTAGGGGCTAAATTTTGCTCATGGGCTAATTTTCCATGGTTTTTCCAAAAACAAGATTCGCTATTTTAAAAATGATTCGCCCAAATTCTATAGGATAAAATTATTTTACCTTAAAAATCGCCAAAAATTTATAAAAACTATATAAAATACTTAGAAATTTGAATATTTTTTAAAAAAATATCGCCAAACATTTATAGTTGACATATGGAGGATTAGTAATATTCGCCAAGGTTTCTACATTTTAAAATAAATTTCCATCCTTAAAATCATCCCTGATGGTTATTGAATATTTTTCTTTCAGTGATTTTCTATTGTAAATAATATTACATTCTGCAAATGATTTCCAAAAGTAAAAGAAAAGGATAAAAAAATAATGTAAATGAAGAGAGGGTAGAAAAGAAAAGAAAAAATGAATAAAAAAAAGAAGAGACAAACAAGAAAACCCCATGAAAATAAAAATAAGTGTGAAATTGCTACAAATTTGAATGCCACATTCCTAGATCCTTGTTTGAGTCATACAGTTTAATCATGATCAAACAATTTTCATTTTTTGTTGTTAGGTTAGAGAATAATTTTACCCAAATTGTTTAATCTTTTCTAAAATAGTTAGGTAGAGGACGAAATTAATCAAACTATTTAAGCTAGATTAATTAGTTAGATGCATATGATAGAATATAGGTTAGATAAATTTTCCCTTTAGAGAAAATTAAACAGGGTTTGCAAATTAAAATGCACCCTAAGTTGATGAAAATAAGTTAGATTAGTATAGGAAAAATAAAATTGGAATGTATAGGTTTCAAAAGCAAATATTTTTCTTTATTGCGGATATGTTTTAACCAAAGTTGGAAAATTGACAAGATAGTTTGTCTTGTAGCGCATAAATTCCAAGAAGATCTTCCCCAGCGACATTATCCCTTTTCTTGATATACAACCCTCATTTTTTTTCGGCCCCCCTGACCTTCATACCTTTATTGGTGGAGGGGGCTCTGAAAAGTTGTTTTTCCCTTCCTTGTCTCCACCTAATGTGGAATTCCCTCATCATTTCAGATTCCCCCCTTTCGACTATCACAAACCGCCTACTACCCCTTCCTAAATCCTCCTAAATCACTCTCGATATCACCCATTCCCCCACTACTCCCCCTCTCCATACACAACACTTGTCCCCACACCTCATATATGTTAGCCAATTAACTCCTTCCCTATGACCATTAGTTGTCTCGTAACAGTCCCCCACCCTAACGAATATCCCTTTACATACAAAAAAACCCCGTTTTCCCCCTCGTTACATTATTTTCTGACTAAGAACCCGTGAAGACCAAGCAAATCTTGATGTCAAACTACCACCGCCATCATTTACCTTCAACTCGTAAGCTATTTCCTCGATAATTACAACATTTCTAACCTATTATATTCTTAGTTTTTCAATTATGGCTCCCAAAGGACATTTTTTCGATGCCTCTGAAAATACAATGGTTCCCCCTCCAATTGACCTTGACCACATTCCTCTAGAAGGCATAGATCATAAATTTGCAGAGACTAAGTGTGAATTTGATTTATTCAAATTACATTATTGGCTGAAGGATAATTTCCTTGACTAGAGTGATGAGATTGGACTCTGGGAATCCAATTTACCCCTCTACATGTTTCCCCAAACCTACCTTTTCCCTGAATTCATCCTTAAATTCCAAGATAGTTATCTACCAAGCCAAGGAGCCATTGCATCTCACAATGGTGAAATTTTGTTTACAATTAATTCTGAGACCATTAACCAAAGTTGCAGATCCCTCAAAATAACTCCACCACCCCTTTCTCTGTCGAATCCCTAAATTAATTATATCAGAATTTGACCTTTTCCAAGAGAGCCCAAATTTTTGAAAATTTTCTCCCTGAACATGCCCAAATGCCTAAGAAAAATCCACCATAACCCTTTTTTATTTTCCCATAGAAGTCTAATTAGATTATCTCCATGCTCTCATGTCTATTAGGATATTTTTCTAATGAATGGATAGATGAACCTATTTTAGGCCTTATGTCCATTTTCTCTACAAAAGAAAAGGTTTCAATGAACTTCAATTTCAGTCAATTCTTGGCTGAAAGCTTTCATGAAAAAATTCTTTAGTTTCAAACTGAAGGAATGTTCAAGTATTCTTCAATTTTAGTTTATATGTTCATATTCTATCAAGCAGACAAGTTCCCTTTCACACTCCAAAAGATAAATGAACAAGGAAGCTCACAGTCAGTCATCTTTTGGACGTCATTGGTGAGAAATAACTTAGTAGAGTATAGTTTCAAAGATTTTATGGATCAGATCATTTATCTAGCTACTTGTTTACTGAACAGAAGTTCAGAACCCAGGGTTAGTGAATAAATTCATAAGGTTTTACATCTAACTGAGTAGGCCAAGATAGGTGACTGGTATTTATACCAGAATTATACAGAAATAAGGGTGCATGGATGTGAGTTGCCACCATACAGGTTTCCCAAATACCTCCCAATGAGGATTTTTTCATTGGAGTACATAAGGTAGATGATAAATTCAAATGAAATCCACTTTGTAGCAGCCAAGAAGAAATCTCAGTTTATAATTAAAACTCATATAGGACCATTTATTTGCAACAACAGAGAAACACATGAAGAAGAAGACATCCTCTTAAAACATATGATTTTTACTCTAAGATTTACTTGGTCATATGATCCATTTGGAATTATTTCTGAGTCGAGGAACAAACATAAGACCATTCCCTATGTTCATACACAAAGGCCAGAGATTGAAAAATAAATGAACCAGGCTGAGTGGGCAGAGAACACCTTGCAAGAAGAAGAAGAACAACTTTTTTCTGTGACCACTTCACATACCACCACACCTCAAAAACAAGTAGAGAAAATATCAAGGAATGAAGAATGTCCTTCAGTCACAGAGGTCTCAACAGATGATTTTCAAATATATATGAATAAGACTAAAACCATTCCTACAACAGATTTTCTTAAAGAGGGAGAAATGCAATCTACAATAGTCTTGGAAGGACCACACTCTTTAGCATGGTCAACCTGTTTTTTATAGGATATCCATCATCATCAAATTCACAAAGGAATCCAGAAACAACTCTAACATATGAATCAATTCATGGAGAAAAGGAGTCAAATATTTTTTATAAGTATAACAAAATTAAGAAAAAGAATGAACTTCTCAAAAGCAATACTTATACTCAATTTTGGAAATAGACTCCTACTTCTCAGCATAGACTTTTTTCAAATTTTGACACAAAGAAGGGAAGAATGCAAATGGAATTCTTACAGGAACAGGTCCCCTATCCAAGTGCAACAACTGATTACAAGAAGACTTCATTTGAATTTGATATAAAGGATGTCCATCCTATTGATTAGATGGATATGAAAAGACAGATAGTGGAGATGATTTATTCAACCCTAACAAACACTACAATGATAGCTTCCAAATTACAGGTATCACTGACTAATATCCAGTCTCAATTGAAGATTGAAAAGATCTCTTCTTTGGCCAAGGATAATAAGATAAAATCATTAGAGGAATTAGTACTCAAGATTGGATATGACCTATCTAGTGTTAAAGAAGCAGAAGAGTTTATTAAAAAGAAGAATGTTGACATAGCATCACTCAGGAAATAGTTGAAACTATCAGTAACAAAGGATTGACAGACTAAAGAGGTGGGTGAGATAGAGAGCCAAAAAGAATAATTGCTCAAATTGATTATGGAGAAAAATGCACAGATTAGGGAAATGGAAGCAGGGATGGATAAGTTGATCAAGGAAAAAGAGAAGAATTCACAGTTAGCCATAGTTCCACTAGATGCAGTTCCCCTGATAGAGATAAGAACAACAAAAGTTTCTACATCAACATCAACCCCAACACAAACTTCAGATGCCTCATATAAATTGGTGAAAGATATGGAGGACATGTTTATACAAGGCGTAAAAATAAAAAAGTTACAGGAAGAAGTAAAGAGATTACAGAAACATAAATAAAGGATCGAGACTTCTTATCAGGTCGAAATACATAAATCTCAGAGGATCAGCCAACGACTACAACAGTTAGGAAAAGAAACAGCTATGGCTAATACCTTATCCCAAGCTAAGGAAAATATATGGATAGACATCAATAAATCCATGACAGATATTTGGCCTTCTATATAGATTATCTTTGAGTAGCATGAGTTAATTCAGAAAGCTAGAGGAACCATTGAAAGAATTAAGGAAAAATTGGGAGAAAAGCCAACAGAAGCCACAGATCTCATCAGGTTTCTAAATTCTAAAAACAAAAAGGAGTTAGATGATGTTGGCACAAGGGAAGCCCTGGGGTATAGCTCTAACAACGCACCAAAAAGACCTAACTACTGGCCATTCGGCAACACCTGCAAAGCAGATGCAGTCTCACCTGAAATAGCAATAGGGGGTTGCAGGACACATGTGTCTACAACCAGAGGAAATGAAAGTGGAATCAAGGAAACCACATACGGAGATCATATTATTCTTTCCAAGAATAAACCTACTTTTCACAGTTATATATCAGATCTAACATACTAATGCATCATCAGAGTAACATAAGTAAAGAACACAACATCAATCACTCAAAACTAAAGATATATGTGGTTCACCCTCTCCCTAGGGCTATGTACACAGAAATGTGCTTTATAATATATTAGGTGAAATCTTACAGTTCTATATGCACTCTTAGCTTGCAGATCTTCTCTCTTTCTCTCTTCTCTTTATCACACTTCCCTACGCACCCAACTGAAGATCTTACAACACATACTTCTCTCTTAGTAACAACAACCATCAATCATTACACATAATCTCTCCTTGTATCTCTCTCTAACCCATCCCAGGTCCTCTTGACCTTTATTTATACATTACAATAGCTCACCAACAGCCTTAGGTTGAAGCCTAGGTGTCCAAACCCTAGGTGTCTAAAACCCTAGTTCAACTTGACCCACGTTTTTAGGGCTTCGTCAACCTGTCTCTCCTTCCTTCCCACAAGGTTCTCCAAATCATCTATCGGTGGAATTTTCCTCTTGCTTAGTTTTCCACGATCCACCTTCCTTTTTGATCTGTCTTCCTTGATCTCCTTGGCCAAAAACTTTCTCTCTCGAAATTTGCTCCATCTTTTCTACTTCTTTAACCACTTCGACCTGATCTCAGTCAACCTTCCTTTTGCGCAGTTCACATTTCACATTTTTTCCATAATATTCACTTTCTTCCATAACCAAGGGCCAACATTCCTCCAACACTCACCTATGACTCATCCCGATGTACTATGATCTGAATATTCTATTGTACCATGAATTCAGATTGCACAGTGCATCTTGTGCTTCCTGCTCTATTCCTCCACCCTATTTGCAGACTTTCTTTCTTGTGTATGGTAACCAATCTCAACTTCACCCGGTACCTAGACCCTTCTCCTTTTGTTTTTACCGAGAGTTGCAAGGTAGCTAGTTGTCATAGTACAATTTCAACTGGCTCCCATTCACCAATCTTTCCTTCCACTCCCCATTCAAAATATTCAGTTGCGCAACTCGTCCTTCTGTAACATAGGAAATCTCATATGGCCCCAACCAATGTGTTATGAACTTCCCTGGATGCTTCATGAACTTTCTATCATATACCAATACCATATCTCCTTGCTTAAATGCTTTCTTCTTGATATTCCTGTCATGATACGCCTTTTCTCATTCCTTCTGAACCTCCTGATGAAATCCTGCAATAAATATGTCTTCTTCTAGCTCGACCAACTATGTGAGACTCTCTTAAACAACGCCAGTGTCATCCATATCTATAAAGGCTGCAATTCTTAAGCTAGGAACTAAATATTCCATGGTTACAACTGCTTCTAGGCCATAAACCAACTTAAAGGGAGTCTGCATAGTCAACTTCTTGCAAGTATTTCTATAGGCCCATAACACTGCTATCACTCTCAAATACCAATCATCTCTGTCTATGCTGCAAATCTGTGTCAATGTTGTCTCCAAGATCTTGTTGAAATCTTCGACTGTACCATTCGCCTACGGGTGGTAGGCGGTGCTCTTCTGATGGTGAAATTCAAATTCCTGAGTCAAGGATTCAATAGTCTTATTAATAAAATGTGTACCTTGATAACTCATGAGGATATTGGGGCATCCAAACATGGTTATGATATCATCAAATATGAAATGCACAGTTGTAGTTTCACTACAGTCCTTAACTGCTCTTTCTTCTACCCATCTGGTCAAATACTCTGTAGCAGTGATGATGTATCTGGCTCCTGTGTGCTTCCCTGGTGGGTTTATAGGTCCCAAGAAGTCAATGGCCTATTTCTCATATGTTTGTAAGGTTATATGGGGTGCTAATGACATTTCATCTCTTCTGGAAGGTTTCCCAACTCTTTGGCATAAATCACATACTCTGTAGTATTCTTTAGCATCTCTGTGTAAAGTGGGCCACCAGAGGCCAGCTCTAAGAACCTTTTGTGTTGTTTCTTTTCCTGTGTAGTGTCCTCCTGTGATTCCTTCATGAGCTTCTTATAAAATCAATGGTCATTCTGCCTCCATAACACATCTTCTTAGGATCTAATCAGGTCCCATCTTATATAGTTTTCCTGCTATAAGAGGAAAATCTGCACCGCGCACTACTAGTTGTTTCTTCAGAATGACTGTGTATTTGCGAGGTGTTATTCTTGTTGATAGAAACTGAAATATCTTGGTGAAGCGATCATCAACCTTTCTAATGGACAAAAACTATGCATCTGGCAGTGTATCCTCCAAACTAGTAGGTTCCTCTCCATGTTCCAACCTAGAGAAGTGGTCAGGTCCCTTATTCATCCTTCTTGGCTTTACCACAATTTCAAAATCATATTCCTAAAATAACAGAATCCATCTGCATATCCTTCCCCCCAACACTGGCTTATTGAATAGGAAATCGCGGAGTGATCAGTGAACATATTAAAGTTTCCTCCTAACAAGTAGTGACGAAACTTCTACAGTGCATACACCATGGCTAAACCTTCTCTCTCAGTGGTGGTGAAATTTATCTCAGTTGTTGAGAGATTCCTAATAGAAAATGATAACGGGTGGTAAATATATCCTGCTCATGGTTGTGCTAACACTTCTCCTAGTGCAATAGAATATGCATTGACATTCACATGAAATTCCTTGCTCCAATATGGGAAAACTAGAATAGGTACGGTAACCATTTTCTTTTTTAGTGTGTTGAAGCTTTGCTGACATTCTTCTATCCATTGAAACTAACAATATTTCTTTATAAGCTTCTCCATAGGTGTTTTAATTTTTGCATAGCCCTTAATGAACTTCCTGTAGTATCTGGTATGTCCCAGCGCAATGCGCAGCTGTTTGACTGAAGTAAGAGGGGGTAAATCGACAATAATGGAAATCTTAGATGGGTTTACCAACAATCCCTTATTACACATGATATGGCCTAACAACACTCCAAAGGGTGAAAATAAAATGCATTTCTTCAGGTTCAGGGAAATCTAACATTGCCCGCACTTATCCAACATGAGTCTTAAGCATTCAATATGGTTTTTCAATAAGCTAAAAATAGTCCAATCATCAAAATAGGCTTCCATAAATTTATGTAAAAATTCCTTGAATGCTTCGACCACCACCCTAGAAAATATGGTTGGTGCATTCTTCAATCCAAAAGGCATCATTATGTATTGGTAGGATCCCCATTATGTTTCAAACATGGTCTTATGGTGATCTTCCTTGGTAATATGGATCTGATGGTATCCTGAAAATCCATTGGTGAAGGAGTAGACTTCATGTCCTCCCACGTTATCTAACACTTCGTCGGTAAATAGTGTAGGGAATAGATCATGTAGACAAGCATCAATCAGCTTCCTAAGATCTACACAGATTCTGATCTCTCCTATTTTCTTATCCTGATCCACCATAGGGATAATCCACTGTGATTCTTCAACATGTTCTATGATTCCTACTTCCAGCATTCTGTCTAATTCAATATTCACTTTCTCCTTATATTTAGGGTTCAATCTGTAAGGTCTTTGTTTAACTAGCCTTGCATCTAGTTTCAAGGGGATATTCATCTCTCCCAAGGGCCCTTTAATTCCCTTCATATCAGTGAACTTGGTTGGAAAAAAGTCCTGATATTCATATAGTAACTCTTTGATCTTATCAATGGTGGAATCATCCCAGTAATATCCCACATTAGAAAGATTAGGTGCTTGCCCTATTCCAATATTAAATTTCTTGATTTTGATTGGTTGTCCAATAAAAGGTAGTTCGACTCATGGTCCTTCTATGTCTCTATGTCCTTCTGTTTATGTTATGTTCACATTCCTAGGATCATCGTCTTCATCAGAATTGATATTGTAACATCCTTTCAATTTCTGAAGAGGTGCAGTCCATTCATCCTCTTATTGCTCCACAAGGAGGCTAGGTGTTTCCTCAAATACTCTTTGTCTTACAACCTGTAAAGCTTTATCGACCAGAGGGTGCTGACTTTCAAATACAAATGTAGCTACAAAATTCTAAGTCATACCTTGCCAATCTACAATGGTGAGCTACAGTTCCTCTTGAAGGTACCGGTTGATAGGAATTGTGTCTAGAGTATTGATGAATTTATGTACCCACTTCTCTTGAGTAATGCAACTCCAAGCCTCCTCACAACCTCACACATGGTATTTCAGACAGCTTTGACCTATGTACATAACTTCGCATCCTTCGACTTGTTCTGAAAATTGTGTTGTCATCAAAGTACGACATTGTATCTAGTTCGTGATGTTCCTTTTATGTGTTCCCCACACCTTGCTGGAGTAGCTTTCAAAGCCTTGTCTAGTGCCAACAGTCTTTGTTGTACTGGTACAACTTCTTCAAATTCCAGTAATAAAGTTTCTAAGTAATTCAAACCATCAAATGTGGGTAAATTACTTACTGTTGTGTCAATCTAGCGAACTTCTTTGGTTAGTCTAGCACATCTCCATGTAGATACTTCATACATTTTATTATGCCAGTTCTCCAATGCTTCTTTTGAGTCAGATGAACATGAGATGTCTCTTCTCAAGCTTAAATTCCCATCTTCTATAGGATTAATGTAATCCTACTGTCTTGCAATCAGTTTGTATATATTCTCCAATTCATATGTGTGGTCTTCTTCTCTGATGGGCTATGTGTATCTGGGACCTTCATCAGGATCCAAAGGTGCGATGAACCTAAGGCCATCACATTCAAACGTCATTCTTCCTTTATTCAAGTCAAAAACAATAGAATTGTTGAAAGCCCAATCAATTCCTAACAACGCAGGATAAGGACAACTATCATCTACTATCTCAATCACCTCGAAGTCCACAAATGATCTGACCCCATCAATCTCCACATGGACATGTTCCAGTCTTCCAAAAGGATTCATAGCCTGTTGATTGGCCATCCTAAGCCTGATGGGGGAATAGATCAACTTAGTTTTTTCCATCAATGCTCAAGTCTACTTCATCATAACATTGACCTCCAACCCTAAGTTGAGGAGAACATAATCTATATTATAATCTCCAATTTGAACATTAAGGTGTAGTTCCTTATTTGTCCTTCTCTTTTGGGATAGTTTATGTACTGCTTTATTCAGTAGAGGATCTACCCTTCCTATCTCATACTGTCTGATCAAATTTTGTAGCTCTTGTACAACGCTCTCATCCTTTATCAAATTAATGCAAGTGCATAAGAATTCCATGAGTTTGCTTACCTCTTTTCCTTCTCTAGGCGAAGTAGACTGATCAAAGGCCAAGGGCATTCCACATTCTCTCACTTCTGGCTGTGCCTTTGATGAAGAAGCCTGATCACTTCCAAACTATTTTCTTTCCTCTTCAAATGTCTACTTCTCTCTCTTTGGATAAAAATCCTATGTCTTCTCCACAGCTTTTCTGACTCTTGATTGTTTTGTAGTCTTCCATGGAGTCACCCTATCTTCTCCTATAGAAACGCCGCTTCTAGTGATAACAACGACTCTGGGATATGCTCTGTGAAGTTCTGCTATGATTTGTTGTACTTGTTGGTTTCCTCCTCATCGTTCCTAAAGTTTGGCTAACAGTGCAGGGCAATCTTCTATGACATGTTCAAATGAGTTATAGTAACTGCAAGTGGCACAAGGGTTCTGACAGTCCCTTGCCAAGTGACCTGGCTATTCTCTGTTATAACAAATGATTTGACCTCGACCTTGGCCCATGCCTCCTCCTCGTCCTCTTCCTCTGAATCCACCACGAGGGTTGAATTTTCCTCTTCCTGGGGAGTTATACTACGTAGTGTTCCCCTCTTGTTGTACTTCACCTTGAATTTTGTAGATATCCCTTGATCTTTCATGCAAGAGGTTGTAAGATCTACAATCCTTCTCATCATGACCCACAGATTTATAGAATGTGCAGTAGAGGTTCGTAGGTGTTTGAACGTACTTTTTCATGTAATAGAATTCTCCAAGGTGATGTCTATTTCTACATACCTCGCACCAAGGTAGAGTAACTTGCTTCAAAGGGCTCAGAGCTCTAGAAGCCAAATATTCATGAAATAGGGGACAATGCTCCTTGTCATGGCCTTTTGATTTTCATCTAGTGCACTAGATGTCTTCTCTCTTATATTTTCCCTTATCTTTTTTCATATCTTCGACCTACAGTGATAAGCTAGTTAGTTGACTCAAGATTTGACTCATACCTGAGATGGATTCTTCCATAGGAGTCGATTCAAGTTTCATGGCGATCTCCAACGCCTCAGCCTGTGAAGCAATATTTTTCTGCATCAGAGGGACTCTGATGTGTGGTAGGAGGGAACCGATGAACCATTATTTATTTTGTTCATCTAGGATCTGAAAATTCAAATGACCTATCAAGGTCTTAAACATATTATCAAACTCCCAAACAAGTTCAGCTAATTTCTGCTTAATTTATTTCAACTTTGTGATGCACTAAGACTCCGACTTGGGTTTCTTGAATTCAACAATCAACGCGATATTAATCTCGTTCAGCGGTTTTGGCTGGAGAACTCCTTGGATGAACTTCATGTACCAGCTCAGTGCGCGATCTCTAAGGGTAGTACTAAACTGAGCTAGTTTAAAAGCTTCATCAGTGACATTCTTAATACTCCATATAGCTTCACATAGAAACCAGTGTTGGTTAGGATCTTCAGATCCATCTCCTCTAAAGGTGGGTAACCTCATATCATCTGCCATAGATCTTCCTAGGTTTCCTGACTGAGTGTGTACTAAACCACTTGTACCAGTGCTCTGAGTTCTCTGATAACTTAGGTTACTTTGGTTACTTAATTATGTTAAAATAATAGGGGGCATAATAGCACTTACTTCAATAGTCTATGCAGTCCCTGAAGCTTATGACTCTTCTCGGTGAAGTTCTTTAGTATTCTCTTCTTCTTCCCTAGCAGACTCTAAATGTTCCTCATTCATCAACTCTTCTTCTTCTCCACTGTAGAACCCTTCTTCTTGTGTTGGTTCGTGATTCTACTTGAACAAGTTCACCAGAGGAACTTCTTTGAAGGTTCTCCCACTATGCGTGTTTCCAACCTCCGTGTGCCTGTGGCTGTATGAATTCTTGAACATTAGTTTTTTCAATCTGACCCACTACTATATCTTCAAGATGTTCTTCTCATGCAATAACATCTTGATCTTCAACTTCAAGAAGTGTAAAAAATTTCCTTTAGAGCCCTTAAATAAATATCTCTCTGCTTGGCTATATGATTCTACCCTATCAATAACAAACTCTATGATATACCCTCCAATGGTACTATCAAACCAGTGATCTACTACTCTCAACATGGCGTTATCAACTCTCTTGACCTTCTTGATCAATGTCGACATCCAAACCATGGGTGGTCTAGATCTGATCTCAAACTGGGTATCTGCTAATCTGGCCATCCACTCGTATAGCTCCTTATGAATCCTTCTAAAGAAAATCGTGTGTATATCAGTAAAGATATACCTTTCCAACCAGTCTTCTGTGCTAATATTAGGATTCTTATTCTGAGATTCTATGAAGTCCTTCTCTTATTATTTTATCCACTTTTGAATCTTTGTCTTTAATGGAAACCACCTTGAAATTCCTTCAAGAAGATCCCGGTCCCGGCAACAGAACCATTTGTTACCCAGGGTTCATCTCTAATAGTGCACCAAGAATCCCTAACTACTGGCCCTTTTGGAAACACCTGCGAAGCAGATGCAGTCTCACCTGAAGTAGCAATAGGGGGTTGCAGGACACAGGTGTCTACAACTAGAGGAAATGCAAGTGGAATCAAGGAAACCACATACATAGATCAGATTACTCTTTCCAAGCATAAACCTACTTCGCATAGTTATATATCAGATATAACATACTAATGCATCATCAAAGTAACAGAAGTAAAGAACACAATATCAATCACTCACAACATAAGATATACGTGGTTCACCCTCTCCCTAGGGCTACACCCACATAACTGTGATTTATAATATATTAGGTGAAAGATTACAATTCTATCTATGCTCTTAGCTTGCATATCTTCTCTCTTTCTATCTTCTCTCTATCTCCCTTCCCTGTGCACCCAGCTACAAGGTTTATCTTCTCACCCAGTTGAATATCTTACAACATAGACTTCTCTCTCAGTAACAACAACCATTAATCATTATACATAATCTCTCCTTGTCTCTTTCTCTAACCCATCCCAGGTCCTCTTAACCTTTATTTATACATTACAATATCTCACCGACAACCTTAGGCTGAATCCTAGGTGTCAAAACCCTAGATACCAAAACCCTAGGTGTCTAAAACCCTAGGTCAACTTGACCCGTGTTTTTAGGGCTTCACCAGCCTGTCTCTCCTTCCTTCCTGCAAGGTTCTCCAAAGCATCTACCGATGGATTTTTTCACTTGATGAGTTGTCAACGATCCACCTTCCTTGTTGATCTGTCTTCCTCAATCTCCTCATCCAACGACTTTCTCTCTCGGAATTTGCTCCATCTTTTCTGCTTCTTTAACAACTTTGACCTGATCTCAATCAACCTTCCTTTCACGCAATTCGCATTTCACCTTTTCTTCTATAATATTCTCTTTCTTCCATAACCAAGGGCCAATAGAGGAGCAAGAGATAGAAGACATAATTGAAACTATCCTGGAAATAAAAAAGGTTCTAACTAAGAAAGGCCTCATGCTGCAATTGGAAGAAAAATGTCAAGTTATGGACATAGATGTGTAGAGGTTCTTAAACAAGTTTGAGGTGCTAAACAATAAAGGACTATCTATTTTATTAGTGTTAAATGACAAGTTAATCACCTTGCATGATTATAACCAGAAATTAAAGACAGTGGAAAAATATAATTCAAAATTCGCAGAAATATAAGGAATCATCACTGAGAAAGCATTCATGGAAACACTGCAGTTTGATTTGAACATTCAGCATGAGATCAAACACATTTTTATCACCAAACCCACTTTTTCTAAATACACAGAGGTGGATGAAATTTATAGGAAATTTCTCAAAATATCAATCCCAAGTGAAAAAAGGTGGGACAAATTGTATGAGTTACTTGAGTAAATATGGGTTCTTCTCTTCAACAACAAGGACCAACAACTAAGAAGAAGTCAAAGGGATAGATTATCAATAGTTTCCATCAAAACAGTGCTAGAAATCTGAACAGATCTGAAACATACTTATATTTTTTTAACTAGAGATATAGTTAGTTTAGATATTCCTAAATTATATCTTGGTCAATTATAACATGATATTTTGTAAACAAATGTATAAATACTTCTCATTTCGAGGTATGCAAGGTTTATTTTTGCATCCAAGAAATCTATTTTGTATGATTCAAGCAGATTGATCAGTAATAAAAAAGAGCTCTTTCATGGGGTTCTCGTGTCAAATTGTTGGTTAAGTGCATCTATCTACATTTATGTTTTCCTTTCTCTGTTATCATTCTTATGTGTTTCTAATCCTAATTATTCAAAATAAGGTTGACGAACATAACTTATTCTAATATACTTTTTTTCTGGCTTTCCATAATTAATATGTTTTCAACTGAAATTAAGTAAAACAAATTCTTAATTTCTCTTTTACTTGATGGAATTCCTTTCACTTATTCCTATTCACTTCATCCAAATTTACAATATCCAAATAGTTTAACTACCTTTCCCTATGAAGAAACTTTATAAAAAGATGAAATCGATCCCTATTTTAAGAGACAGACCCCATATCCCAATGGTAATTTAAGCATTTAATAAGCCAAACAATTCAAATCAAACAAACAAATCCTAAACTATAATAACTAGCCTAATAGTTTAATCTAAGCAAATCTAAATATTATAGAGAGATCCCTCTCTAAAGCTGGCAGGGCTAGATCCCAGCTTCCAAAGTGGTTTTGTGGTTACCTCTATCCTTTCTTATACAACCTCTAGAAATTACCGAGCGATAACATAGTGGCGACCATATTGGCGAACGAACAAATTTTCAACTTCTACATATTCTTTTCCCTAGTAAGAAAACTTTATTTTTGGAAAATCAAGGATTCAAATCTTTAGAAATAAATGTTCATAGGTTGTAAACTTTGTATATAATTAAGTAGTTTGTTTAAAGTTTTAGTTGTGGCTCCATAAAGAATTCACACCAAATCTCATCCCGATCAAAAACCTGTAAAAATTGTAGATGACCCTGAGAAATTTATTAGGAAAAGAAGTTTAGCATAAAGTTAAGGGAGCAGTAGTCCCCTACCTAGGGAAACCTCTCTCCCAGAGAAATTTGTCACAATCCAGGATATTTAGTTTGATCTACCATTTGAGCATAGTCTATTCAGAACTAATTTTGAGAGTTTTGTGGATGAAACAATATTAAATCAAGCTATTATACAACCCGATACATCTGAAATACAATCTCTTGAATTAGATCTTGATCAACAAATCCTCCAAAATTTTGACAAGTTACAAGATCTAGCATCAGACCTCAATCAAGATTTACATGAAGCCTATGTTCAAAAATATGTTGAACATTCTACCCTGACCATTTCTGCATCATCTATTAATTCTCAATTGATTCATCCTACTTCTACCAGTCCTGCTTCTTCTATATTTTCCACTACTTCTCCAATAACTTCACAGACAGTAATCCAGCCTATTATAGGAGTTCCTGCATTTGCACCTTCCACAATTTCATCTGTTATCCATCCTCATATACCAATCATGGTAGAAAGATATGCTCCCCTCATTTTTCCTACTCCTTTACATAATATGCCCCAAGACTATCAAACTATGATTCCTCAGTTTGATGGCACTGGAACTAAGACTGCACAACAACATGTTGATAAGGTGAATGAAATTTTTGACCTGCAAGAAGCACATGAGGAAGATGTCAAAGTGAGATTGTTTACCCAAATCTTAAATCGAGAATTCAGGAAATGGTTCAAATCCTTACCAGATGCTATTCTAAATGACATTACTGTTTTTCACCAATCATTCCTCAATAGATGGGAAGTTAAGAAAACTCCACTTCTGATTTTATATAAATATGAAAGTATTAAAAGATCCCCTAGGGAAAGTGTGCAGGATTATTGCATTAGATTTAACAATATTTACAATGAAATTCCAACAAACATTAAGCCCCCTCAAGGTTTAGCTTTGATTAAATTCCATGATGGTTTTGATGCTGAAATGTATTATCAATTGAGAGAAAGAAACCCTGCAACCTTGGAAGAGATGCATAGGGATGTTGTGAGTGTAGAGGCCAATCTATTAGCTAAGAGGGATAGACTTAGAACATAGAGGAGTAACAATAAAAGATGAACCATCTACCTCTTCTGCTGATGCAAAAATAGACTCTTTAGTTAGAACCATGGAAATGATGATGGGCAGGTTAGACATTGTTGATAGGACTCCTCCTAGAGAAAATCAACCTGGCCCCCAAATCAAAAATCCTAATTTTAGGAGAAACCAACCCCAAATTAGATAAATAGAACAAAGATAACAAAGAGGTCCAGATCAACAGATCAAGCCTCCATTTTAAGAAAATTATGTTGATGATGGGGAAGAAATAGTTGAAGACCTTGATGATGTTCAGATCAATTTGATAGGAATAAATGATAATGATTATGTATTTCTCACTCAAAAAGAACATGATCTTTTCATTTTTTCACAAACTGGAGTTGATCATGAGGAATCAGAAGATTATAAACAAGGTTTTGAAAATGCAATTATGTAGGTCCATAGGCAGTATAATCTAAGGAGTAAGAAATCAATTGATAATCCTACCAAGAAAACTCATGATAATTCTACAAAAAAGACAGCTGACACATCTGCTAAGAACATTCCTGACATTCCTCCTAAAAAGAACACATAATTTCCAACCAAAAAAACATTTGATATTGTCTCAAAAACAACTCAAACTGATATTCCCTCTACCATCCAGCCCAAATATATTTCAAAAAATGATGTTGTTGAGAAACAAGATGTCCCTAACCCAAATAAAACTCAAACATCATTCAACATAGAAAATGAATTAGCAAAACTCAAGATACCCATTCCTCTAACAGAGCTCATGAATAAGAATGCATATAGATCAGAAGTGATAAAATATTTGAACATAGAGGAAGGTAGAGACACAGTAAATGTTACTGATGATCAACCAGAACTATTATTTGGGCCCAAATTCGATGGAAAACCTAAAAATGGAACCGTACCCCCATTCTACATCAGTTTAAACATTCATGAAAAAACTTTGCATAATGCAATGCTTGACTCTGGTGCTTCCCACAACCTTATGCCTAAGACTGTTATGGAAAAATTAGGACTTGATATCACTAGACCATACAAAGATTTGTATTCTTTTGATTCAAGTAAATTAAAATGCATAGGTCTCATTAAATATTTGTGTGTTACTTTAGCACAAATACCAGCCAAGAGCTTGGTAATGGACATAGTTGTTTCTGATATACCTCCTAAATATGGCATGGTATTTTCTCGCTCATGGGGAGCTAAGTTATAATGAACCCTTCAAATGGACATGGCTTATGCTACCATTCCATTATTTGGACAATGGAGGAGATTATATAGGGAAACATTGATAAAATACATGGTCAGTAGTAAGGATAAACCACACAATTTATCCCTTATATTTTGTTCATTCAGACCTTGATTCTTTTATTTTGTACAACGATGGATACATAGGAAAACAAATTTCCAATTTAGAAAATGATGTTTATAAAATTGAAGAAGAAAAAATAGTTATGGAGGAACCTGATAAACAAAATGAACCTATGTAGAACTTAGATTTTGATGGGGTTGTTAGTAAGGAAGGGTCGGGAGAAGGTGTATGGGTCTTAAATTCAAAAACCAACCACTCAGAAAAACATTCCTATAAGCTAAAATTCCAATGTACCAACAATATAGTTGAATATGAGGCCTTAATCCTAGGGTTACAACTTTTAATGAAGCTTGGTTCCAAGATAATTTCAATTCGTGGTGACTTTGAACTGAGAATAAAACAAATCAAAGGTGAACACTCTGCTACACACCCAATATTGAGAGCTTACAATAATGTTGTCCTAGATTTTCTAGAATGCTTTATTTAGTATGACTTATCAACCATTCCCAGAGACCAGAACATTCTAGTTGATGGCATGGATACCTCAGCAAGTACCTGCAAAATACCCTTCTTTCCTAGTTTCCAATGCATAGTTGAAGTAAAGAATAGACCACTTGTCTCAAATAACATAAGATATTGGCAAGTCTTTGGAAATGATGAACAAATTGAATTTTTTTTACAATAAAATAATAAATTTGATTGTGCCAATATAGATGTAGATTTTAATGATGAAGGAGAAAGTGTGGATGAGATAGAATCAAAAGAAATAGATAAAAAAACAAGAAGGATTGGAAATATTGCAATTGAAACATAATTTTTTTCCTAGAGGGTTAGCCCCCTTAGAGGAGTTGTTTGATTTTAATGATGTAGCCAAAAATCCTAAAATTGAACCTACTGGAGATGACGTTGAATACTGCAACATAGGAACTGAACAAGAGCCAAAAATGATTAAACTATCTAAATATTTATCCCCTGCTGAGAAATAGAAATACATAAACGTGTTCAAAGAATTCATACACGTATTTGCATGGAGTTATGAAGATTTGAAATCTTATGATACCAACATTATACAACATAAAATTCTATAAAAGAAGACCAAAAACCTTTTAAACACAAACTTAGGAGGATTAACCCAAGGTTCATGCCTCTAATTGAAAAAGAGGTCGAAAATATGGATGATGCTAAGATCATTGTCCCATTAAGATTTTCTAAGTGGGTATCAAATTTAGCTCCAACTAGAAAAAAGAGTGGAGAAATTAGACTTTGCATTGATTTCATAAATCTTAATAAAGTCTCTCTCAAAGATAACTACCCTTTGCCTAAAATGGATCACATTTTGCAGAAGGTGGTTGGGTCCAGTAGAATTTCTCTATTAGACAGTGTTTTTGGTTACAATCAAGTTTTAGTCCATCTTGAAGACTAAGAAAAAATAGCATTTACTACACCTTGGGGTACTTTCATGTATGTGAAAATGCCTTTTGGATTAATGAATGTTGGAGATACATTTAAAAGAGAAATGGATATTTCTTTTATGGATGAATTAGGCAGGTTCATAGTTATATATCTTGATGATATCACTGTTTTTTCAAAAACAGATGAAGAACATTTTCTCCAGCTGAGAAGAATCTTTGAAAAATGTAGGAAATTTGGAATTTCCCTCAACCCAAAGATACATTATTTGGCTTAGAAGAAGGAAAAATATTAGGACATATCATCTCAAAGAATGGAATCAAAATTGATCCTAGCAAAATTGAAGCTATTCTAAAGATAGGTCCTCCTAGGAATATAAAATAACTCCAATATTTCATTGGAAAAATAAATGTTAAGGAGATTTATCCCCAATCTGGAAGAACTTCTAAGAAATATAAAAAAGCATGTTAAATAAAGACACTAAAATAAAATGGAATACAGAGGCAAAACATTCATTTGATCAAGTAAAACAAGCCTTAACACGAGCCCTTGTGCTGATCATCTCTGATTTCACGAAACATTTCCTCATTTTCTCATTTGCCTCCGAACATACTATTGCAGTAGTGTTATTGCAGAAAAATAATGAAGGTCGTGAACAACCTATTGATTTATTTAGTCAAGACTTAAGAGGTGTTGCATTGAAATACAATATCATGGAAAAGCAAGCATTCTCTCTAGTAAAAGCAATCAAAGATTTTAGATTTTACATTCTTCATTCACATGTAATTGCTTATGTTCCAAACATTGTGGTGAAAGACATTCTGACACAAAATAGTCCTGACAGGAAAAGAGTTAAATGGATTGCTATTGTCCTTGAATATGATATTTCAATCAAACCTACCAAACTCTTTAAAGGTCAAGGATTAGCTAAATGAATGGCTCAATCTAATTTTCATTCTTTGGATATAAATTTCATAGCTGCATTGGATGAACAAGAAGAGCAGACGACTCCATAAATAATGGAGGATTTTGAAACTTCTCCTTGGTGCGCAGACCTGATTTTTGTCTTACATCATTTACAAGCTCCTCCTAGTTTGACCAAGACTAAATCTAGGTTTTTAAACTCAAAGCTATGAAATTTTGTATTTTAGATGGCAATTTATATTGGAAGGATTCTAGAGGAATTTTACTAAATTGTTTATTGAAAGACAAGGCACATTAAGTTATGCAGGAATTTCATGAAGGAGATTGTAGTGGACACTTGAACTGGAAGAATACTGCCAACAAAATCCTAAGAAATGGTTTTTACTAGCCAACTTTATTTGCAAATGTTCTTAAAAAAGTTACCTCATGTCATAACTGTCAAATTTTTGAAGGAAAAAGGAAGTTTTTTCCTTTACCCTTGAAACCATTATCAGTTGAAACTCCTTTTCAACAATGGGGTTTGGATTTCATTAGAGAAATTCATCCACCATCATCAGGCCAACACAAATGGATCCTTACAACCATTGACTATTTTTCCAAATGGATTGAAGTTGTGCCTACAAGGAAAGTTACCGATGTTATGATTATTAAATTTTTAGAAACTAATATTCTTTCAAGATTTGGATGTCCCAGGAATATCATCACTGATAATGTAGCAACATTTAAATAAAAGAAGATGGTGGAGTTTTGCAAAAAATATTGAATTATTTTAGGGCACTCTACTGCCTATTACCCTCAAGGGAATGGATTAGCAGAGTCTTCCAACTAAATTATGGTTAATATCATCAAACATTTGTTGCAAGATAACAATAATTCATCGCACAAAAAGATAGTCAATGCATTATGGGATGATAAACTTAATACTAAGAGATCAATTGGCATGTCCCCATACCAATTGGTTTATGGAATGGATGTTGTTTTCCTATTTCTTTAGGTGTCCCTGTTATGAAAATGTTGCAGGAAGTACAAGCAGAACCTAATGACATGCAGAGGTGAATAAATCAAACCATATAGCTGCAACAATCCAAAGAAGAAGTTTACAATAAAACTCAAGTGATCCAGGAGAACATTAAGAAGATCTATGATAAAAGAACCAAGGATAATGATTTCCAGATAGGAGACAAGGTGTTGAAATGGGATTCAAGGAAAGAAGAGAAAGGTAAGCATGGAAAATTTGATAATTTATGGAAAGGTCCTTACATAATCCATCCTTACAGAGGAAATAATGCATTATTTCATCAGGATATGGATGGAGCAGATATGTCAGGTGGACTTGTCAATGGAAGAGTGCTCAAGCACTACTTTTCACTTGAATAGAAGCATTTCTCACTTAAGATCATTGTAAATACCATTGTAAATAGCATTTCTCACTTAAGATCATAAGTTGAAGCTGGAAGAGAGGGCCCTAAGCTCCTGATCATTTGCCCCCATGTTTACAACTACAATAAAACAAATCAGATGCAGAAAATAATGGAGAAGATAGTTCAAGGCTACCGGTCACTGGTTCTTGTCACCTCACAGGGAGAGCACCATCCCCAATGGAGTCATTGTTAGAGTCCTATAGTTCATAGTATCAAATGGTGATTGAATATTTTTCTTTTAATGATTTTATATTGTAAATAATATTACATTCTTCAAATGATTTCCAAAAGTAAAAGAAAAAGATAAAAAATAATGTAATAGAAAAGAGGGTAGAAAAGAAAAGAAAAAAGGAGAAAAAAAAAATAAAAAGAGAGAGATAAACAAGAAAACCCCATGAAAAGAAAAATAAGTGTGAAATTTCGGCAAATTTGAATGCCACATTCTTAGATCCTTGTTTGAATCATACAGTTTAATCATGACCAAAAAAATTTCAATTTATGTTGTTAGGTTAGAGAATAATTTTAGACAAAATTTTTAATCTTGGCTAAAATAGTTAGGTAGAGGAAGAAATTAATCCAATTGTTTAAGTTGGATTAATTAGTTAGATGCATAGGATATAATATAGGTTAGATAAATTTTCCCTTCAGAGAAAATTAAATAGGGTCTGCACATTAAAATGCACCCTAAGTTGATGAAAATAAGTTAGATTAGTATAGGAAAAATAAAATGAGAATGTAAAGTTTTCAAAAGTAAATATTTTTCTTTATGGCGCATATGTTTTAACCAAAGTTGGAAAATTGACAAGACAGTTTGTCTTCTAGCACCTAAATTCCACGCAGATCTTCCCCAACGACATTATCCCTTTTCCCGATCGATGGCCCTCATTTGTTTTTGTCCCCCTCAACCTACATACCTTTATCGATGGAGGGGGTGTCCGAAAAGTTTCTTTTCCCCACCCCGACCCCACCTAACGTGGAATTCCCTTATCATTTTGGATCCCCCCAACCCCTTCAACTACCACAAACCTCCTACTACGCCCTCTGAAATCCGCCTAACACACTCTCAATATTTCCCATTCCCCCGCTACTCCTCCTCTCCCTACATGACACCAGTCCCCAAACTTCCTATCTGTTATCCAATTAACTCCTTCAATATGACCATTAGTTGTCTTGTAACGGTCTTGCGCCCTAACGAATATCCCTACACATACAAAAAAACCCTGTCCCCCCCCCC
>ML802027.1:83495-105089 GCA_009831015.1 Picea engelmannii
TTCTTGTGCAGGAGATTTGTGAAACTTTCTGGAGGAGGTGGATCTCATATTTTGTAGGTGCCAGAAGGGTTCCAAGGAAGCATGACAGGACAAATCTTCGTTGGTTGAATATGAGGGTCCCACGAGCCCTTGCTTGTCGTCCAACCTCATCCCATGAGGCAGCGTTGGTTATCGAACTTCATCCCAAGAATATCTCTGCAAGTTGAAGTTGCATGGATACTTAGGTGCGATAGTTGGATCACTACAGTCAGTATTGGAGTATATCGACATCATCTCCAACAATGGTTTAGTATCACCTTGGATAGGGTTTGGATATTTGGATTTAACCCTTTCGTGGATTGGAAGAGGAACCATGTTCTAGAAAAAGATCAGGGCACTACATCAAGTTTTGGTTTTCAGTTTGTATGTTTTATGATTTTTCATAGCTGCTACAACAACCCTAGACATTGTATTGTGTAATCAAGATTCCATTATTAATAAATTTCCATATTATCTCTTCTATTCTATGGTGTATTTAGATTGAATGCAACATGTTTTTCAAAATGCCTATCTAGAGGTTATGTGCAAACTGTTTGTATAAAGTCCTCAATCATCTTAACAAATATGTGTTTTGGAAAGGAGTATAACCAAAACTAGATTAGACAACAAATATAGCATATTCCTATTGGGGATATTACAAAGTTGTTGAACAAGGTCAATAATTTCACCTTGACTAGAGAATTTCAAAATTTCTTCGACCTTCTAAAATAAATATTGGTAAGTGTTCCCATTCTAGTGTTTCTAAATTGGAGTATTGAATTCCATGTACATGTTGATGCCTTTGGAATTTCATTAAGAGCCATATTGGTGTAATCTGGAGAGGGAAAGTTGGACCATCCCATCTATTTTTCCAATTGTAATTTTTCAAACGTCGAGTACAACTATACTATGACTAAGCAAGAAGGAATAGAAATGATGTAGTCAGTACAAAAATTTTGGCACTACTTGTTTAGAGGCCACTTCAAATTTTTTCATGGATCACTTAGCTCTTGATTATTTGGTGAATAAGTCGGTGCTGGAAGGTAGAATATGTAGATGAAATCTTCTATTATAGGTGTTCAATTTCGAAGTCGTAGTGAAACTAGGAAAAACAAATGTTAGAGGAAATCATGTGTCCATGATAGATACAGGGGAATCTAAAGGAACATTGGAAGACCAAATTCTAGACTATGAATTATTCAGGATTGAAACAATACCAGATTATCTAGAAGACATGGACATTTCTCTCATTACAAGGGTTGCACCACAACGATACTCCAATACACAAAAGAAACAACTAGTTGCCCAAGTGGTCGACTATCTATTGATTATAGGCTAGCTATACAAGTTGGGGTAGATGGAATCCTCATATGGTGTGTAATGAATCCTGAAAGACCGGGGATTATATGGATCATGAAAGGATCAATCCTATCAAAAAGTCAATAGTCTAGGTTTCATCAGTGAATTGAAATTAACACTACAATTAAGGATTTTTATTTAACTTCAGTAAGATCAAGTCGTTTTCTCAAGTCTTGTTGTCAATTGCTTTTGTCTTTGAGAATTTTTAGAAAAGGTTCCACCTTTGTGGTCAAGGGGGGGACTTTTAATTTTTTTCAAATTTTAGGATTGCACCAACAAAAGGAATTTTGAGTTGCATTAATACCCATGGGTTGTGTCAAGTTAGAATCTTTCATCTATGGCATCACCCAATAGTGCCAAAGTCAAGTCATGTCATAAATTATAGGCCCCCAATGATAACCACGTGCATTTAATACATGCACTAAGTCATAACTACCGATATGGTAGTTAGAGGGGTTAATAGGATAAGTTGTAGGGGTCAAGTTGAAAATTGGGTGGGTAACATCAAGTCATCATTCAAAATCAATTACTACCATCAATTCTTTCAATAATGGCTATAATATGGTATTAAAGACCATATTTATGGAGGATTTGTCCATGTTGTTGGACAACTGAGAGAGGGGGGTGAATCAGTTGTTACCGAGCTTAAACAATTATGCTCATTTTAAACTCTTTACAGAGCACTTCATGACAATCACAATAATGTGGGGAAGTAAGCAATAGAACATTCAACATCATTCACACACATGAAATACACAAAGACAGATATTTCCTAAGGAAACCCATAAAGGGTAAAAACCTCTTCTTCTTTATATGATAAGTAATATTTACATTCTGTACATTATCATACTTATGAGCTCCAACTCATTGTGAGGCTACAACCTCTATTTTGCAAGCTGCAACTTGCTGAGAGCACCAACTCTCTGTTTTCCCTAGAACCTACTAGAAGGAAGCACCAACTCCCTGGTTTCTCTAGCATTCACTAGAAGGAAGCACCTACTCCCTCGTTTCTCTAGCACCCACTAGAAGGAAGAAACAACTCCCTAAGTGTTCCAGCACCAACTGGATGGAAGAACCAACTTCCAGTCACACAGGCACCAACCTGTATAATAGGGAACCAATGTTCTCCCTTGCACCACCCTGCCACCCTAATTTTTTGGGCTGAAACTAGATGGAAGCTACAACTCCCTGTGTTCAAGCACCCACCTGAACCTCTGAGGACAACAGTCCTCCCTAGCACCTCCCAACCACCTTGAAATATAAATATTTGCTACATAAACTTATTACAGTGATATAAAGTTCATCAATGGCTTACCAGTTTCATCACTGTTATGCTAAACTGTCATGTTATGCCTGCATCACTGTCTTCCTGCTTGCATCCTTTTGAGATTTATGATCTTCTTCTCTGTCTCTGCATGCACACCTCAGATTTCTCTTCTTTTCTCAGATATGCATCTCTATTCTTTTCTTCTTCTGTGCTTCAGCTCCTACACATCATGCTTCTACACGCATGCATCACTCACAACAACAACCCTCATGTCTTATATGTTCTACGTATTTATACTATATGTGCACCTTTTTCTTCCTCCATGCGCAATGCCTCTACATTCTCTTCACAGTGTCACAATTCTTCTCATCGAGTTGTTCACTGCCACTCCACCTTTCACCCTCTTGTTCCCTCAAGCATATCTCTACTTTTCTTCATTCTGCATCGCCTTCTCATTTCGATTCCTCTGGTGATCATCATGTCAACTCTTCATCTTTTCTGGTGGTGACCCCAATGCGTTCATCATCACTAGGCGTTATCTTGAGATTCCTTAGCTTCACTGGCAGTCCAGACTCTTTGTCCTCTCTTGCATCTATCAATCATCTCTATGACCAGTCTTCATTGCACTGGCATATGCCTTGAGACTCTTCATCTCCCCTAGCAGTCACCCTACAACTCCTCGAATTCTCTGGCAGCCCAGACTCTTCATCCTAGTCATTACTAAGAGAACCTCCGCACGTTCATGCATTTTTCTCCTTCTCTCTTCCTAAGGAAAACTTCACAGTGGGCATTTATCCTTTCTGGCTAAGCCCTTTCCTTTCACATGTAGCCTCGGGTGGTGACCACAACCTAATCAAAAAATTCATTTCGCGATTTCACATATTGCGAATTCCTGTTGCAAGGCGTCTCGAATCTCCAAGTCATGATCTATGAAACCCAAAAAATGAGCTTAGCTAGACTAGCTCCTTCCCTTCTCATGACCACCAGCTGGTACCAAGCACTTATCCATAAAGCACTTTCACAACTCGCGATTTCAGGAATCCTGTGATGAGGCATATTGACTCTCCAAGTCGCGATCTTCGAAACCCCGAAAAGGAGCTTAGCTTCTATATCTCTTCTCTCCAGTGTGACCACAACATATGACCATTGGCTAGTCGTTTGAGTGATTCTCTCTTCAGATCAATGGTCAACGATCCATGGTGATTGGATGGTTATCCTCCACCCTGGAACTTCAGCTTTCAAGACTTTGGGGGAGTTTTGATGATAAAACTCCTAAAACTAAACTCCCAGAATGACGTCACTCGATGACATGACATGATCTGTGTGGTTTCCATGTGTCACTGAGAATTGTGATTTCCAGGTTCCTAAAATGTCGAATCATCTTAACACTTTTTGTTGTCTAATTGTGCCACATGTCATTGCTGACATAGTCTTCCACCTGTCCTTTCTGACATGGTCTGCCACATTCACCTCCTGGATCTGACGACCTAGATTCATCCTTGATACAACGACTAGGATTATTTCATGATTTATCATATCGTGAGTTCGAGAGGTTAGGGAAACTCGTTCCTTTGACCTTTTAGTCAGTGAAATGCTTATCTTTAGCCACATGTCCTTCTTGGATCGACGGTCCAGATTTTTCCTCGATCTGATGACTCAAATCATTTCGCCATTTCCTGTTTCGCGAGTCGGAAAGATAGAGCACCTCATGCCTTTGACCTTTTAGTCAATGAAATGTTGAACTTTAGCCATGTGTCCTCTAGATCCAATGATCCACGACTGTCTTTGATGGATGGCTAGGATTCCTTCATAGCTTTGGAGTGTTGGATGACTCATGGGCTTATCCTCCTTGCAGCTCTATTAGATCTAACGGTTGCTAGTCCTTCGTATTAACTCCAGATCTGATGGCCCAGATCTTATCATGATTTCACATATCGCGAGTTGGAAAGATAGAGAACTTCCTTCCTTTGACTTTCCAGTCATCGAAATGCCAAATGTTCACCATGTGTCCTTATTGAATATGGATGGCCCTCCTGCTTTCGGTATTTTGTAGATCCACTTCATCTTGCACATAAAGATTGTGCTCCTTCTTATGGATCCAATGACGGTCAGTGTTCGAGAATTTTGAATGGGATCCAATGATCATTGTTGCTCTTCATTGTTACGCTTGTTATCTTTCCATGCCATCATCTCTGTTGAACATCCTTACTTTCCTGTTTTCCATCGTTGTCTATGCCATCATCGCTATTGATCTTCATTGCTTTTCTATTTTCCATCATTTTCTCCCAACTGTAACCCTTCCAGCGTTGCTATTGTTCTTGCCTATAACCATAGCATTGTTGTTGTTGTTCTTGCCATCAATGAAAAGCACACTCGGCCTATAAACATGCCAACAATGTCCCCCTTTGGCATTGATGGAAACCCTGAATGGATGTGATAATATGTTTGGACCTCCAACTGTAGCATCTGGTCCTGACCACTCCTTTTCTCCCCCTTTGACATCAATGTCAAAGAAAACATGCTCCCCCTGAGCTATTGCAGTATGTTTAGGAGGTATTAGATCTTCAACCAACACAAACTCCTCCTGACAGGATGGACTCTCTTATTTGAGTCCTACAAAATATTTGTATCTAAACCAGAGTCTTCTCCTTATGATTCTTGGACTTGTTCATCATCAACTTCTGCTATATCCTCTATAGAATACTCAATATTTCTCACCTCTCTTACTAGGACTCCTTCATCAACCTTTTATTGTCATAACCAGATGACTCCCCCTATCACTGTTCTCTCTCTGCTTCTGACTTTTCTCCTCTTTTGTTTCTAAAACGTTAGCTTTCCCTAACAAGGTCTTTCCTCTTTTTATCTCTACAGGACGTCATGTATATAATTTTGTACATCATAATGTTGTTGCTACGAATTTTGTTGTCCTACTAGAACACTGCGCAATTGTAGCTTGTAATTTTTAAACAACCCTTGGACCTCCCCATTGATTCTCATCGATCTCTATTATTGAAATTTAAATTTTTTTCCATGATGCCTACAATCCAAGGCTTATATGACCATATTCAATCACAACAAAAAATCATTACAACCACTCTCATACCTACTTTTTTTTTCACAGATGAAGGACCTGTATCAGGTTTCTAAGGAGTATTGATTTCTTCCTTGTTGTATCCAATACCAGATTTGTCATTTGGTGATCTCTGACTATCTAAGAGCTTATCCAAGGTCATGGAGTTGTTCAAGAACTTTCTTTGGGTGTTTGACTTCTCAACCTTCCAAACTTCTACTTCCATCTTATGACATGATTCTTCTTCTACTTCTTCCATGGGATAAATGAAAATTAAACATTCTTTTATTGTATCTGAATCATCTTTTTTACTTGCAGGGGAGGATTCAATATCAACATTATTGTCTATCCTTATGCTTTTAGCACTTGTCCTGAGTTTACAGACTTTATCTTACAGTCTTTGGAATTGACCACCTCTTTACATCCTCTGTCACCCATTTGAATTACATTGAGAAAATTATGTTTCATCTCATCTTCAGGCAAAACATCATGGGCATCTCCTTTTCCATTACTCAAACTCACCATCCCTTTATCCTTGATTTTACCTGGTTCATCATTTTCAATGATCTCATTTCTTGTTTTTCTTTTACTTATAGGAAGAAGCTTATCCTTCTCTCATGTCATGTGCTTGGAACATCCACTGTCTATATTCCCGGAGGCCTTTTGTTTTTGAGTTGAAAGTGCTAGACCACATTTTCCACTATCTTTCTTTTTCCATGTGCTGGCATTTCTAGCTAAGAGATTTATCCTTGGATTTGTTTTGTAATTCTTTAGATGGCAGTTTGCAGCTTTGTGGCCAAAGTTATGATAGTTATAGCATTCAAGCTCATTGTTCAATAGGTCAAAGTGATTGTTGTAACGTTGTCTACACATTGGTTGTTCATTGTTTCTTGACCTCCTTAGTTGCATGTCTCTAAACTTAATTTGACCATTTGCAATATGTGGTTGTTTGTTACTTGGTTGTCTCATTCTTTGTTGTGGAAGACATTTATTCCTTAGGAATCTTTATTTCTCATGTCTAAATCTTAAGGAACAATTTACAGTTTTGTGGCCAAAGTTAGAATAGTAGAAACAATATCCATAGAAAAAATCCTTGTACCTGGAAAATGGTTGTCTTCTTTGAGTAGGTTGATTTCTTCCATGCTGATGATTTCCTTGAGAAGAGGGTGAATTATTTCTTTGTTCTACAAATTCAGTCCTGGCACCTTTTTCTTTACTCCTCCTGGGCGACTAATTGTCTTCCTTTGTTTCTGCAGGTTTGTTGTTGTCATTGGTTGTAGATTTAAAAAACTTGATGGAGTCTTTGTTGCTTGGTTGACCACTACTTGATCCCTCTTCATAACCCAAACTAGTTTTCATCTTTGGATTCCTTTGTTGATTCAGAATGGTGGCTAATCCTTCTAAGGCTTTGATACTTGACATATTCTGATGATATAAGGCTTGAAAATTCTCCAACTCTTTCCTAGTTTTCACTACTTCTTCTTCCAGCGCTTTACATATTGCCATATCCCCCCCCCCCTTCTCGAACTGTATCAGCAATTGTTTTTGCTTTCTGTTCTTAAGTCTGAGTCTGTCAATCTCTTCCAAAGCGTTAATCATCTCTCCTTCCAAGTCAACCACAACTTTTTTATCATTAGCATCACATCTTGTGATTTTATTATCATAATCCTATTTGGCCATAAGCATGAATTCATTTACCTTATCTTCATAGGAATAGTCACTATTGGTGTCTTTTGAAGAGTCATCATTGTTTACACATAAACTTTTATTTTTATCAAATCTTTTGGATTTGTAGTTCTCTTCACCTTCAGAGTTCTGGTCCTTCTTCTTGTGTGGACACTTATTTTCAAAATGACCTATCTTACCACAGTTAAAACATTTGAAGGACATCTTACCTTGGTACTTGCCTGATCCTTTATTTAGTCTTCTCACAAATTTTGCTTCAATTTCATCATGCTCAGAATCCTCATTCTTGTCTACATTAAATGATACTTCTCTAGAGGTGGGTTTATCTTTAACTATCCTCATTTCATATGTCATCAACGTTCCTCGAATTTGATCAAAAGACAAAGCCTTTAGATCATTAAGTTCTTCTATAGCTGATACCTTTGGTTTGAACCTATCTAGTAGAGATCTCAAAATTTTCTGTACTAAAGAGGGTTCCTCAATTTTTTCACCAAGTTATTTCATTGCATTTACTAGTTCTTCAACTCTCAAAAAGTATTCCCCAATAGTTTCATCTTCTCTCATTTGTAACTATTCAAACTGTACTCTATAGTTTTTAAGCTTGGCATCTTTTACCCTCTCATTACCTTCATAACTACTAATGAGATTGTCCCACATGTCTTTGGCAGTTTCTAAATGCATAACTTTTACAAATTTTTCTTCTGCAAGCCCACTCAGAAAATCATCCATAGCCTTAGCGTTGAAGTTGAATTCTAGCTTGTCATCCTTGTTAACTAGTACAACTGGCTTTACATAACCAGTCTCTACCACATCCCATACATCTGCACCTAATGTCATTATGTAGGTTCTCATCCTAACTTTCCAGAAGGAAAATTTTGTTCCATTGAACACAGGGGCCTTATTGGTTGAAGTTCCTTCATGGCTTGACATGTTTAAGCTCTAGGATCTACCTTTATATAAAAGGAACATGCTCTGATACCAATTGTTGGACAATTGAGAAGGGGGGGGGAATCAGTTGTTACCAATCTTAAACAATTATGCTCATTTTAAACTCTTTACAGAGCACTTCATGACAATCACAATAATACAGGGAAGTAAGTAATAGAACATTCAACATCATTCACACACATGAAATACACAGAGACAGATATTTCCTAAGGAAACCCATAAAAGGTAAAAACCTCTTCTTCTTTATATGATAAGTAGTATTTACAATCTTTATCATACTTATGAGCTCCAACTCATTGTGAGGCTACAACCTCTGTCTTGAAAGCTGCAACTTGTTGAGAGCACCAAATCTCTGTTTTCTTTAGCATCTACTAGAAGGAAGCACCAACTCCCTGTTTTCTATAGCATTCACTAGAAGGAATCACCTACTCCCTCGTTTCTCTAGCACCCACTAGAAGGAAGCAAAAATTCTCTAAGTGTTCCAACACCAACTGGATGGAAGCACCAACTTCCAGTCACACAGGCACCAACATGTATAAAAGAGAACCAATGTTCTCCCTTGCACCACCCTGCCACCCTGGTTTTTCTAGCTGCAACCAGATGGAAGCTACAACTCCCTGTGCTCAATCACCCACTTGAACCTATGAGGATCACCCACTTGAACCTATGAGGACAACATTCCTCCCTAGCACCTCCCAACCACCCTAAAATATAAATATTTGCTACATAAACTTATTACAGTGATATAATGTTCATCAATGGCTTACCGGTCTCATCACTGTTATGCTAAATTGCCTTGTTCTACCTGCATCGGTGTCTTCCTTCTTGCATCCTTTTGAGATTTTTGATCTTCTTCTCTGTCTTTGCATGCACACCTTGGCTTTCTCTTCTTTTCTTAGATATGCATCTCTGTTATTTTCTTCTTCTGTGCTTCAGCTCTTGCACATCATGCTTCTACACGCACGCATCACTCACAACAACAGCCCTCATGTCTTCTATGTTCTGAGCATTTATACTATATGTTCACCTTCTTCTTCCTCCATGTGCAATGCCTCTGCATGCTCTTCACAGTGTCACAGTTCTACTCATCGGGTTGTTCACTGCCACTCCACCTTTCTGCCCTCTTGTTCCCTCAAGCATCTCTCTAATTTTCTTCTTTTTGCATCACCTTCTCATGTTGAGTCCTCTAGTGATCATCATGGAAACTCTTCATCTTTTCTAGCGGTTACCTGCATGAGTTCATCATCACTAGGCGTTATGTTGAGATTCCTTAGCTTCACTGGTAGTCTAGAATCTTCGTCCTCTCTTGCATCTGTCAATCGTTCTCTATGATCAGTATTCATTGCACTAGAAGATGCCTCAAGACTCTTCGTCTCCCCTGGTAGTCACCTTATAACTCCTTGAATTCTCTAGCATTCCAGACTCTTTGTCCTAACTGTTACTAAGAGAACCTCTGCACGTTCATGCACTTTTTTCCTTCTCTCTTCCTGAGGAAAACTTCACAGTGGGAATTTAGCCTTTCTGGCTAAGCCCTTTCCTTTCACATGTGGCCTCAGGCAGTGACCACAGCCTAATCAAAAAAGGCATATCGTGAATTCTTGTTGCAAGGCATCTCGACTCTCCAAGTCATGATCTATGAAACCCCGAAAAGGAGCTTAGTTGGACTGGATCCTTCCCTTCTCGTGACCACCACCTGTGACCAAGCGCTTAGCCATAAAGCACTTTCGCAACTCACAATTTTGGGAATCCTTTGATGAGGCATCTCGACTCTCCAAGTCACGATCTCCGAAACCCCAAAAAGGAGCTTAGCTTCTCTAGCTTTGCTCTCCAGTGTGACCACTAGCTAGTCATTTGAGTGCTTCGCTCTTTATATCAATAGTCGACGATCCATGGTGATTGGACGGCCATCCTCCACCTTGGAACTTCAGCTTTCGGGACTTTGGGGGAGTGTTGATGCAAAAAATCCTGAAACTAAACTCTCAGAATGACGTCACTCGATGACATGACATGATCCATGTGGTTGCCATGTGTCACTCAGAATTGTGATTTCTAGGTTTATGAAATGCCGAATCATCTTGACACTTTTTGTTGTCTGATTGTGCCACGTGACATTGTTGATGTAGTCTTCCACCTGTCCTTTCTGACGTGGTCTGCCAAATTCACCTTCTAGATCTGATGGCCCAGATTTGTCCTTGATCCAATGACTAGGATTATTTCACGATTTCTCATATCGTGAGTTTGAGAGGTTAGGGAACCCCATTTCCTTGACCTTTTAGTTAGAGAAATGATTATCTTTAGCCATGTGTCCTTCTTGGATCGACGGTCCAAAATTTTCCTCGATCCAATGGCTCAAATCATTTCACCATTTCGCATTTCAAGAGTTGGAAGGATAGAGCACCTCCTGCCTTTGACCTTTCAGTCAGCAAAATGCCAAACTTTAGCCACATGTCCTCTGTATCCAATGATCCATGACTGTCCTCGATGGACAACCAGGATTCCTTCACAGCTTTGGAGTGTTGGATGACTCCTAGGCTTATCCTCCTTGCATCTCTACTGGATCTAACGGTTGCTAGTCCTTCGTATTAACTCCAGATCTAACGGCCCAGATCTTATCGCAATTTCGCATATAGTGAGTTGGAAGGATAGAGCACTTCCTTCCTTTGACTTTCCAGTCAGAGAAATGCCAATCGCTTTGCATCAGTTCTTCTTGAAGATGGACGGTCCTCCTGCTTTCAGGATTTTGTAGGCCCACTTCATCTTGCACGTAAAGATTGTGTTCCTTCTTATGGATCCAACGATGGTCGATCTTTGGGAATTTTGAATGGGATCCAATGATCATTGTTGCTCTTCATTGTTACTCTTATGATCTTTCCATGCCATCATCTCTACTGATCGGCCTTTCTTTCCTATTTTCCATCGTTGTCTATTCCATCATCGTTGTTGATCTTCCTTGCTTGCTTGTTTTCCATCGTTGTCTCCCAACTCTAACCCTGCCAACGTTGTTACTGTTCTTACATGTAACCATACCATCGTTGTTGTTGTTCTTGCCATCAATGACAAGCATGCTCATCCTGTAAACATGCCAACACATGTTTCAAATCGATAGCCACTAAATCTATGGGATTTTTTGTCCACTCTATTTAAACTAACTTACCTATCTTCTTAAGTTATTATGAAAAGTGTTTGAAGAGGAAAAGAGATTGAATATTGGTATAGATCTAGTCGATTCACATGTAATGGAATAAAGGATAGAGAACAACAATTCAAGATATTATTGATGGATTGTCGCTAGTATATAGGAGGAAATATGTTGATATAGAAGATGTTAGTAACATTTCTTGTCCTGGGCACAAGAGTATTCAGGTCTGCAAGTCGCACAAGAAGCCCCCAAGCGCAGCACGGAAAATCTCACTTCAAGCTTCCAAGCAAGTAAGCAGGTGAAATTATACTGTCGATGATCCAGATTCATCCATAAGATCAGATCGACGGTTGGCAGGAAATCGCGGTTAGCGGAGTTGCGTCAAGATTAGTGCAATGGATAGCGCCCATATTGTGTGCAGGAAAGGATAGCAATCGTCCATCCAAAGGACATGTGGAGTGAGATCTAGTCATGTCGGCTTTTCGGTAGTCGGGAGTTTGAAGGGTGAGGGTTCTATGTCGTTCTACATATCGAAACCCCAAACCCCGAAGCGCAGAAAGCACCCAGAGTTGGGACCACAATATCACGGAGTAGTCTCAGCCATCCATCCAAAGGGGACACCTGGTGCGCGATTAGGCTTTTCGCCTTTTCACCCATCGCGACTTCGAGGCGCAAGGAGCATATCCTTCATATCCTTGAGGTGCGAAGTTCCGAGAGTACCCAGGACCTGGGGCCCACAACATCGTCGAGTAGGTTCAGGACCGTCAGATATGAGAGGGACGTGTGGCTCCCAATTAATCCATCTCGGCGTTTCGCTCATCGCGACTGTGATAAGCAAGGATCAGCTCCTTCCTATTCACGAATGCCAAAAGTGCCTTCAAGGATAAACACAGGGTCACAGCCCGTGGTCACTTGGGAAATAAAAATAGTTGTGCAAGAGGGGCCAAAGGCGTCGAGTTTGGTCACAGAAGGGAGCATCACGATCTCCAGGTGCCATCTAATTCGACCTCAATCCTGGTTTTCTCTTAGAGTAAATGAAGGTGAGAAGGGGTGGTTGAAACCTCTCCTCATTCATTAAGTGTAAGGTATGGAGGGTCTGGCAAGCTGTCTGCCCGAGAGGGTTCTGTGTACCGATTTTTTCCAAAGAAGCCATGCCAAGTCCTCAACTAGTCAGAGAGGTCTGCACATGCTAACTCGACACTTAATGACTTAGCTACTCCCCTTTCAGGAGCCATTTGCAGTTAAGGTGGCGTCTGACGAATAATATCCGTCTGAATTTGGCTGAAGGGGCACCAAGCCTTGGATGATTGAGCACGCCTCTGTTAGGCAAATTTTTCTGAGTATATAGACTCAATTTTTTGTATTTTGTAATCATCAAGTGTTGAGCAAGGCTCCTGGTTGTAAAACTTTAATGAAGCACTGTTATTTTGGTTATGCATGGAATTTTGAGACTTCTTGCCTTATGAATGTCAGTTTATTTCACGTCTTTGTTTACACTGTGTTAGAACAACTCGGAATTGGAGGATCCAGTCAAGTTGTAACTGTTATAGGATGATGTAGGTTGGATCATTGTAATAGTTGCATTGTTTCTAATCGGTCCCTGTGATTTTCTTAGCACTGAACGACTTGGAATTGGAGGATCCAGTCAAGTCTCCCTTTCAGTTTCTCGAAGCCCTAAACTAAGAGGATCTTTCATTCAGAGTTTTTCTTCTACAAACTGCTAAAAGGCCTGTTGCCTGAGGTAGTTTTCTCACTCTTCTTACCAAGTCTTCCACCTGCTCATCTTTTAATCAACTCACTAACTGAAGTTAGATCAAGACCTCCTTTTTTCCTTACATACCAGACTCAGTTCCCAAGTTACAGTGATATCTTCCCGAGTCTCTACCGATTTGATCACCCATTAAAACTATTGTGACATAAAACTAATGGGCGTTGGGCTCTACTTCTGCAAGCAATCTAGGAGTGACTTCTGATGCTAACATTTCTGGCGCCGTTGCCGGGGATGAAGTTGAAGATTCTCCTCGAGATTAAATGACATTGAGCCTCTGATTCTGAAGGTGCATTAGGTATCAGAGCCTTTGAATATTGCTACTATGCACCTGGCGACTCCATTGTGACAACTCCAATGTGGCGAAACTACCATGTTAATTGTGGCTTTCAGAGGAAGACACACACGGTCTCATCCACAGTTGCCTCTAGCTACACCTGAAACTTATCCAGAGGTGGTTCTCAGGAAAGGAAAGGCCTCTGAAGAAGAAGCTTCCACCACCAAACTAGGTAATCCGCCATCTCCTTCTGTAGGAACTCCATTTTCTCCTCCTCAGTTTCTTAACCGACCTCTTTCTGAGGTTTATCGTTTCCTGAATTTCGGGAGTGTTCCTGCTAAGTTTTCCCCTCCTGGTCTAGGATTGGAGGGAGAAATCCTTGTCACTCCCCTCTCCTCTGAAGTTGTACTTTGGCGTAGACCCAGGACCCCAGAAGATTTCCCCACTCCTATCTTTACCACTCCTCCCCTTGTTATTGTTGCCACTTCTGCACAAAGAGAAGCATCTGCTAATGTGAGCCCGTTAGCCTTCTCTTTAAATCCCCTTTTTTTTCCCATTCCACTTCGAGACTCATTCCCAGCAGCCCCTTCACAAACTCCTTCTCCTCCAAGTTCTCATCCACCTAATATTCCTATGGCCGGCACTAATCCCCCTCTAAATAGAATGGACGCCATAGTCTCTACCAGATATGCTCCCTTAATCCTACCCCATCCTATGAATCCTCTCCCTACTGGAGATTACTTGAAGTATATGCCCAAGTTCATTGGAGAAGGGGACATAACTGCGGAAGAGCACCTGGCTGCTTTCTACAGTTATGCAGACAACCTGAACATTAAAAATGAAGATGTCTGGATGAGAGTCTTCGTCCAGAGCTTGGATGGTGAGGTGAGGAAATGGTTTAGAGGATTGGCCCCTAGATCTATTGCTGGGATCGAAGCCCTAGATAGTGCTTTCCTGAGGCAGTGGGGAGATAGGAAGGACTTCATGTATTACATGATAGAGTTCGGGTCTTTGAAGAAGATGGAAGGAGATTCTATCCCTAACTTCTCCAAAAGATTCAATAAGATGTATAATAAAATTCCTGCCGAAATAAAACCCTCAGAAGCCTCGGCCAAGATTTCTTATGCTAGTGTGTTTGGTCCCGATTTCTGTCTTTTATTGAGAGAAAGAAGAGCCACCTCCTTAGCTCAAATGCAAGATAAGGCCATAGAAGTGGAATCCAATGTATTAGCAGCTGATAGGCTGAGGAACAAGGCCAATGCAGACAGGATAAAGGGAATATTTGAAGCCTCAACTTCTAGCCCATCGATGCCCCACCCTCAAGTGGATGAACTGACCAAGATGGTGAAGTCTCTATCTGCAGAGTTGGAGAGAATGAAGGTGGAGGGGAGGAAAGCCTACAAGGGCCCTCAAAGCACCAAAAATAAAGGAGGTTTTAGGAGGCCAAACAATATTACTTCCCCGACCTTGCAAAGAGAGAGGGGAAGAGACAGAGAAGACCAGAAAATCCAAGCCCCTTTTCAAAACAATTTTGTGGTCGAGGGAGAAGAAGGGAAAACAAATGAGTTTGATCCTGAAATCCATTGCTTCAAATACACTCCTCCTTTTCCTCATCTCACTCAATCAGCATACGAGGAGTCTCTCATGGACAGTCATCTAAATGAACTGAGCAAGGGAGACAAGGCTAGTGGCAGCCAAGGCAGGTATGACCTGAGATCCAAGAGAAAGACAGTAGCACCTGATGTTCCTGAGCAACTCACTAGAATAGAGAAACCTTATAATGAAGTAGAAGACGGTCACGGAGATAAGAAGACCCGACCCCTCTCTCCCATAGTCCAGGGTCATGTCGAAAAAATAAGAGAAATTCTGAAGCTTACATCTTCTTTTAATTTCGAGCATGAAATTCAAAAGATCAGAATCCCTGTGCCCTTGACTGAATTGATTAAACGTGAAGGGTTCAAAAGATGCTTCTCTGAGCTTTTACATTCTGAGGTCTCATGCCTTCCCACAGACTCCATCAATTTGCAAGATGAAAAGCCTGTAGTTATTCTAGGTCCTATGGTGGAAGACAGAAATGACTCATCCCCTCCCTTCTACAATTCCTTGAACATACATGACAAGGTACTGCACAACTGCTTGATGGATTTAGGGGCTTCTCACAACCTCATGCCCAAAACTATCATGGAAGAGTTAGGGTTAGAAGTCACCCGAGCCTATCATGACCTCTATTCTTTTGACTCCAGGAAAGTTCAATGTCTAGGAGTTATAAAAGACCTGGTCGTGACCTTATTTCAGTTGCCCATGAAAAGTGTGGTCATGGATATTGTAGTGGTTGATGTCCCCCCCAAGTTCGGTATGTTGTTATCAAGATCTTGGATAAACATATTGGGGGGAACTTTTCAGATGGACCTCACATATGCTACTATCCCAGTGTTTGGAGGGGAACATAGGAGGCTATACAGGGAAGCCTAACTGGCCTATATAATCAGTGATGAAGCCAACCCAACCAACCATCCCATTTTTTCCTTGGACACTGATTTAGGTTCCAGTTTACTACAACTCACTCATGCTCCCGAGCCTCCTCTTAAACTCAGAAAGAAACCCACCACTCCTCATGAATTTTATTCCCCGGCCACCTCCCCCGTCTGGAAAATGTTTTTTGATGGAGCCTCTTCCAGGGAAGGCACTGGTGCTGGGGTTTTTTTTGTGTCACCTGCTCAGGAAACCATATCTCTGACATACAAACTAGAATTTGAAGCTACCAACAATGTGGCAGAGTATGAAGCTCTTATCCTAGGATTAAGAACCGCAAGGGAAATGGGAATTCAGGAGGTAGTAGTGTTCAGAGATGTAGAGTTGGTGGCCCAATGGATCAGAAACGCTTATCAGGCTAAGCATCCTCTACTCAGGAGTTACAGAAATGAGCTATGGGACCTAATTGACAATTTTTTCTTAGCATTCAACATTTCTTTTGTCCCAAGAGAGAAGAACATAGTGGCAGATTCCTTGGCTACATCATCAAGCAATTTCAAAGTGCCCTTGCCGCCCAAATTCAGATATGATGTGGAAGTAAAATACTGACCCTCCATACTTGACAACGTCAAACATTGGAAGGTATTCGAGGATGATCTCGAGATCAAGAAATTCTTGGAGACTATTGAATAATTTTCAGAGATGCATATTGACCAAGACTCTGTCTCTGGAGAAAATCTTGATGGGGGTAATTTTCTAAATAAGATTGTAGAGCGTAACATTGTGTAGCTACCCAGCAATCATATTCCAAGGGGACTGGTTCCTTTGGAAAGGATTTTTGATAGAAATGATGTGGCATTAAAAGGGGAAATCTCAGAAGATGATGTTGATACAACTCAGTGCAACATTGGCACTGAGAATGAACCCAAGTTTGTCAAATTGTCAAGAATCCTGACAACGGAACAAAGGGTTGAATATGCTGGACTATTGAGAGAGTTTGTTGATGTTTTTTCCTAGACCTATGGAGATCTCAAAACATATGACACTTATGTCATCGAGCATAAAATCCTTTTGAAAAGGGAAGCAAAACCATTTAGGCAGAAGCTAAGACATATCAATCCTATGTTGTTGCCTATCATGGAGAGGGAAGTGAAGAAGTTTCTACAGGCCCAGATCATCGTACCACTGAGATATTCAGAGTGGGTGGCCAACTTGGTGCCGGTAAGGAAAAAGAATGGAGAAATCAGACTTTGTGTAGACTTCAGAAACCTGAACAGGAGCTCACGAAAGGATAACTACCCCTTACCAAAAATGGAACATATACTGCAGAGGGTAATAGGAGCATCCAGGATGTCCATGATCAATGGTTTCTCTGGCTACAATCAAATCTCTGTTCTGCCTGAGGACAGGGAAAAGATGGTATTTACCACTCCATGGGGCACATTCATGTATGCCAAAATGCCTTTTGGATTGATGAATGCAGGGGCAACGTTTCAACGTGCCATGGACATAGCTTTCATTGGGGAAAAGGATAAATTTTTGGTCATCTATCTAGATGACATAACAGTATTTTAAAAATCTAATAAAGAACACTGTTGTCATCTCAGGAAGGTTTTCCTGAAGTGCAGGAGTTTTGGCATTTCATTAAATCCTAAGAAATCTCTGTTCGCCATGCAGGAGGGAAAGTTACTAGGCCACATAGTATCAGCGGAAGGAGTCAGGATCGATCCTAGAAGATTTGAGGCAATACAGACCTTATCAATCCCAAGGTCCAGGAAGGAGGTCCAATCTTTCCTTGGAAAGATTAATATTCTGAGGAGATTTGTTCCTAACTTTGTTGAGGAGGTAAAACTTATAACAGCCATGTTAAGGAAAGGAAATGAAGTGAGGTGGACTTCTAAATCACGAAATTCCTTTGAGAAAATAAACAAGGCCCTGACTAAAGCCCATGTTCTTATCAGTCCCGATTACTCAAAGGATTTCCTTATTTTCTCCTTTGCCTCACATGACACGGTGGTTGTTGTTTTATTACAGACAAACAAGGTTGGGCTAGAGCAGCCTATTGCCTATTTTAGCTGAGCATTGAGGGATGCCAAAGTCAGGTATGACACTATGGAGAAGCAGGCCTATGCCCTGGTAAAGGCTCTCAAGGCATTTAGAATATATGTCCTGCAGTCAAAAATCATTGCTTATGTCCCCTCAGTTGTTGTTAAAGACATTCTTATTCATCCTGACATAGACAGGAGAAGGAGTAAGTGGATAGCCAAGATTCTGGAATTTGACCTGGAAATAAAGCCTACCAAATTGATCAAAGGTCAAGGTTTAGCCAAGCTATTGGCTGAAGCCAATTGCCAAGATTTGGGGGTAAGTTTCCTCAACGAATGCTTAGGAATTCAACAGGGTCGGATATCTGAAATAGACCCTCAAAGGGAGCCCCCATTGGCTCGATGTCCCTAGTATAAGGATGTCATATATTTTCTGCAAGAGTTGCGGCCTCCAAATGGCTTGCAAAGAAACAAGGAAAAAGATCTGAAGCTCAAAGCAGTTAGATACTGCCTTATCGATCAAGTTTTATATTGGAAAGACCCCCTGGGGTTGCTTTTGAAATGTGTAGATCCGAAAGAGGCTGACAGGATCATGGTTGAATTTCACGACAGCTTATGTGGAGGGCATCATTTCTGGAAAACCACAGCCTACAAAATCCTTAAGTCTGGGTACTACTAGCCCACCGTATTCACTGACATCTATACAAGGGTCAGAGCTTGCATCAAATGTCAAAAATTTGCAGGAAAACAACAGCTCAGGTCTTTGCCATTAAATCATGTGGTTGTTTCGGGACCTTTCCAGCAATGGGGCCTAGATTTCATTGGAGCAATTCACCCCGCTTCTAGTGGGCAGCACAGATGGATTCTAACTGCTACAGATTTATTTACCAAGTGGATTGAAGTTATCCCCACCAGGAGTGCTTCTCACAAGGTAATCATCGGATTCCTGGAAGACCTCATCACAAGATTCAGCTTCCCAAGGAAGATTGTCACCGATAATGCAACCTCTTTCAGGGCTGAGACGTTAGCCAAATTATGTGAGAAATTTGGGATAAAACTGATTCGCTCCACCCCATACTATCCCTAGGGCAATGGTTTAGCAGAGTCCTCCAACAAAATCCTGATAAGGATCATCAAAATATTGTTGGAAGACAACAAGAAGGCCTGGCACTCAAGATTAAAATTTGCTCTATGGGTCGATCGAGTGACCACGGAGAGATCTATAGGCATCTCTCCTTTCCAATTAGTCTATGGAACAAAGGTTGTTTTTCCTTCTCATTTAGCTATTCCTGTAGCAAAATTCCTCCAGGATCATCAAGAGGATCCTGATGACATGATCAGAAGAATTCATTAGATAGTGGAAGTCCAGCAGGGCAGGGAGCAGGTAATGGGCAGAATTTAGGACCATCAGCAAAGGATCAAGCAGGTTTTTGATAAGAAGGCCAAGAAGGAAGAGTTTCGGATAGGAGACCTGGTACTGAAATGGGATGCTCCTAAACAAGATAAAGGCAAGCACAAAAAATTTGAAGCCCTGTGGATCAAGCCTTTCAAATTATCCGAAGTATTCTCGAATAACACCTACAGGGTACAGGATTTGAAGGATCAAGAATTTTTCAATGACCCTGTGAATGGGCATTTCCTAAAAATATTTTTCTCTTGAGCCGCACATGGCTCTTTCGCAGTTGTAAATATTGTTTTTCTTTTCATCTTTAAGTTTTAAATAGATGACTCCATAGCCCAATAGAAAGGCACTGGAGCTACAAAATGAGTCCTTAGAGAATCACAGGGACAACTCTATCCCCCATGGAGCCTAATGTTAGTAACATTTCTTGTCCTGGGCACAAGAGTATTCAGGTCTGCAAGTCACACAAGAAGTGCCCAAGCGCAACACGAAAATTCTTGCTTCAGGCTTCCAAGCAATTAAGCGGGTGAAATTATACTGTCGGTGGTCCGGATTCATCCATAAGAGTAGATCGACGGTTGCCAGGAAATCACGGTTAGCGGAGTTGCATCGAGATTAGCGCAATGGATAACGCCCATATTGTGTGCAGGAAAGGATAGCAGCCGTCCATCCAAAGGACGTGTGGCATGAGATCTAGTCACGTCGGCTTTTCGGTAGTCGAGAGTTTGAAGGGTGAGAGTTCTATGTCGTTCTACATCTCAAAACCCCGAACACCGAAGCACTGAAAGTGCCCAAAGTCGGGCCCACAGTATCACGAAGCAATATCAGTCGTCCATCCAAAGGGGACACCTGGTGCGTGATTAGGATTTTTGCCTTTTTGCCCATCGCGACTTCGAGGCGCAAGGAGCATCTCCTTCATATCCCCGAGGTGCGAAGTGCTGAGAGAGCCTAGGACCTGGGGCCCACAGCATCATCGAGTAGGTTTAAGACTGTCAGATATGAGAGGGGTATGGAGGATTTGTGGTCGAGAGTGGAGCGGAAGTGGGGAGGAAAAGCTCCACGATCTGGGCTCTCTGCGGGAAGGTCATTTTTTGGTAGAGCTCAGTGAGGATCGCCAGGTTGAATGGGGATGCGGACTCTGGGCGAGTTATTTGCATCATTTGGTCGATATCCTCTAGGGTAATGAAGAAAAGGACGTCCCCAGAGGAAGAGACAATGGATTTTTGTTCGGGGACGTAGTGAGCTTGGCATTTGAGCGCAAACTTCGGGAAAGGATGAATCTGTGGGAACATATAGAGGGGCAGATTGGACTCCCAGAGCCCAATCTCGTCACTCTGATCTAGGAAAATTTCCCGGAGCCATGATTGCAGGTCCGAGAAGTCAAAACTACATCTGGTGTCCGCTATCAACCGATCCTTGTCAACTAGAGGGATTTTATCGAGGTTGACCGGAGGCGGAACGAACGGATTTTCTTCCTCTTCAGCTGGCTTCCTTTTTGACACCATCTCTGTAACTGTACCTGCAACAAACACGTTAGTGGGGTCTGCAAGGGGTGGAGGAAAATGACGGGGAAGCAGTGGGAAGACGATAGATATGTTCTCTAGTGCGACGGATGGTTCTGGCGCGAGGGATGAATAACGAGTGAAAATTGTTGCAACGGTATATTTATTCAAAACTGGGTCGGTCGGACGCGGGAAAACGGTCAGCATGACAACGGGCATGTAATCCAGTTATTAATGGACAACGGGCCACTTGGGGTGATATCGCAGGTGATGGTGACCAAAGTATACGGACGACTGAAGTGGAGGTTTGTGATTGGGGGTAAAGTCGCCAAGAAGGGTTGTTCATAAGTGAAGGGTGTTATGGCGCTGACACCGTGGAATGACAGTAGTAACGGGATGGGACTCAGACCCGGACACGAGTGGGACAAGTGGGTTCGGTGGAGGGTGACATCCATGAGTGACGGGCCGTCAGGCAGCATGTGGGTGACGGGACTTCTTGAACAATAGGCTTGAGCCACCTGTGACAATGGGCCCACCCGCGGGGAACATTCATTCAGGACCCCCCCCCCCCTTTGGTTAAAAGCAGACTACTAGGGGGGGGGCCGGAATCCATTTGGAACCATAGATCTGCACGATGTATT
>ML802027.1:117613-146010 GCA_009831015.1 Picea engelmannii
CCCCCCCCCCCCTCCGTTAAAGGCAGAACGGGCGGGGGGGGTCCGGAATCCAATATCAGCCGTGGATTCGTGCACTCCTTTTTGAACCATTCAGATTTGTGCAAAGGTTATCGCCGATTCCGGACCCCCCCCCCTCCGTTAAAGGCAGAACAGGAGGGGGAGTCTGGAACGCTATATGGACCGTTGATTCTAGCGCCTTAATCCGAGCCTTTGAAAAGTGAGTGAAACATAGGTAGGGGGCGGAAAATGTCACATGTAGGTAAAACTTAGGATAAGGACATTCACATGGGTCTTCATTTGATTTTCATCACATACACCACCAAGGGCACATCACTTCAATTACACTTAGGCATTGGAGTCATAGGGAAACATCTTTATTGATCTGGCTTTATTTTGGCAAGGTAGGCAAAGCAATTAATCTACATCCTAACCTACTATCACGAGGCAATTAACCCAGATTAAACAGTTGGGTTAATATTTTATTCTTTCTAGGGGCTATCTGATCAGGATTAGATGGTCTGGTCAGATGTATTCACTAATTCTAACCTAGGGACTATCTAATCAGGATTAGATGGTCTGATCAGGTGCATTCACTAATTCTAACCTAGGGACTATCTGATCAGGATTAGATGGTTTGATCAGGCGCATTCACTAACCTATCAACATTGAAAATTCAAAAGAACTTGGTCATGCTTGAAAGGTATGACCAAGTGGCTATTATTGCATGGGGCCCTTTTTCAATTCTTTTTAGCCCTCTTTTCTTTTCTTTTTCTTCCCTTTTTCTTTTCTTTTTTTCTTTTTTTTCTTTTTTCTTTTCACAAATTATTTGAAGAATGCAATATCATTTGTCAACCAAATCACCAGATACAGATAATATCCAAGTCATCAGTTGATTCCCATAAATTATGGGGTGATAACAGGGCTCTGCTTCTGCAAGAAATCCAGGAGTGACTTCTGACGCTAACAAAAGATATGGGAAATTTAAATGTGATATCAACACTAGAGAGAAAATGCATCATCTTGGATGAGCCAGTGGATCCTCAAGTTTTTAAAAGGGGGACTTCAAAGGAAAGATTCAACAAAAGTCAATTATGGAGTATGACTTCACCGATGCTAAACAATTTTCAAACTTTTAGTCTGCTTACTATATGCATGAAGTTCATCTCATGAATGGAGACATGGTGAAGGAAGTACTTCCAAAGCTACAACCACTTCAAATGCTCTTGCTACTCAACATGCTCAAGGTATCGACATTTAGTGCCTCCCCACCCATAAATAAATGCATCAAGTTCTTGATCAGTATAGTACACCAAGGAAATTTATGGTTGGACAAGCCATACCTATTCACTATAGCATTGGTTCTAGACCTGATTGATCTATCAATGGATGGCCTAGACTCTAGAGGTGTCCACTACATTCTATTAGCATGAGAGGGCCAAGAAGGAAAGTGAATATGATTTGTATGTGCACTATGGAATGCACAAAGGATGCAAAGGGGTTTAAATTGTCTCAATCAATGGGTACCTATCAAGTTGGTAACATGAAGTCTTTATTTTCAAGTCATGAGGAAACAAAGGAAAATAGAATGTAATTTGAACATCCTCTCTACAACAGAATCATTCTTGCAAGGTTAGATATTGAACTATTGTTATTTATTTCTCAATGAATTCATTGAGGTCATAATAGAGGCCTAAAAGAAGACACCTCCTTTAGCTATGACTATTTCCTAATAGCCTTTTCCATGTTTAATTTGGAATCACCACTTAGGTTCCAACTTCTCCCCACAAAATCGGGTCTAATCTCAACAATCGTGTTTGTGCTTTGGAGGGAAAGGAAAGAAACAAACCATTTGGAATTCAATGAGAAGGCCTTTGTGTCCTAGTATAAAAGGATGGTGGATATGACAAAGGAACCAACCCTACTTCCTGACCAAGATCGTCAACCACTAATTCAGGTGGTTGAAATTTGAATCCAACAAGGATAACAACGATGTCAAACCAATCATTGAAGGAACATACAAAATAGAGGTGAATCCATTTCCTTATATCCGAATAGCCAATGATATTCATGAGGAAGTGCAGAGCTGGTCCGATATCAACTTTACAAACACAAATAAAGGAGACTTCTTCCTCTTTTAAAACAAGGAGTAGATGAAGGTGATGAAAAATTCAAAATGGTTCCCATGCTCTACCATGACACTATGCTCCTTTGAGCATCTACTAAATATGGGAAAATAAAGGACCTAGCAATAGGCACCTCTTCAAGTCACTTAGTTGAGGTGGGACCATCATCTACCACCATGACAATGCCCAAGATGGCACTCTAGATGCTTGACATCATGAAATTTCACAAAACTAACTAGACAGGGGATGATTTGGTGCAAGGAGTGACCCAATTGGTCAAAATATTGATGCAAAGGCCTCTTACAAAGAAACCAAGAACCCATCCTCCAAAAATGGTGCTTTGTCCAATCATAGAAGTACATGGGTTGGCCTCAATGGCCAAAGAGAGCCAAGCTACGATTGTTCTAATGATAAAAAAAACTTTTCCTCTTGTCACTTCACTTCCATTGCAGGAAAAGTGTGTAATGCAATAAGAATTGGTTGGCCTCACATAAGAGGAACAACCCCCATCACTGACGGCCACAACATAGATTGTAATTCCCATCCCAGGGATTCATAGCTAAAAGTAAAAATTGTAACCTGATACCATATGTAAATATTAATAGTAAATTAAATTGACAACAATTTCCAGTAATTAAATTCTTATTTTCCACAAATTACAACATAATCTCAATATTTATAACTTGATTAACAACAACACATAAAATTAGTAAAATACCTCTTGAAGATGTTGTCCTTTGAGTTGTTGAAACAGTCTGCTACCAAAAACTGAAACTTCCTGAAATCATTTCCTCCCAGCTAGCTAGGAATAGAGCCTCTCTCGCTCTCTAGCTCCAGGAAAACAGATTTCCTACCCCCTGAGCCCAAAATCCCAACAACACCACTTCCCTAGTAAAAATCCCCAAAGAAATTTTTCCTTCCAGTCTCCTCCTTTCCCCTTCCTCCTTCTCTCAATGTTGTGCCAAAAAAGAAGACCCCCCTTTTCCAAGTCTCATCCCCTCTTCCTTATCCTCCTCTCTCGAATCCCCCTCCCTCATTCAATTCCCAACTTCCTTATCCCCTCGTTAATTTCCTCACCCACCATTAAATAATAAAATAACAAAATGATTCAAATATATTTATTTCAATAATTAATTTAAATTAAATTAACAAATTATGATCATTAAGAAATCAAATTGGGTTGTTACATAGATAGACTTGGACTCATTAGGCTCAATAAAAGGCTAGAAATCCTAGTAAATAGAGTATCTATAAAAAAGTATGAAACCCCACTAATAAATAGGGCACAACCTAGATGCAACCACTAGGAAACAACAAGAATCCAAACAAAGACTTCAGTAGTGGTATGAATCAATAGAAAGAAACATGTGCATAGGTAGCATAGCAAGATCAAGAGAAAGAGACGGTAAGGACCACCCCCAATGAGTATATTTTAGATGTCCCCTTAGACATTGGTGCCACCCAAGCGACCCCCATTGATTTTACTAGTGGACCCTTAGACTCGACAACTACCATGCAATTGATCATGAGGTTGGAAAGAGAAAGAGAATATGAATATGTGCTTATAGATGAGTGCCAAAAAAAATTGACATCATATAGTACATTATTTTTTATGTGTAGGACAAGATTAGATCACCACTATCCATATAGGAAGTGCAAGAGAGAAGGAAAACATAGAATTCAGTGGTTATCTTTCCACCAGTGCACCTAGACTTACACATCTTGCTAGGATTAACCCTTAGGCACCGTTGCACTTGCAAGGGTCACAATCATAAAATATAAATAAAGTACCAATGGAATACTGTAAATGTATTGAACCTGCACAAAATAGATCTAGATAGAAAATACCACACACATTTGCATAGAGAAATTTAGAAATAAGAAGTAAGAGAGAAAGAATAGAAGAATTCTCATTAACCATAATGAATAATGAATATTTTACACATGATATAGTTTGTATAACTCAACCAATACGCACTGGAGGTGAAGCCAATGTGCCATAGTTGTGGTATAGAGTGATTTGGACACACACCAGCAGTTACGGGAGTGAACTTCCACCTAGTCTAGTCTCTCAGGAAGTTACGGGAGTGAACTACCACCCAGTCTAGTCTCTTAGCCAGTTACGGGAGTGAACTGCCACCTATCTGAGTTAACTAGTCTACCATTCTTCAGTTAACTGAATGAAATGGAGTGAAGGGGAGAGGAGATCAGGGAATCGTGGGTAATGTGATAGTCTATTGATGATACCAAGTTTAATTTGCGTTAGCTAGTGATGATCCCAATGTTGCATGGTGACAAAACCAATGCAGCATCCAGACTCCACTCAACTAGTCAAATTGAAGTGAAAATTGAAGAGAATATTATCCTAGAGGAATATTCTCCCTAAACATTAGGAGACTGGATAAATACTAATAAACATAGGAAAAATAAATCCTAGGTGTGTGTGAAGTAACTCCAACACCCCCCTTGAACATCACTATGGTGAAAATAAATAATGGGTCCCACCAATGAGGTCATGTTAGGTACCCAAATACAAAAGATACATAGAAATAAAGTGAGGAAAGAGGGGAAAACTCATGGGAAAATCCCCCCCCCCTCAAGGTGCAATGTATGTAAAAAGAAGAACTGACAGTTTCTAGGCAACTGTGTCCTTCACTCCAGGAAGACATCACAGAGAATGGAATTTCTTCTCAGTAAAGGTATTGGTGAAGATGTATGTCGTCTGTTCAACTGAAGGACAAAACTATAGGTCGATGATCCCCTCATGTACTAAATCCTAGATGTAGTGCATGTGGATCTCAATGTGCTTCATCTTCTGCCTCTGAACTGGATCTCTGTAGAACTTCAGAGTGCTCTGGTTGTCACACCATATGACGATTGACCGATGAAACTGAATGCCCAACTCAATGAGAAAATGTTGTAGCCACTTAGCCTAAATGTTTATGTTAACTACCCCTCTATTCTCTACCCCGACTAAATATAGAGAAATGGCAGCCTGCTTCTTGTTCGACCAACAAATAGGCCCAGAACCAAGACTAAGTGAGTAACCAAATGTGGAATTGTGATCAGTGTTATCGCCATCCCAATCAGAATCGGTGAACCCGATGAGATATAATGTAGAGTCTATTGCATAATGAATCCCAAAGGTGATGGTGCCTTGTACGTATCAAAGGATACGCTTTGCAGCCTTCCAATGTACCTCATGCAACTCCTGCATGAACCTGGAAACTATGCCAACTGCATAGGAGAGGTATGGTTTGGAGTGTGTGAGATACAATAAGCTCCCCACTAGTTGTTTGTATAGTGTGTTGTCAACCAGTGGAGTGTCCCCTCCATCCTCAAGTTTGACTTCTAATAGGAAAGGATTTGGAGCAGACTTGGAGTCTCTCATGTGAAATCTCTCAAGGAGATCTCATGCATACTTGGCCCAAGACAGTTTGATTCCTAATGCATCCTAACTGATATTGATTCCAAGTAAGAAGTGTAGCAGATCCATGTCTGTCATCAAAAACCTGTCATGTAGAATCCTCTTGACTATAAAAATCGTTGAAGTTGAGCAACCGATAATCAACAAATCATCAGCATACAAAAATAAGAGTAGTTTTGAATCAATCGTCCTGAGAATGTAGACACACAGGTCTGATTTACAATGTAAAAAGTTCTATGATAATAGGTAGGAGTCCATCTTGGCATACCATGCCCTCGGATCCTGCTTGAGGCCATAAAGAGATTTCTTTAGGCGACAGACCAAAGATGAATCCTACATAACTCCCTGTGGTTGCTCCATATAGGTCTCCTCAAAGAGATCATTGTGAAGAAATGCATTCATCACATCCATCTGATGGAATTCCCATCCCTTGGTTGTCGCAATGGCAATTTCCAAACGTATGGAGTCCATTTTCGCTACTAGAGCAAAGGTCTCATCATAGTCAATGCCATGCACCTACTGAAAGCCTTTGGAAACAAGCCTGGCTCTGTATCTACTAATATGTCCATCTTCTATGCTCTTGGTCCTATAGACCCATCTGCATATGAAAATTTTCCTTCCAGGAGGAAGAGGAACCAGATCCCAAGTCTGGTTCTCGAGGACGGAGTTTTACTCCTCCTGAATGGTGGATTCCCAAAAGGGATTTCCAGCAACCTCACCATAAGACTATGGATCTGAAGATTGAACCAAGAAAATATGCTTGGAGGGAAATGTTTCAATGGAAGTGAGTGCAATAGGAGGCTCCTTGAAATTATATCGAGCCCTCCTAGTATCGGCTGGATCACCAACAAGATCCCCTGCATCCTGAAGAGTAGTCTATGCCCACTTGGGCCTTTGCTTTGGCTTTCCATATACATATGGATGCTCTGACTCTGCATTTGACTGTACTGACTCTATATCTGGGTCATCTGAATCCTCTCAATCAAAACTCTCGTCTGAAGAAGAGTCGGCATGTGCATGCTCATCATCTTGGACAGGTGGAACAATCAAGGTGTATGCATGCGGATGTTGAATTACATGCGCGACACTTTCCTCGAATTGGACACTTCCCTCAATGATGAGCCTGTATGAGGAAACATCAATAAGTCTATATCCCTTCACATCATCAGGCTATCCAACAAAGATACACTTTGTGCTCTGTGGATCAAGTGCCTTCCTCTTTTCAGAGGGAATCTGGGCCCATGAACGTGAACCGAAAACACGAAAGTGGGTCACTTCTGGTTTGAGGCCACTCCAACCCTCATAGGGGGTCTTATCCTTGACAGGTCTATGGGGATATATACTTTGATGTAGGTTGCACAATTAATTTCTTTGGACCATAGTCTCTGTGGTAGTGACTTTTCATGTAGTATGCAAGATGTCATCTCTTTTAGAGATTTGTTTTTCCGCTCAACAACTCCATTTTGTTGCAGAGTATAGGGAACTGTGTGTTGCAATTGAATCCCTTCCTCATGAAAAATATTTTGGATCTCATGATTGAAATATTCTCCCCCATTATCAATTCAGAGGACTTTGATTTTCTTTCCTAACTGTGTCTCAACCAGGGCTTTGAAATCTTTGAGGTGTTGAAAGACCTCTGATTTTTTCCTAAGAAAGTAAATCCATGTGAAACATGAGAAATCATCAACAAAAATGAGAACCAATATTTCTTTTTTGATTGATGGACGCGGAAAAGGACCCATGAGGTCACTATGGATCAGATCTAAAGGAGAGGAATCTCTCTGAGTCTTTCGTTTGTCGAATTTCTCTTGAGGGTGTTTTCCAAGAACACACCCCTCATAGATTCCTTTGGAGAAATGGATGTCTGGTAGATAAGCTGTTGCATATATCTGAAATTCAAATTCCCGAACCTTTTGTCCCATATCCTACTACTTTCATCGGCATGGGTAAGTAGTAAAGCATAATTTGGTTCAATAAATTCAGGAAATGTATACAATCTAGATTGATGATTTACCTCACTGGTAGAAACCTTGGAATTAGTTTGCATGTCATAGATGTCCACTGCATCAGGTGTGAATATGAATTTCTTTTCGGTGCCAGAATTATTCATCTGGTACATAGAGAGAATATTGATGGAAAGTTTGGGAACATGCAACACATTCTTGAAGCTTCCGTTGATGAGTTCAATCCTTCCTTTGTCGGTGACATCGACTGGAGAGTTGTCCCCCATCAAAATAGCAGGACCTTTGCATGAATCCAATGAAGAATAGACTGCTTTTTTGGAATCCATGTGATGTGATGATCTTGAATCTACGATCCAAGCATCGGGAGAGGACTTGATGGCAATCAAGGCATGGCTAGAATTTCCTTTCTTGGGATTCTCATCTTCTGGCTTCTTCTTCTTGGCACCCTCGGGGATGCGATCTCAAGGGTTATTTTTCTGAAGTATTTGAGTCATTAGATATACTTTTTTCTGCATGCATGCGGATTCTGGATGGAATCTTTTATGGAAGTATGTGAATTTCTCCCCTTTTCTTCCCTTTCCACCTTTGGATCCGGAGGCATCGATGAAGGGTTTTGAGTACCCTTCCTTATTTAGATTTGCATGAGCTTTGTATTTATCTTTAGATTTATGATATTGATGTCTGCCATCTTTCACAATAAGTGCATGCACCTTTGGGCCTTTTATTTTTCCCATGTTGATGAGCTTGGTTTTCTCTTCTGTCAGGGATTCAATAAATTCCTCAAGAGAAGGCATCTTCTAGGTGGCTCCAAAGGAAAAATTGATTGAATGGAATGTGGATACAAACATGAAGAATTCAAGACCAAGTTTGGAGAGAATGGTGAGAACCATTTGTTTCTCCTCCTTAGATTTAGCAACCCCACAAGCTTTGAGTTGCGACAGTAAATCCTTGTATTTGTAAAGAAATCTTGGAGATTGTCGAATATTTTTGGATCCAATGTGAGAAATTTCACCTTGAGCATGTGTCCCCTCATCTCATCCTATTTTCCAAAGAGCCCTTCCAAGGTGGTCCAATCTTCATTGGGGGTTTTACACGAATATATGTGAAAAAGGAGATCGGGAGAGATGAGACTGCAAATTGTTCTGAACGCTTCATCCATTCAATTTAGATACTTGGATTTTTCTATGGTTGATGTTTGTTTTGTCTCTGTATTAAAGGTTAACCTATACAATCCTATGGTTTGTATATGCATGATTATTCTCTCCTTCCATGCAAAGTAAATTGTAAGGTGTAAGAATGAATTCTTTTGGGAATTCCATTTTTCCGTTGTCTTCAATCTTTGGTACCTGCAAATAAAATTTGGTGTAGCTTTTGCTTAGCAGTTCGTCGGATTTGATAACCTATAAATGTGTTGAACTTGCATAGAATATATCTGGCTAGAAAATACCACACACATTTCTAGAGATAAATTGAGAAATAATAATCAAGAGAGAAAGAATAGAAGAATTATCATTAACCGTAATGAATAATGAATAATTTACACAAGATATATGTTGTATAACTCAACCAATGTGAAATGGAGGTGAATCCAATGCACCATAGTGGTGGTCTAGAGTGATCTAGACACACACCAGAAGTTACAAGAGTGAACTTCCACCTATTCTAGTCTCTCAGGCAGTTACGGGAGTGAACTGCCACCTAGCTGAGTTAACTAGTCTACCAGTCTTCAATTAACTGGTTGAAACGGAGTGAAGTGAGTAGGAGATCAGGGAATCATGGGTAATGTGTTAGTCTGGTGATGACACCAAGGCTAATGCACATTATATGGTGATGATCCCAATTTTTCATGGTGACAAAACCAATGCAGCATCTAGACTCCACTCAACTAGTCAAACTGAAGAGAATATTCTCCTAGAGGAATATTCTCCCTAAACTTTAGGAGATTGGATAAAGACTAATAAACATAGGAAAAACCTTAGGAAAAATAAATCCTAGGTGTGCGTGAAGTAAATCCAACAAAGACCTGATCCACCAACAATTTCTATTAGGAAGTGAAATCAAGCATAGGTTGTTTCAAGTGGAGAAGTACTTGACATAACTGATGACTGAAAAAAATCTACTTCAACTACAATTTGACAACACGATGGAAGAAGAAGACAATCTATAGCAAGAGAAGGGTTCCCTAGAAAAGAAAGTAAAATAAATGCATGATAGTTTTATTGATATGTGGTTGACCCTTTAGGAAGAGGATTTTGATATCAATAATATAGAGCCAAACACTCCTCTCCCTACTATTGTTGAACAACTACATCAAGTAGCTCATTAGAGGAAATAGGGAAAACAAAAACTAAAGGAAATTCAGGACCTGAGAAGTTGGTTGAACAAGAGAATATGGCCCATTTATTGCAAATCCTAGAGCCTATAACAAACTCTGTTGAAAAACTTAAAGAGAAGACTCAAGTTGCAACAAACTAGTGCCAAGAATTTTTTATGCCCACCCAGAGTTAGGTGCGGATTGTTAAAAGAAGGGAGCAACCTTTAGAGGAAATCTAGGAACAATTAATCAATAGGTTGTAGTAGGAGGCTGATCAAATGATCGACCCAATGGCATGGGATGCATTTAGCAAGGTTGTGAATAGATGAATCAATTACTCCAATCCAGTAGGCAATTCCAACCTTAGTAGCACTGGCTCAAACTAGTTACAATTGGACACTACAACTTTGTGTAGTAGTTGTGCTATGCAAAGGAGTCTAAGTGGGATGTAGTCCAAGAAAACAAACTAGTGCCTAACGTTGAATATGTTGATGTCTATATGGAAGGCCTTAACATTTTTGTTTGAAAATGGTCCAAGGAATTGGATGAATTCAACAATTTCAAACACTAATTTTTGGAAATGGTCCCCAAGTTGGGACCCTTGTTTGGAAAGGTAGGCCCTACGCCAAGAAAACAATCAGTAGATGTAGAATCTAAAAATATTAGTGGTAGTTGAATCAGGGGGGGGATTCAATAGGTGTTCTTGGGGCCCATTGTGCCCCTCATTTTGAGTTTTGAGGCTAATCACATTGCGATAGCCAAGAGGGTGGAGTGGTGGATTTTTGGGGTAATTAGTGAATTGAGTTGTAGGCTGAAGGAAGGGTGTTGGAAGATGGAATTAGTTAATAAAGGTGCAATACTAACACCTATTAGGGATAGTTGGAGTATTTTTGGACAAGAACACTGGAAAGATGAGTCGATTGTAGTATAGAGGAATGATGTGCACAACAAAGAAAATGAACAAATCAAGGTCGATGCATTGACCAATGCAAAAAGAATAGAATCGATGCACCGCCCTGATCAAAATAGTTACAAGTCGACAGAGTTAACTAATCAGAGGTGGGCATAGTCAAAGTGGCAGTCGGTGGTAGAGCTTAATGACAATATAAGGTGGAAAAAAAAAGAGTTGTGGCTAATCTTTAGTTGTGATAGTTTTTGTAATTATTGTTTCTTAGGCTAAGGAAATATATATGCTTTATAATATGCATTGCATGAGTCATACTCGGTATTTGAAAATGTATTTTCTTGTGATAAATATTAATGGAATGAAGCCCCCATTCAAAATTGTTGTTTCATCCTTTTTGTATAGCAATGATATGATTTTATTTTTGTTTTGCAACTATGATAATTGATAAATCATATTTGATCTAGATGTGTATGCTCTGACGTTGATGATGTTTCTTACTTACTCTAAGTTATTAGATGTGCTAGAGTAGATGATGTTAGTGATGATAATAATTGAGTGGTTTTTTAATATATTGGAATTAGTTTCATCGCAATGAATGATAGATTGTACAGTAGCTAAGAAAACCATGTTTAATGAAGTGAAGTTCAATCGTGAGAATCAAGTTGTACGTGCCTCGTATAATATTTAGTCTTGGCACAATGCTTTGGGTGAGACCTTCACCATTCTAGAGATTGAATAAGATAACACTTATATTACAATGGACCCCCTTCATATTTTTGGAATTATGGCAACAATCAAAACCGAAGAACAATGATGGTTCATGTAATGGTGGAAATTCATGTAACGATGGTAGTTACGTTGAATATGGTATATATCTATGTATCCTTGAAAGGAATATGGCAAGTTTTGTAATCCTGTTGTGGGAAGATTGTAATCTTTACCTATAAGAAATAAGAATACCGATACCTTACCCCATGAATGTTTCATTGGCATATTGTCATGGTTTTACCACGTAAATTCATGTCATATTGAATGTGATTCTATTAACTTGTTTTACATTTTCTATTATTTCTTCACAATTATTTTGTGCTATAATTGATGTGATTTTGGGCTCATGTTCTCAACAAGTGGTATCAGAGCTTGTTTTATGGGATGTGAGGCAAGCACAATCCAAGAAACGTTGAAGAAAGAGGTCATGGAGTCAAAAAGGGCATTACAACTTGTTAGAAATCCAAAAGGTTTTATGGTGTGCTTGGCGACTGTCCCACTATGTAGTTGTCATTGATCGGATTTCCTTGGAAGGAGAAGAGGATATGGAGGTCAATAAGGAGAAACTAGTGATACCTTGGAAGGGGATGAATACAAAACATTGTAGTGTGTTTTGGGTCGTTGATTTGACACATTTTTCACTGTTAGAATTACTTATTTTCTGATTATTTCTCCCTTTCCTTCCATCCATCCATTACCATTTTTATCTTATTTCCTCATGAATGCACCAATACAAACTTCCAAGCATTAAGTGGTTAATTGTCGCTAATTTTCCTTTTTTTAATGAATTAATTGGGATAATTTATGGTTGGTTTACTAATGATGATTTATGAAGTATGTGGCCACGGTTCATTCCAACTACCATAGTTTATTTCTTGCTACCGTCATCATCGATTTCATACTTACACTTGTCCAAATGCGAATCAGCCACGTGGAATTTGCAAATAGAAGGTTTGAGATGGTTATGTGTTCATTAGATCATGCCCAAGTCAACAACACAAAGCTCCAGCTCTTGGTCGAGGATTTATGTCAACTCACGTCAATTTCCAAGAAATGATTTTGTGGCATGATTCTCAAGCAAATGAAGGCGAATATTGGAAATCTAGGACATGGGTTTTGTGTATAACAAACCCAATTAGTTGTTGTATGAGAGAGTTCCTCAAAACATCAAGGATATGGGATATATGCTTGATACTCTAAAATGGGTTTTTCCATAATTATAGTTGTGGTTTATTTGAGATCTGTGAGATTGGATCTATGTAATCTTATGTATAATGTATAAATATGGGTTATCAAAACTTCATAGAAAGGAACCTCTTTTTTTATCAGACTACTATAACATTGTATTGTTGTTTGAAATTAATATATCAAGATATGGTTATTCTGCAAAAACATGAGTTGTATATCTCAAGTTTATAATTTTAGTCTTATACGATCTATTCTAAGTAGCGTTCCCCGAGCTAGGAGGGCCCCCTAAGGAGGATTATGCTGCTCATTTATTTCATTGTTGGTATTGTTTGTTTGCATAAATTATATTTATGTTCATTTCTTTTATGCAAGTTTATTTATTTCTACTCACACAAGATAACTAACACAACAGACATCAATTGAATAATTGGTTGTTATTTACATAACAGGGACTCGCATTGCCTTGGATGATTGAAACAATGTCATTAACAATCCAGTAGATTGATGAACCTAAGTGTTGGAATTATCTGTGTGTCTTTATTATTTTGTTTATGCATCATTAGCAAATACTTTGTTCTTTCTATAGTTGAACAAAACTTTGTTTTTGTAGCTAAACAATGAAAAGTTACTCTATTTTATGTAGCTAAAGCAATGACATTGTTTCTGCAGCTAAACAATGAACAACTTTCATTATGCATAATAGTCATTAGGGACATATTAGAATCTAAGGCCTGCATATATTTTGCATCCACTTCATTAGCTTACAATCCCCAGGTTGATGATTTGATGTACAAAGTTCACATAATTGAATTGATTGACAATATGTTGCATGCCCAATAGAGAGACGAGTGTATTTTGCGGTTTCATGGCTAGGAAATGTAAGCCTAGGTTCCACCATCATGTATGGGCATGTTGAATACCATTCTTCATTTGCAGACCCATAGTTGAAACCACACTCTTCTTTCTGCCAATCATGTGATTGAATTTACCATAGCACCCTGATTTCCTCATTTTTGAAGCACAATCCTTCGCTAGGCATGTTGAATCGAAATCATGGTGTGGAAGGAAACAATGGATTGGATTAGTTGAAGAAAAGGTGGAAACCTTGGGACAATCCTATGAGGAAGAAATTGAGGTCAGTGTTGATGGTAGTTTAGGGTTAATGGTGACAGTAGTAGCAACAATGGATATGAGAGACCTATTCCAAGTTTGTGGAATAATATTTGGTCAAGAGTGAAAGTGTGAGTGTAGTCGTAGTGGATAACTTTGAAAAATATTTAGAAAAAGAGCAACAAGCATTCCCAAAGTGGGAAAAGGAAAGGAAGCACTACAAACATTCAAGAAAATGAAATAAGCGGGTAGAGGTCAAAGAAATGTCAAGGTGGGAGAATGGCGACATATGTAAGTACTAGTAAAAGAATCAATGGACATAGTGAGTTCATTCCCATGGAGTCATGAAGGAAATAGAAATACGAATAAAAAAAATTATTATTATAATGGAGTTGAAAATTTAATTGCATGTAAAGGGCATACGACTGTAAGACCTGGTTTGGCATGCACACCCCTAGTAAATTACCAGTAATGTTAGATGTAGACCTAGGTGATATGGGGGGACATGATGGATTCCTAGATACCCCGATTATAAACTTTGAGGGGGGTTGGACCTGGATAATTACCCCAAGTCAATTTTAAAAGGGGGGAATGTTGGGTTAAACTTGACTCGATGAAATATTTAATGACTTAAATCCATTTTAGGTCAACGGTGGTGGTTTTGGGTCTGTGGTTTTGGTAACATGTGGTATTGTGCTTGTGGACTGCATGTAATGAATCCCTTAAAAAGGCTTAGGATACTCCATTGTAATGTTCCTGGAGGTGAGGAGTGAAGACTCCAAATCTTGGGAATCTTTACAAGCTAGAAAATAGTACTCAAATAAATGAAGCAGTGGCAGTATCTGAGGAAGCAAATGAATCTTCTCATTTATGGCATCAATGATTGGGCCATATGAGCGAGGAAGGGATAAAGGTACTAATAAATTGTAAGTTACTTCTAGATTTAAAATCTTTGAATTTGAATTTATGCAAGCAATGTGTTTTTGGGAAGCAATGTAGACAGAAGTTTAAAATATGTAGTCATACAAATAAGGGTATTCTAGATTATATTCATTCTGGTGGTCATCCCATATAGTTTATTTTGGAAGATCATCATACTTTGTGACAGTTATAGATGATTACTCTAGAAATGTGACGTGGGTCTATCTTCTCAAAAGAAAAATTGATGTGTTTAATGTATTTAAGAAATTTAAAGTTTTGGTTGAAAAGAGAATTGTCATATCAATCAAGTGTTTAAGAATAGATAATGGAGGCAAGTTCACATATTTGGAATTTGAAAATTGTTGCAGGGAAACTAGGATTGAAATACTTAAAACCATAGTTTACACTCCCCAGCAAAATGGTGTCGCCAAACACATGAATAGGACTCTTCTAGAGAGAACAAGAACAATGCTTAGTAATTCCAAGTTGCAATATGAGTTGTGGATAGAAGCAATCACTACAACTTGTTATATGGTAAATAGGTCGTCATTAGTTGCAATAAAAAATAATATTTCTAAATAGGTATGGACATGTCATTCTTGTTACTCAAATCTGAAATTTTTTGGTTGTGATGCTTATGCTCTTGTTTCTGAAGATCAATGTTCTATGTTGGACCCCAGATAAACAAAGTACATATTTGTTGGCTATGGTGATGGAGTTAAGAGATACAAATTGTGGGATCATACTGTCCACAAAATCATCATTAGCAGAGATGTAGTATTTGATGAATCCCCTCTCATAAAATCAAACATAGTAGAAGTTGAAATGAAACAGGGACAAGTACCAAAAAATCAAAAAATTCAGTTGAAAACTCAACCATCTACAGAAAACAAGGAGTAGGAAGAAACTTCTAAGAAGTAGATGAGGATGAAGAAAGTATAAAAGAAAAAGTTGAAATTCCACAACCAACTCTGAGGAGATCTACATGGGCCAAAAATCCTCCTAAGAGGTATGAATATTATATTTCATCTATTGTTTTTATTTATAATTATGGGGAACCATGTTGTTATAAGGTAGTGATGGATGTTATTGAAAGTGCTAAATGGAAGATAGCAATGAAAGAAGAAATGATTGTCTTGCAGAAGAAGAAAGCATGGTACTTGGTAGAACTCCCAAAGGTCGGGAAAGTTGTTGGTTGCAAATGGGTATACAAATTAAAAAAGGGTGTTGATAATAAATTTGAAAGGTACGAAGCAAGACTGGTGAAAAAAGAGTATTCTTAAATGGATTTCCATGAAAAATTTTCACCAATTGTTAAGCTTGTTTCTATTCGTGTAGTATTAACACTAGTTTATTTACTTGATCTTGAGTTAGAACGGCTAGATGTTAAAACAACATTTTTACATGGAGATTTGGATGAGAAAATATATATGGAACAACTAGAAGGTTTTGTTCAAGATCATAAAAGAAGTTTTGTTTGCAAACTCAAGAAGTCATTGTATGTCCTGAAGCAATCTCCCTAGAAATGATACAAGAAGTTTGATTCATTCATGGTGAGCCAAAATTTTACGAGTATGACCATTATGTTTACTTCAAAATTTTAGAAAATGGTGTATTCATTATCTTGGTGCTATATGTTGATGATATGCTTGTAGCAAGCAAAAACATGGTTTAGATCAATAGGTTAAAGGATCAGTTGGCTAGGACATTTGATATGAAGGATCTAGGAGCAGCAAAACAAATTCCAAGCATAGAAATACACAGAGACATGAAACATGATAAGTTTTGGTTTTCACAATAGAAGTATGTGGAGAAGATACTTATGAGATTTAGTATGAATAATGTGAAATTAGTAAATATCTATTTGGCTTCCCATTTTAATATTTATTCAAATTTATGTCCTAGTAATAAAGGAGAAATGGATTATATGTATCGTGTACTGTATTTTAGTGAAATGGGAAGTTTAATGTATGTGATGGTATGTACAAGACCAAAAGTTTCACATGCAGTTGATGATGTTAGTAGATACATGGAAAATCGAGGTAGAGAGTAATAGGCAGTAGTGAAATGGGTGCTTCAATATCTTAGAGGCACAAGTGTTTATTGTATCACCTATAATGGTTGCAATGATTCAATTTTGTGGTTATGTTGATTTAGATTTTGTAGGTGATTTGGACAAAATGAGATCTATTTCAGGTTATGTCTTTAATCTTGTAGGAGGACCTATTTGTTGGATGTCAAAGCTTTGAAACACGGTTGTTGTATCGACTACTAAGATAGATTATATTGTTGTCCCACATGCATGCAATGAGAAAATTTGGTTAAAGGGTCTATTGATCCAAGTGGATCTCGGTTGCCATCCACCTTTTCCATTGAATCAATATTTTCGAGCTTGTGGTTTTGATAAACCATGATATTCACCATTTTGATGGGAAATGTAATGTAATATCCATTTGTTAATTAAAATGATCATGTAATGATTTCCTAGTGGTCTTATGTACATGCCTACAACGTTAATGCACCAGATCCTATCAAAACTCCGTAGTTAAGCACGCTTGGGCTAGAGAAGTACTGGGATGGATGACCTCCCATGAAGTCATATTGTTTTATATGCCTATGGAATTTAATAAACTTAAACAAATTTATCCCAAATGCATCATGGGAATTATTCTCCTCTCACTCTCTCATATATAATTGAGGTGAAGGAGGTCCTTTGAGCATGCAATGGAGTGTGACGTAATGCTTAATGTAAATGAGTGGAGCCAACATCTTTTTCTCTTCAGAGATAAGCTACCACCATTCTAGCTAGTTTTTGTTCTACAATATTTTGTTATTCATTAATAAAAGTTGAGTTTCATTGTATTTATGTGTTCTTTGCTATAGTTTTGTTTGTATCTCATTTTGTTCTCAACATAATATGAATCAGTGGTATCAAAATAGTTTGTTCCTTGTTATTTCTCAATGCATGTCCCTGACGAGGTTAGGGTATAGAGAGTTGGGTCTCGAGCTATTTTCACTTAGGGACGACTGATCTCACCGGCCTAAGCAATCTCCCATGGATGAAGAAAAGAGAGATGGTAGAGTAGGATATCCTTTCAAGACATTGCTCGAGGAAGCCCTTGCGCAATAAAGAAACAATATTATGGACAACTTTGTTCATATTCTTCAACGATTATCAATGGTGGTCGAGGAATATTCGATAAGCAACCATTTCAAAAGTACGATGCCCTTAAAGGTACAAGTTAATTTTAATATCCTCCTATTTGAAGGCCAGATAGATGTAGATGCTCTAGAGAAATGCTTGAATCTACTAGATGGTTATTACTCTGTCCAAAAAAATTCCGATGGAGAAAAGATCACCTTCGTGCTCTTTAAATCCCTTTCCCATGTCAAATCTTGGTGGGAAGGCTACTGAGAGAGGCACACTGCAAATGAATCTACACCATTCAAGAGAGAACCCACCTCGACGACCTTTGTAGATGCCCTTAAGGAGGAGCTCTACCTTATTGGAAGCTATGATGACCAGTATATGAGATGGATGACTTTGCATCAAGAGAGAGAACAGACAATGCCAGAGTATACCAAAATCTTCAATACCTTGTGCTCAAAGTTGGGTATTCAAGATTCTGAGAGACACCTGGTTCTGAAGTACCACATTGGCCTACACATGTACATCCAAATAGAGATGGATTTCTTGGAACTCTCCTCACTAGGAGTTGGTTATCGATATGCTATCAAAATTGAATATAAATTTAAGCAACAAAATAAGCAAGAGTTCATGTCTACAAATCCACAATAATAGAAGCATGGAAAAGGTGACCCTAATTCATAGAAAAGGGGACAGAGCAGGGAAGTCCAACCTTAAGACATCCAGTCTAAGACGCATGAAAAGAAGGGTAATGGGAAGATGAAGGACACTAGAAAGTGGTGCGAGTTCCACAAAATCCCCTAGCACAACACTGAGGAATGTTGCTCAAAACAGTCATTGTTGGTCGAGCTTAAATAAAAGGAGTTGGACCCTGACTCAAACTCTAATTTAGAATAGAGAAAGAGGATCATCGATGCAAAACCCAGTGCTACCATCGCAACTGAAAAGATCCAACCAAATGAGTTGAAGGATCTTGAGGAGGGGGAGTGCCTCTTCCATGCACATATGTGGGTGAAGGGGACCCTACTACATTTTATTGTTTACAACGGGAGTCAGAAGAACCTGATATCAACAAAGGTCATCAAGAGTCTGAAGTTGTCGACGATGCCACACCCCCAACCATACACCATTGGTTGGTTGAGCCAGGGATGAGACCTTCACGTTAGCCAACAACGTCGTCTGCCCTATGACATCAATCCCTTCAAAGATGAGGTATTGTGTGATGTTGCCCCACTTGAAATATATAATGTTCTTTTAGGACAACCATGTATGTGGAAACGATTTTTTATGACTCTCGACTCCATAATGTCATTGTTACTCTGGGGGGTCATCTCTACAGAATACCAGAGGTAGTTATGACTATTGTTATTTCATTGATCTTGGAAAAACAATGTCACAAAGTAATCTCTTGGACCACAATGTTTTCTCTCTTCACAATCCAGTCAGAAGGTGAACAGAAGGTCACCACGACCACCATAGCCTCAACCCAAGACCTTTTTATACAATAAAAGCAGGTCGACAAGATTGTAGAGGAGCACAATATTTTTTCACCTACAAGGATGTATCTGCACTGCCAAGTCAATCATTCCATTGGCTTGGTGTTCAGTGCTCCCTTATCCAATGGTCCAATCTATAGACGCTTCCTTCTAGAGAATGAGAGTCTTCCATATGTTCAACATAGATATAATAGATCGCTCTATAGCTCTATTGGCCACAACCATTTTCAAGTGTGCTTGGGGTTCCAGCTATTAGCCCCCATTGATATAGCTCTTCTCGTTACATCTTCACTAACAAAGTCCTCCCGCACTCAAACCAAGGCAGATCATGCAACCAGATTTGTTGAACAGATCTAGCACCTCCAACAACAAGTTTGTGGCATTGTTCAACACGCCAATGCCAAGTACAAGAAGGACAACTGCTTCAATAAGACAAAACCAAGGTTCAGATTCAGCAAAAGTTTCCCCATCTTCCGAGGGAACTTGATGCAATGGGGACCATTGCTTCCTAAGGGGGGAGGACTAATCTAGGTGGATCTCGGTGGCCATCCACCTTTTCCACTGAATCAATATTTTCGAGCTTGCAGTTTTGATAAACCATGATATTCGCCATTTTGATGAGAAATGTAATGTGATGCCATCTTCATTTGTTAATTACAACCATCATGAAATGATTGCCTAGTGGTCTTATGTACATGCCTACAGTATTAATGCATCATACCCCATTGGGCTAGAGTAGTAGTGGGATGGGTGACCTCTTGGGAAGTCCTAGTTCTCTCATATATAATTGAGGTGAATGAGGTAATACCATTTTTCTATTAAATACCATTTTGTCCATACTCAAGAAAATTATGCAAACATGTTTGACTTCTCTTGGCTTTCTAAAAACGGAGATGAATGGGCTTGGGGAATGTATCAGGAGGTAAATTGTTGTGAAGGTGGAGATTGTTGGAATTGAGACAACAATCATGCTTAGCCTTGAAAGACATATGGCAAGTTTTGTAAGCATGTTGTGGGAAAATTATAATCTTTACCTATGAGCAATAAGAATAGTGATACCTTGCCCCCTTAATGTTTCATTGACACATTGTTAGGGTTTTACCATGTATATATTGTCTGGTTTTACCACATATATTTGTGTTATAAAACGTAATTCCGTTATCTTGTTTTATATTTTCCATTATTTCTTCACAATTATTTTCAGCTGCAATTTATATGATTCTAGTCTCAAGTGGTCAACATGTTCTACACCTACATAGACCTCAATTTGAGATCAAGCCAACAAATCGAATCACAAAAAAGTTAAGCATGTGTCATAGATGGATTTGAATCTGAGGATAACAACTTGACCCAAACTACACCTAATTGATGCAACAAATCTAAAGTACAAGTCAACTGATATAATCACTACGTCTCTTGAAAAGAATTGCTTTTCTGGAAAAGATATTACGTATGATCCGTTTGGTATGGGATGCCCGTTACAGCATATCCCTGTACAACATATCTTCAGCATTGAGCGCGCGTATTGGGCTCATTCTTGGATGGTTGGCCGGACGAGTCCACTCTACCAGAAGAGGCCGGACGAATCCACTCTACCAGAAGAGTATCGCGCAATTTACTAAACATTTTAATATTTAACGGTCCCACTCAAATCTATTGCAATTATTCGCGGATCAGGTATACATAAGTCAAGCATCCTTTTCTTCCTCCTAAAAAGGGAGTGGGATAGTTACTTTTCTTGCAGGTTTTCCATCAGTTTGTTTTTAAATTTTTCGTCAATTCATAATTTTGATCGAGTTTTTGAGCATTTGGGTTGGTTTAAAATGGAATAAAACTTCTTAAGCAAAATTCAGAAATAAATAAAATTTAAACTACCCTTAAAAATCTGATCAGATTCAAATGCTTTTTTTTTTTTTACTGAAAAACGAAACTCGAAAGAGATTATTACTCCCAAGTTAACATATTCCAAAAAAAGTCGATTAGTTCGGGAGACCTGGGCAGGGCCGAGCAGATTACAAGAGAAACTTCCGTATTCTAACGCAGCTTGCCAAATGTTGTATGCTTCAATCATTAATCCGCCAGTCAACCGCGGTACCAATAAAAATTGTACTAAATACCAGCGATTGCTCGTGAGTCGACTTTATCAGTAAATGAACCTACGTTAATCTGACCCGATCATTGAATGCAGAAGACAGGCCATGCTTTATAGCTGCATGGTCCTTCGCAACCTGAAGCTAAACAGAAGCAGGTAATGCGCACGATTTCTAGCCCATATAACAGGCCTACAGTCCCAATGGGTGGGCTCCCAGCAGTCTTAAATTACAAATAGAAGTAGAAACAGATAAATGCCTGGGTCCCAAATACTTCTATTACAGTCCCAGTGGGTGGGCTCACAACAGTCTTAAATTACAAATAGAAGTAGAAACAGATAAATGCTTGGGACCCAAATACTTCGATTGCCGTCATTAGCACGCACACAAATGCCTGGGTGGGGGACCCAATACTTCCATTGCCGTTATTAGCACGCACAAGAAATCCATCTCATTCACTATTCATTGTATCATTCACTATTCATTGTAGGAGTGGGTTAACTCGGGAGTAATATTCTTTTCAATTTTTTTATTTTTTTTTTAAATTTGCCAATCTAGTAGTCTAATTGACTTTCTGAATATTTGGGTTGATTTAAAATGGAGCAAAATCTTGAAATAAGATTTTACTAGCACAGTCAAATAAGCCTGAAGGTTGATAAGATTGAAAGAATCTTTAAAAGAATATATTAAATTTTATGATTGATTAACAAATAAATGGTTGAGCTTCATTTATTTGGTGTTAATATTTTAATTTATGTTAATCACTTACATGGCAATCAGTTAGCTATCAAAGTAATTTTTAAATATGATTAGGTAAATGTAAAAAAGTAAACACATAAACATAAACGGATGTCTTTATAATAGCTAGGAAGTTAATAATTGAAATCACAGCCATTTATTTTGTGTGACTACTAAGAATATTCCAGCCATAATTAATCATGTCCATAGAAAATTTATTAAGCGCTAAACCCCTATTAAATCTGCCCATTATTAATAGGCCTTTCGACGTAAAAATGTATGGAACTTTGATATATGCCAAATTTAGACTACCTCTGAACATCTGAGAGATTCAAACCTACTTTTTTTTTACCTGAAAAGAAAAAAAATTACTCCCCAATTATAATTTAACACAATTATATAATTTAATCAAAACATTACATACAAAGATGAAACAACCAATGTCCAGTTATTAACTCACTCCATTCAATATCACAAAACCTACTTACTCCATTCACTACCACACTACCCACCAAGCAATAGTAGACAGCACTGCACCTAACTGTTCAGATATAATAATAAATGGAGATGGAGATACCTTGGCAACCTGAATTTGCATCTTACGTCTAAGTCAAACTAATCAAACCGATCCTTCGATCGACTCCCTGCCAACTTGAATAAGATATCTCTACGCACCTCTTTCACCCGGACACCGTTAGATGGAATTGAATTCCAAACAGGTGGCCAGCGATTCCTCGGCAGTTTCAGATTCAAGGGATGGCTCCACCGTGTCACCTGAGACTAATTTAACAGACAAGTTGATGACATTAAGATTTTGCATAAGCCTGAAAAACAAACTTGGTTTGATGAAGAAGACGTGAGACAAATGTGGATATCACCCTAGTAAATGATTTGAGAAATAACAAATAATTTAACAGACAAGTTGATGAGATTAAGATTTAACATAAGCCTGAACAATAAGCTTGATTTGATGAAGAAGAAGTCAGAGACAAATGTGGATATCACTATAGTAAATGGCTTGAAAAATTAACAAATAATAAATAGGAGGATTTGATTTTATTAACTGATTATGTCAATAGCTTTGTAATAACTAAATATCCATTATTTTTAGTATATTCCATGTAAATGGAGCTTGATTTGATGAAGCAGAAGTCAGAGACAAATGTGGATATCACCATAGTAAATGGCTTGAAAAATTAACAAATAATAAATAGGAGGATTTGATTTTACTAACTGATTATGTCAATAGCTTTCTAATAACTAAATATCCATTATTTTTAGTATATTCCATGCAAATGGAGCTTTATAACAAATCACTACATGTGGTGAAGTTTATATTTCATTGCATGTGGTAAAGTTTATGTTTGACTACATGATTATGGTTGAAGACAAGTTAAACTAAGCATTTAGCATTAAATATCAAAATAGACATAAGAAACACAACTCAACCCTCTATTCAAGTATATGAAAAGATGGGGGGGTAATGTTTTACAGATATATATTCTATACACTCTTGGTAAGTAAATTAATATTCTTGGTTAGATACATAGGAATGGGATTTTAACTTCAAACTCTCAAGAGATCACAAAAACAAAGCCATGGACATGAAACATCCAATATAGCTATCATGGTCTAGATCTCTACAAGCTCCAAGGAATTTGGGATCAATAGTCTTTACTTCCTTATTTTAAAAGCAATTATTAATTTAATCATAATAATTATCATTTATTAGAAATGTACATGTTCAAATATCATGGTTGAGATCTCTACAAGTTCAAGGAAATTGGGATCAATATTCTTCACTTATTTTAAAAGCAATTATTAATTTAATCATAATAATTATCATTTATTAGAAATGTACATGTTCAAATAGTCCATTCACACATAGTTAATGAAAATATATCAAATAATGGACAAATCAAAAATATAAATTATGTGAAATTGGTATTTGTAGGGCCTTAGACTTAACATAGCACCACGGTTAAAATCACCAACATAGTTCACCCTAATATGCTTGGTATTTGTGGCCTTAGACTCAACCTAGCATCGGTTAAAATCACCAACAAAGTTCACCCTAATATGCTCAATAGGATCAAATACAAACCTTAATGGCTAATGAACATATCATTGTTGCAAATTTATGAAACGATGCACATATAATAAATCTTGAAACTTTTGAGCATAGCCTACACATAATATGAGCGTTTTGCATAGAAATAGCTCTAACTGTAGTATTCCAGATATAAAATAGTATGCAGAACATAAATATTTTAGCTAGAAATGGAAAAACAACAATGATATAACCAGAACAATACCAGAATAACACCAGAAAGAACACCTTGATTAATGATAGCAATGTTAACTTGCCTCTTCGAGGGGGCAACCTCCAGTAGAGCAGAGCTCTATTACAATAATATCCACATAGGAATATCCACAGAGTAGGGCAACCTCCAGTAGAGCAGAGCTCTATTAAAATAATACCAAAATAATGCCAGAAAGAGCACCTTGATTAATGATAGAAATGTTCATTTGCCTCTTCGAGAGGGAAACCTCCAACAAAGCATAGCTCTATTACAAAAATATCCAAGACAAGAATTCTCATACCCTCTGCTCTTATTTATACTAAATCTATCTATCCAAAAGAACAATCTAGAGGAAGATCCTTCTAGAAGCGAAAGCTTCTATTAGGTCTTCTTACATTTGATTTGTTCCTCCTTATTGCTAGGTCTTATTAATATTGACCTTTATTACATGGGAATATATTATTCTACCCACTTGAGGGGTTAAGTAGGTTAGGTCCCTAACATGCCCTCCCCCTTAAAATCAACCTTGACCTCAAGGCTTGAGATGAAGAAATTGTTGCAGAATGTTAGCGAGCTCCTAGGTGGCATCTGCTAGAGTTATATCTTTCCATTGGACTAACACTTCCTTGATGGTGCATTGACGAAGACGACACTCACGCTAGTCCAAAACTGCTTGTGGCAGCAACCAGATGGATCCCTCTTCATCCAACTCAGGAAGGCTGGTTTGATTTTGGCACTTAGTTCCAATTACCTTCTTTAAGAAAGAGACATGAAAAACAGGATGGAGCTTAGAAGAACTAGGCAAAGCTAATTGATAGGCCACCTGTCCCACACGCTTAAGAACTGTATAAGGACCATAAAATTTGGGCTCCAGTTTTTGACAATGTTCGGCATTGAGTGAAGTTTGTTTATAACGTTGTAGTCAAAGAAATACCTAATCTCCTTCAACAAATTGATGTTCTGAGCAACCTTGGTCATCTTGTTGCTTCATGCTATTATGAGACATGACCAAATTCTCTTTGAGGGTACGAATAATAGCTTCTCGAACTGTAATCGTTTAGTCAACTGCCTAAACCTTCAAGACACCTGGAATGTAGGAGACAACAAAAGGTGGCTTTTGTCCATATATTGCTTCAAAAGGATTCATGCAAGTAGTTGTATGGTAAGAAGTGTTGTAACACCATTCAACTAATGGTAACCATTGAGCCCATTGATTTTTCCTTTTAGAGGCAAAACACCTCAAATAAGTCTCCAAACACTTGTTGACAACTTCAATTTGACCATCAATCTGGAGATGATAGGCAGTGCTGAGATGCAATTGGGTGCCCTGTAGCATGAACAATTCTTTCCAAAAATTGCTAGTGAAAGTGGGATTTCAATCAGAAACAATAGAATGAGGCATGCCATGAAACTTGAAGACATGATCCATGAAAAGTTGAGCACAGTGGATGCAATAAATGGATGTTGAAGAGCACAGAAATGAGCATACTTGGAAAGAAAATCAACTACCACCATGATGACTGACTTATTGCTTGATTTAGGTAATCCCACAATAAAATCCATAGAGATGTCCCTCCAAATAGTGGGTGGAATCGGAAGCGGTTGAAGTGTGTCAGGGGATTTTATTGTTTCGCCCTTGTTACGTTCAAAAACATCACATCCTGCCACAAAAGTGTGAGCGTCCTTTTTCATACCATCCAAAAAAAAAAAAAAGTTTGACCCTGTCATAGGTTTTGGTAAACCCTGGGTGCCCAGATGTGGATGTAGCATGAAGCTCAGAAAGCACCATGGATTTAAATTGTGACTATTTACTTAAATACAAACGACCTTTGTAGCGAAGCTCATCATTATGCCAAGAGTACCCTGGGAAACTAGAGAATTGTGTTGCAATTGTTGGATCAAATGTGAAATTTTAGGATCTTGTAGCCATTCCTAGCGAATAGCTTGGATCCAATCTAGTACAATGAAGGATAGAGAGAAAATGGACCCTTTATCTTTATATTTTCAAGAAAGAGCATCAACAACCACATTTTTTTTTCCTTTCTTGTAAATGATCTCATAATCATATCCAAAGAGATTAGTTAACCAATTTTGTTGCTTCGGAGAGCAAGGTTGTGGCTCTAGAAAATACTTAAGGCTTTGATGGTCTGTCTTAATTTTGAAGCTTTCCCCAAGAGATAAGGGCACCAAAGATCCACTGCATGCAGAATAGCCAACATTTCCTTTTCATAGATTGATTGGCCCAAATAGCATTCTAACAATTTTTTTTTGGTAAAGACCAAAGGTCTACTAATCCAGGTGCATATTGGTGGTCACCCACCCATTCCAACTGACTCCTTTTGACAATTTTTAGTTCATAACACTTTCCTGTACTTCTTTGTAATTGTGGGTTCTACACTTCTGGGGCTGTCTGAATCCCTACACATCTTCCAGGTGGATACTGGTGGCCTCCCACCTAATCCAACTGACTTATTTTGTATGTTTTCATGTCAACACATCTTGTTGTACTTCTAGGTTCGTTTTGGGGCCCTAAACAGTGTTTTTTTGGCTCACCACAGTCAAACTGTAGACGGAGTCAGAGTTTAACATTGTAATGTGTAGTTCTCGAAAATACCTTTCCAACGGGCTATAATGCACCTAAACTCCACCTAAATTCTTACTCTAAGAAAAGGGCCATAGAGGAATCTGTAATATTTTTGGTTTCCCCTACATGGGATTCCTTCCGAGATGCCATTAAAGAATAATACTACCCTATTGGAAGCTACGAGGACCAATACACTAGATGGACCACCCTGCGTCAGGAAAGGGACCAGAAAGTACTAGATTTCACCAATATTTTCCATACCATGCGTACCAAATTGGGTATCAAAGACTTTGAGCGACATCTAGTGCTCAAATAATGCAGTTGTTTGCATAGATACATTCAAACAGAAATGGAGTTTCTGGACATTGTCTCATTAGGTATGACTTATAGATATGTTGTCAAGATTGAGAAAAAATTTAAGCAGAAGAGGAGAGAGTTTGGATCTGAAAACTCCTCACATCCAAAGCAAGACAAAGGCAACCCCAACCCACACAACAAGAGATAGAGAAAAGATGGCCACTCTAAGGACAACTAGTCCAAGCCACAACACAAAAATGGCAATGAGAAGACAAAGAAAGACATGGTAAAATGGTGTGAATACCATAAAATCCCTTGGAATAACACTGAAGAATGTCACTCCAAGCATTCACTCATGGTCGAGCTGAAGGCTTTCTAGTTAGAGGTCGATTCTGACTCTGAATCAAATCCAGAAGGAGGGAAGCAAATTATCGATGTTGAACCTAGTGCCACTGTCGCTACCACCAAATTCCATCCAAGTGAAATAGAAGAACCAGAGGAAGGGGAGCACCTCTTTCACTCACAGATGTGGGTAAAGCAAGCTCTGCTTCATTTTATTATAGATAGTGGTAATCAAAAGAACCTGATCTCAGCAAAGGTCATCAAGTGGTTGGACCTGTCGACGACACCGCACCTGCAACCCTACACCATCGGCTAGCTTCACCAAGGAAGAGATCTTCGTGTCAACCAATAGTGTCATTGATCCAGGTGGATATCGGTGGCCACCCACCTTTTTCGACTGGCTCAAAACAATTTTCTAGCAATTTTGGCAATTTACTATTTTTAGCAGGTTTTAACTTCCGGGGCCATTTTGAGGGCCTAAATGAAGGTTTTTTGAGATCGAGGTTCTCAATGATATCTGAAGGAATAATTGATCCCCCAAAATGAATCTCCTTGACGATACCTTTCCAACGAGCTATCACACGCCTAAAACGGAGATCGTATGCAAAAGTTACGACCCCGGGAAGTTGATGTACTAACTTACCCAAACGAGGCCCACATGACTTTTGGCGCTTCAT
>ML802027.1:159608-189754 GCA_009831015.1 Picea engelmannii
ATGTTATTTTATTTATGTCAGCTTTAGGCCATTAGTTGTAATTATACCTCCTAGTCTCCTATATATACCAAGGAGACATTTTCATTTTGAATCATCTTGGAATTGAACATTTAAGTGGGGTAAAAGGAGGTTGCCCCCTCGAATAGGCTTATTATCTGAAATTATCTCTTTTTCAAGGCGTTGAGTACTTTTTTTGAAGTTTTTCTATGCTATATTGATATTTGGTTCTTAACACATATAATACTACAGAGTGTTGTAATAACATGGTTGTTAATTTCTATAATAGAGGTAAATGAATGAGTAAAATTATAGATATTTATATGCACTTAACATAGTTCTATTTGGTTGACAGTGTGGTGTTTCTTGTTCGCTGAAACAAAATATTCACAAAAATAGACAGATTATAGTTGTGGAAAGAAAATAAATAGAGCAAGACATAAGGAAATATAGATGTGGAAAGAAATAAACAGAACTAGATTTGGAAAATAATGGCAACAAGCAAACCTTTATTGATATTCAAGGCAAGATGCAATATTCACTTTCCTCTTTGAGGGGGAAACCTCCAACGTGAATAGAGCTCTAAATACAATAATATTCATTTTATAATTGATTACATAGCTTCTATTAATATATATAGTTTTTAATTTACCTAAACCCTAACCACCTAGTGAACCTCCATTAATGAGACCTCAACAACTAATTAGTGGACCTTATTTAATGAGGCCACTTAGATTTATTGATTTCACACTCTACTACTTCGTAGGCCTTTATATAATAATGACGGCCCTCAATACATTAAATAACAATCTATTCCACTAACTAAGGGAGTTAGTGTAGGACTCTAACACGTAGAATTTACCTTCAACAAGCACTCTAAATACAATGCTCGAAAGAGATTGTGCAAATAGATTTGAAGTGTTGTATAAGCACTTGTAAATAAGAAAGTGGGTATTTTTTCAATTTCTATTGTATTTGACTAACCATTGGGTTATAGCTTGTACAACAGGAATTATGAAAAAAAAAAGTTATTTCCATTGATTGGTCGTGGTTTTCTATAGTAAGTAAATCAAACAGTGAATAAGACCAAAGATAGAATTCTCATAGACATATCTCTCCCGAGCCCTCTCCATATCTCAGATCTTCCTTAGTGTGTCCCCCAACTCCTCCATGTGCGCAGAGTGATTTAGTTATCTAACTCCATTGTCATCACTCTTTTATCATGCAATAAAATCTTGATCGACATGTAAAGTGATTGATTGTACCTTCCTCTTGGTCCCTTCAAAAACTACTTCTCTTCAAGAGTGTAGGACTTCACATTATCGAATGAAAACTCAGTAATAAATATTGCAACAATATTGTCTAACCAGAAATCTACTGCGTGCATGAATTGATTATTGACCCTTTCCAGCCGCACAATATTCTCAATAATCCACTCTAATGGCCTTATCCGATTAGTTGGATGAGTATCCTTCAACCTCAATATCCACTCCTGTAGAAACCCTGGAAAATAAAACATATGCCTCATGCAAATTAGTAAACAGATACCTTTGCAAATATTGGCGTGGTGTATACCTAGAGCTTCTATTGTCTTTCTACGCAAACTCAAGTTGTTTTGTCTCCAACCATCTTTCAATTTATTTCTTAGTTGGATTCCATGGCCTAAACATCCCCTTCTACCACTACATTCTCTTCATCAAATCCTATGCAATCTAATATTTTGAGTTCCAACCAGAAACATAACCATTTTTTGGATGTATGGGTTGACCCGAGTTCTACCTTAGTTCTCCAACAAAACCCTAGAAACCATCAGCCCTTCCAGAGACTAAAAGGAAACATTGTGCATAGAGTGCACAACGCAGTCTCACCCGCGATGGCTTGTAGGTGATTGCATGACCCATATGTATACAATCGTGGAAGGGATGATGCTCATGGGGATGTTAGACATACATATACTTCAATATTCCTGAGATATACCATTCTCTAATCATATTCATTCATTAACATTCATTCTGCAGTAAAATGGAAAAATTAATCCAATGTGTGTTGCATTCTAACTCTAATAGATTCATTCATTCATTCATCCATCCATCCATTCATCATAAATAAAAACATAAAATAGACATACACAGAGACACCATGTTTTACCATGGTTCACCCCCCCTGGGCTACGCCCACAAAGATCTATCTTATTTATTATTCATCTTCAAGTCTCTGCGTTGCTCTCATTACATCAAAAGTGCATAAATGCACAAGTATAGGTGAGGATTACTAGTGTCTCACTAAGCTCCGCATCTTGCGACCTGACCCTCAGTTACAATCCATAAGTGTCCAAAACTGACTCAACATTAGCTCCACACCTCTCAACCAAAAACTAGTAATTGTGACTCAAAACTCAGCAAAACATGATATGATACCCTATATTCATCATACAACACATATTTATAGTACAAAAGGTGGGTTAAACCCATTACATCATGATAAAAACCCTAACCCTAAGTGGATTAGGTTTGTCCACATTGTAACCTCCTGTGCGCGACTGATCCATGATCCAACCATTTCCTCGTCGCACCGTCCTTCTTTCTTCCTTTTCCTTTCCTCTTCCTTGTGATGATCTTCCTTATTGCCTAACGTGCTTCTTTTCCTTGACTTCTGGCAGGCACTCCATTTTTGGTCCCTTTCTCAACTATCTTCCAAAATTGTTGTGCATTTTCACAAAATATCCTGCTCAAACAAAAATGGTATGTCATAAAGGATGAATAGGAAAATCATGGACAATGCAAGGAATATGAGATTGTATGGAGGATTTCCCTTACAGTTTTGGGAAAAGGTTGTATTTGTTTTTGTTTACTTAATAAATAGAGGGCCTTCAAGTTCCTTGGATGGCAGCATTCTAGAGGAGGCATGGACATGCAAAAACGTAATTTGTCCATATTGATAAAGAAAATAGAACAAATCTTGAGGCAAAATCCAAGAAGTGTACTTTTATTGGATATGGAGTGTATTTTGGTCATCACTTATGGGATGATGAAAATCACAAAATCATTAGGAGTAGAGATGTAGTATGCAATGATAATTCATGTACAAATATCGATTGAAGGCGAAGAAATAGAAAAAGGAAAACACATAATACACAGTGCTTGATGAAATTACAAAAAAAGAAATCTCAAAGGTGCCAAAAAATTAAAATGTGCAAGAACAACAACAGTAGCAAGAACCTCAAACTCCCACAAGAAGATATACCAGGATAAGTAAACCCACTCAATGATACTCTCCTTAAATGTATTATTTATTGTTGATTGATTCTAGTGAACCAAAAAGATATGAAGAAGCAATGCAAGTAAAAGCTAGAAAGAAGTGGGAGAAAGGCATGAAAGGGGAGATGGAATATTTGGTACATAACTAGACTTGGGACTCGGTTCAATTTCCCATAGATAAAAGAGAATTGTAGGATAAATGGGTTTACATGCTGAAGGAATAAGAAGGAGGAAAAAAGAGGTACAAGGACAAACTTGTTGTAAAGGGGTTTGCACGGAAGAAAGGTATAGTTTTTGATGAACTATTTTATCCCGTTGTTAAAATGACTTCAATTAGAACTATTTTAAGTCTAGTGGTAGTAGAATATTTACATCTTTAATAGTTATATGTAAACACAACTTTTCTCCATGGGGATTTGGAGGAAGATAATTATATGAAATAGCCATAAGGGTATGAGGTCAAAGGGAAGGATAAATTAGTATGCAAGTCGAAGAAGATTTTGTATGGCCTAAAGCAAGCTTCAACACAATGGTATTTGAAATTTGATAGGTTTATGACAGAACAATGTTATAGCAAATGTCTCTCTCACCATAGTGTTTATTTTAAGAGACTAGATAATGGTAGCTATATTATCTTGTTATTGTATGTATATGACATGCTTGTTGCAAGGTCTAACATGTAGGATATAAATGTGCTCAAAGGAAAATTAGCTAATTCATTTGCAATAAAGGATTTGGGTGTTGCAAAGCAAATCCTTGGTATGAGAACAACAAGTGATCGTAAAAATCACAAATTAGCATTGTCTTGGGGTGACTACATAGAGAATTTTTTGGAAAGGATTCAAATGCAGGATGCAAAACCAGTTAGTACACCTTTGGTCAACCATTTCAAATTGACTAAGGAGATGTTTCCTAAGACACATGAGGAGATAGAATACATGTCCAAGGTTCCATACTCATCGATAGTTGGTTCCTTGGTGTATGTGATGGTGTACACAAGGCAATATATTGCACATGCAGTGTGAGTTGTGAGTAGGTATATGAGCAATCCAGGTAAAGAGCATTAGAAGGAAGTAAAGTGATTCTCAGGTATTTGAGAGGTACCACTACTCATGCATTATGTTTTAGAGGTTCAAACATTTTTTTATAGGGATATGTTGATTCAGATATGGTAGGTGATATAGATAGCAAGAGGAATGTACCATTGGATATGTTTTTACTGTAGGTGGAACAATAGTAATTTGGATTTCAAAATTGTAGGAGGTTGTTGCACTTTCAATAATGGAAGCAGAGTATGTTGCTACTACAGAGGCTAGTAAAGAGATGATTTGGTTTGTTATGACCCAAATGGGTAATATATAGGGTTAAATGTATATGATATGTAACACTCTTACATTTTGAGTTGTAACGCTCTGATGCCATACTGTAACACATCTTTCATTTGAAGTTGTATCGCTCTGATACCATACTATAACGCCCCCTTTCCATCAGTCGGGCAGGCGCTACTTCACGGAATAACAATACTCACACTTAATTATATAAATATATGACATGCATTTAAAACAGGTTAAACACATTTAAACTCAAAGTAAGCCTAAGAATTACTGCTAACATAATTTTAAAACATGGCATTAGAATTAATTCATATGCACAGAAGAATACATGATAATTATAAATACACAGACATGCAGAAACATAATTAAAACATCATCTGGTACTTAACTTTGAAACAGTGGTAATTCCACCAACCAGGTGCAGGCCTTCCACGAACCTTCCAGCCTTAGACCACACTGCTCATTAAGCTCAACAGTAGGTCACCCCCGAGCTGGGACTAAGCTCCACCCCAAGGCAAGGAATCCTAGGCTAGGCTGAGGTTACAGGGAAAACATGTAGTCACAAGGAAAGAATTCTCTCCCAGGAACCAATCATACTCACTGCCCACAGACTCTCCTTCCCCACATGCCTATTCCACCCCAGTAGTATACACCTTCTCTATCACCTAGACAGTCCTTTGGTTGCTAACCTCCCTTTCCTTGGGTTTTATCAATAGACCGAATCGAAAGTCTCTGAGCTCTGTGGCAGCTACAGGGTTCCTTCCAGGAGTTCTTTCCTTCCTCTGTGCACTCTCTCACCTGGAGAGAATCGCTCACAGGCCAAGCAACCTGTTCTTTCAACTTCAATCACCTCTCTCTCCTAGAGAGAGTGTTGTACAAACTGGCCAACAAGCCACACGCAGTCCAGCACTGCATGGCCACAACAACCAACAGAGAAAAAAGACACGGGCTTTCCAACAAGCTTAGCAATGACAGGATGGTCTTGTGGTTATGGCTTGGGGACAGGGATGGCTCAATCTGTTCAGACAGAGGATGTCTCGGCTTTCCAGAATCAATAGAGGCTATCCCTAAAATCAACACAGACTTTTCCCAAAATTTCAAAACTGCACCAAGTCTCTTGCAGAGGTCAGATGGGTTCACCCTCAGGCTGTCGAGGGTTGAATGGTGGAGGAACCCCATCACGACTCATCTCATTCATTTTATTTGCATGGGCTTGGGTTGACACTTGTCACCCATGAAACTGCATGCATTCCATCAACATGCGTTCCTCCCATTTGGAAGTCACCTATCATTCTGAAAGGGACTTAGAATAAAACATATAATTCACATGTCTTTTGGAATAATATTAAAATATTATTCCCAAGGACTTAAGCCCCTAGGCTCAACACTTAGTCCCTTTTCCCACCTTCCAGCCCCTAATCCCTTGCCCACTTTGTGGAAGCTTAGACACCCATCACTCATTCATCGTGATCGGTCTGCACGCGGCGGTGTTTATATTTTATTATTGTTCTGCATAAATACAGGTACAAAATCAGGCTCTTGGCCTTCCACACTTAGGCTCTCTGGCCTAACAATCACATAAGCCCACTAGCTTATATAAAATCGGCTCACCAACCTATAAAACATATTTACAATTCATTTCATAAACAAGATTTGCAATAGGGATTGGCCTTGGGGACATTACAATCCCCCTCCCCTTATTTATGCACTGTTCTCAGTGCAACTTTACACTGCAGCTGCAAGATTTTCAAAATTTTCAAAAAGATGTAGGTACTATGCCCGCATAACATCTTCATGCTCCCATGTCACATCCTCAAGACCATACCAGGTCCACTGGACCTTTACAAGCTCTATGGCTAGATTCTGGAGTTGTTTGATTTTCCTATCCAATATGCGCACAGGATGCACTTGCAGGACACCTTCTGGTTCCACTTGAATCACATTCCAATTGATAACATGATTAGCATCAGGTATATATTTCTTAAGTAGTGAAACATGAAACACATTATGTATGGTCATATATGCAAGTAATGCAAGCATGTATGCAACTGGCCCAATCCTTTCCAGGATTTCAAAAGGCCCACAGTATCTTGTTGCCAACTTGGCACAATTTCCCAGCTTCAAGGAACTCCTGTTGGTTTTCACTTTCAGGAAAACATGATCACCCACTTTGAATTCTCTGTGGGTTCTATTCTTATTAGCATAACCTTTCTGCCTGTCCTGGGAAGCTTTCAAATTCTGTTTAATTCTTATCATTTGGTCTTCCATCTCTTTGAGCAACTCTGGCCCAACTATTTCTCTATCAAATAGATTATCCCAGCTCACTGGAGTGTTGCACTTTCTTCCATAAAGTGCTTCAAATGGGCTCATCTTCAACGATGCATGATACCCATTATTGTAGGCGAATTATACCAAATGCAGGTAGTCTTCCCAACTTGATGGTTTGTCCATCATGTACATTCTCAACATGTCCTCTATTACTCTATTCACCCTCTCTGTCTGTCCATCAGACTCGGGATGATACACTGTACTAAAATTCAGATTCGTTCTGAATCCTTTGAACAATCCTTTCCAGAAATTCGAGGTGAATTTCGGGTCCCTATCAACACAATTGTCTTAGGAATTTCGTACAAGCGTGCCACTTCTTTTAAGAAGATGTCGGCAACATATGCTGCCTTGTGGGTGGTTTTCAGTGGAATAAAATGGGTAGATTTTGTAAGCTTGTCCACCACCACCATGATCGAATCATGTTGCTTTCTCATTCTAGGAAATCCTGTAATAAAATCCATCGTCACCACTTCCCACTTCCACTCAGGAATGGGTAAAGGTTGTAGCAAACTTGTTGGGTTCCTATTCTCAGCCTTAACTTTCTGGCACTCCATACATTTGGTGATGTATTCAACGATCTCTCTCTTCATACCCAGCCAAAAGTAATGGATTTTGACTGCTACCACAGTCTTCTAATATCCATGGTGTCCAACATAAGTCACGTTATGCATTTCTTTTAGAATCGCAAGTTTCAATTCCTGGACATTGGGTATATACACTCTGTTTTTGTACAGAAGTATTCCATCAGCTTCCAAGGTGTAATTTTCTTCTTTCTGTGGTCTCTCACTCTACTGTAGCTTTTCTACCAAGTCTTTGTAATGCAAATCGACACTTGCAGCTTCCAAAATTCTATCCTTAATATCCGTCCTGTACATGCTAATAGTTGTAGCATGCAATTCATGCACCTTTCTACTGAGTGCATCAGCCACCTTGTTTTCCTTCCCTTTGATATGCTTGATATCGAAGTTGTATTCACACAGAAACTCTAACCACCTGCTTTGTCTAGTGTTTAAGGTTGGCTTCTCAAACAAATATTCCAGACCGTGGTGGTCTATTCTCAATTCAAATCTTCTCCCATGAGGTAATGTTTCCATTTCCTCAGAGCGTGGACGATTGCTGCCAGCTCCAAATAGTGAGTGGCATAATTCCTTTCATGCTCTTTCAATTTCCTAGACTCATAACATATTACAAATCCATCTTGGCTGAGAAATCCTCCCAACCCTTCCTTACATGCATCTGTGTACACCACAAAATCCATATTTGGATTTGCGGTTCTCAGGCTTGGAGTGTTGGTTAACAGCTGCTTCAATTGCTGGAAACTCTATTCACACTCTTCAGTCCACTGAAACTTTTTCTCCTTCCTTTGCAAGGAAGTGATAGGGTGATCTATCTTTGAGAACCCTGCGATAAACCTTCTATAATAGCCCGCCAGACCCATAAAGGATCTAACTTTTGTCACATTCCTTGGTGTTGACCATTCTCGGATGGCCTCGACCTTCTCAGGATCCACAATGATCCCTTCTTCTGAAATAATATGTCCCAAGTAATGGATTTGTCTTTGATAAAATGAGCATTTGCTCAACTTGGCATACAACTGGTGCTCTCTCAACACTTTTAGCACCACCCTCAGGTGTTTTTCATGCTCTTCCTCTGACTTGGAATACACCAAGATGTTATTCAGGAAGACTATGACAAACATGTCTAAATAGTTCCTGAATACACCATTAATCAAACACATAAAAACAACAGGTGCATTTGACAATCCAAACGACACCATTGTGAACTCGTAATGACCATACCTTTTTCTAAAGGAAGTCTTGCTGATATCCTCATCCTTTATTCTTACCTGGTGAAATCCTGATCTGAGATCTATTTTCGAAAATATTTCCGCACCCTTCAGCTGATCGAAAAGATCATCGATCCTCGACAGAGGATACTTGTTCTTGACAGTTACCTTGTTCAATTGTCATAAATCAATGCATAGCCTCAACGTCCCATCCTTCTTCTTCAAGAATAGGACCAGGGCACCCCAAGGTGACACGTTGGGGTGAATGTACCCCTTCTTCAGAAGCTCTTCGAGCTGCAATTGCAACTCTTTCAACTCTGGCGTACTCATTCTATAAGGAGATTTTGACACCAGAGCTTCTCTAGGCATCAAATTTATAGAAAAATCGATGTCTCTCTTTGGAGGTATCCCAGGTACCTCCTGAAATATGTCCTTGAACTCTGTCAGTACCTCATGGTCTCCAATTCTTGAGACTTCATCTCTAGATGCTTCCTCCACACGGGCTGCAAATAATTGACAGCCTTTCCTGTAACACTTCTTCTGCTGCATGGCTGAGATTTCTCTAAGAACCACAACTCTGGGAATTCCTTGGATTGTTTTCCGATTTCCCTCCTCATCTAGGCATGTAAACCTCTTGTTATGACAGTCTAGGAGGGCATGGTGCTAGTCCAACTAGTCCATCCCAATTAAGCAGTCATAAGAGCCTAAAGGCAGAACATTCAATTCAGCCTTCGTGCTCAATCCATTCATGTCTATCAAACAAGATTTAACCAATTCAGTGACCTTCCTATTGGTTCCTGTAGACAACTGCACTAACCAAGACTTTTCATGTTTTCTTCTTGATAAATGAAAATTTTCCACCACCCTAGGATCTACATAACTATGGCTAGCCCCGGAATCAATTAAAATAATAAGTGGTCAGTTGTTGATCATACCTTCCACCTCAATCATGTGTGATTGAAATTATGCTTGCTTGTTGTCTAGGAATGTGTAGATCCTTGGCATCATGCTTCCCATATCCTCCACTGTTTCATTTTACTGAACATTGTGGACGGTTCTCGCTTTATCTTTTCTGTGGTGGAAGTCCCTGTACCTATGGTTCCCTTTACATCCCCAGCACTCCATAGGTGGCAGTCTGGGAATTTTCTCACCCACTTCAGCCTTCCTGGGCTCTCTAAAAGATGGTTGTCCCTGAGGACTTTTTTGAAAAAGGGAGGCTTGTTTCCCTTCTGCCTCTGCTCTTTCCTGAACTTCTTCTGATCATCCCAAGCCTTCCGAAAAGTAGGCCTTTCTCTTTGTTGTTCATATAAGCATTTTTCCCTTCTTATTGTTTCTTCCATAGTCTTAGGATCATCATACTGAATCTTGTCACCAACAGAAGGTGGTAGTCCACTCAGATATCTTTGAATCTTAACAGCCTCATCTTTGATGAATGGAACATACTTCAGTAGTTCCAAAAACCTTCGTTCATATTCATCAATGGTCATGCTGCCCAACTTGAGTTCGAAGAACTCCTTCATCTTTATGTCATAGTACCTTTTGGTCAGGTATTTCTTCTCAAAATACCTCTTGAACTCCTTCCAAGTGATATCTTTCTCTCTGATGTACTGCACCTGCACAAACAGATCCCACCACATGGATGATTTTCCCTTTAGTTGATACATCGCAATTCTTCTTTCTGCATGAGGGGAATAATTCTGCAGTTGGAAATATTTCCTCATGCTTAGCAAACATGTTTCGGCATCTTCCTCCTTCTTATGTTCTCCATCGAACATTGGAGGCTTGATCTTGTTCATCTCTCCTTTCAATTCATCCCTTCCATATGTTTGGTGTTTTCTAGTAGGGGACAGGCTTGAACTACTGTGCGCTTCCCTGCTGGAATACTTTGGGAGCGACGATGATGTCTGCTACCACTCCTCGATCTTCTTCTTCTCTCAGGGGTCCCGCGAGTCTCTGTCTTTCTTGAGCCACTCCTCTTCTCCAACTTCCTTTCTATTCTTTCTAGGTTCTTCAACACTTTTAAGTTGAATTCTCCCTGTTGATCCCTGACCCTCATGAACTTTCGGCTATCATCTTGGCGAGCCTGGGCATCTTTCTGCAATCTTTCAATGAGTTTCATCATATGTCCTTCCTTATCCAATTCTCTTCTGTACCCATTGGAGTTCGATCCTTCGACTCCCAGGTTGACATCCCTTCCTTCTCTTTCGCTCTCTGAAATGGAGGCAATCCGCACCTCTTCCATTTCCATACTTGGTGTAGATTCACAGTTGTCCTGACACTCATTTAACTCTGCACACACAAGGTGAAATCAACCAAAGTTTTTCAGGCCTTTAAACCTTCAAGAAACTTACAACACTCATAAACCAACGTGAACAAGAAAAACGTTTCGATTCCATTAAGTTTTCTGAGCTCTATTTGGCTCTGCAAATTTTGGGACTTCTGGTTTCGAGGTCTCAGTTCATGAAACTCTCATACTCACTTTCAGGTGATAGCTCCCTCTTTCTCCCTACCCTCATAACCAAAGGTGTTGGGTATGTGTTATATTCTTTGCATGTGTGTGTGTGGGCACGTCAGATACGGCAACTGCGCCTGACGATCCCTCCCACTAGTGCTATGTCGTGTGCGCCGAGTGCTTTCCTAGGGGGGTCCCAGGGGGGGGGGGCAGGTATGCCTCCCCCTGGTTACGCATAGTGTTTAGAAATGGGTGGTAACCTGGGGCCAATGGGGTTCAGGACATCACCCCAAAAAAAAATTTAGGTGTTTTTTGTTATTTTTAGCGGATTTGTAAATTAATCCCGAATTAAGGGATTAGGGTTTTGGTATCTACAGAATACCTAAAAACATTGTATATATTGTATGGTGAATGGTGAAATTCGAGATAATGAATATAAGAAAGGTTTTCCTGGTTGAGGGTATCCGATATAAAATCTTTGTGTACTCTGTGTATGAGCCATTGATTAATTTCTATCTTGCTTAAGAATCTATATGCATTGATTTACTTCACAGGTTTAAAAATTACATGTGGTATCAGAGCTCGTTTTTGGCTTTAGAGGGACACCTTTGTTGTTGAGGGTTTGGCTCGGTCTTGATAGATCAAGTTTATATTGGGTCTGTGATAAACCTGGGTTTAGTGGGAGCTTTTGCAGTGGAGATTCGAGTAAAGAGAGAGGAATGGTGAGCTCATCTAGAATTGAGATAGAGAAGTTCAACGGTAAAAACTTTGAGATATGGAAGCTCAATATGGAGGACCTTCTTGTAGACAAAGAACAATGGATCGTTGTGGATCCTAGTACACAGCCTACTAGTACACCATCTACTAGCACACAGGCTACTGGTACACAACCTACTAGTACACAAACTACTAGTACATCAGCTACTGGTATGTCAAAGGAAGATTGGGACAAGTTGGACAGAAGAGAAAGGAGTACTATTCAACTCTACCTGGCATATTCAGTAGAGTTGAATAGTACTCCTTTCTAGTACAGCAGCTACTGGTATGTCAAAGGAAGATTGGGACAAGTTGGATAGAAGAGAAAGGAGTACTAGTCAACTCTACCTGGCATATTCAATGTTGTTGAATGTCTCGGGAGAATCTACAACCAAGGAACTATGGGATAAGTTAGGGAATTTGTACCAATCAAATTCCCTGGTAAACAAGTTGTTTCATCGAAAGAAGTTGTATCATCTTAAGATGGAAGATGGAGATTCTGTGACAGAACATCTAAATGCCTATAATACTCTGGTAAGTCAACTTGGATCTGTTAATATTACGATTGTAGAAGAAGATAAGTGTATTACTTTGTTATGTTCTTTTCCAGACTCTTGGGATAATCTGGTTGTAGCAATAGGTAGTGCCACTCAATCTACATTGAAGTATGAGGATGTAGTTTCATCCTTGTTATCTGAAGAGATTAGGTGAAAAAGAATGGATGGTCACAACACAGATGCTTTATTTGTAAGAGGGTGTACCCAAGACAGGAACCCTGGTAAGCCTTCGGGATGGAGATCTAAAACTACTGGTAGATATAAGTCTCTAGAAAAATATTTGATGAAATGTTGGAAGTGTCGTAAAATAGGGCATTATAAGAAATATTGCAAGTCTAAGAAGGTTGAAAAACCAAAGGGATCTTATAGTACCTCTTCCACAGAGGCGAAAACCTCCACTGAAGAAGGAGGTGATGTTTACCTAACATCTACAAGCACACATGCAGACCATGATGTATGGTTTATCAACTCAGGTGCATCTGATCCAAATGGATATCGGTGGCCACCCACCTTTTCCAACTGGCTCAAAACAACTTTCTGACATTTTTGGCAATTTACTATTTTTAGCAGTTTTTACTTCTGGGGCCATTTTGAGGGCCTAAATGAAGTTTTTTCAGTATAGAGATACTCAATGATATCCATCAGCATATTAATCCCCCAAAATGAATCTCATCGACGATACCTTTCCAACGGGCTATCACACGCCCAAAACGGAGATCGTATGCAAAATTTACGACCCCGGGAAGTTGATGTACTAGTTTACCCAAACGGGGCCCACATGACTTTTGGCACTTCATCTCCTAGGGTTAGGTTTTTGGATGTCTAGGGTTTTTGGAATCCTTGCTTATTGTAAAAATTCCTTCAAAGCCTCACTATAACTTTCTTCTTAGAATGCGCATTGCCGTCACATCTCTTCTCAGAGATAAGCCACCACCATTCCAGCAAGCTTGTTTCCGCTGCATTTTACAGTTTCATCTTATTTCATTATTGAATAGAAAACCAGTTTTATTGTATCTCTGTTATTTTGTGTTAAGAACCTGTTACTAATCTTCATTCATTTCGTTCTGCTCATAAAATCCAGATAAGTGGTATCAAAGCGATCTTCTCCTTGTCGTCTTAATGCATGTCTCGAACGAGGTCGGAGTACAAAGAGTTGGGTCTCAAGCTTGTTTCTCTTGAGGACAGAAGCTCTCGAACGCCCAAGAAACCTCCCATGGCAGGAGAAAAGAAAGATGAAGGGAAAGGAGATCCTTTCAAAGTGTTGATTGAGGAATCCCTCATGGAACAGAGGAACGAGATGATGGATAGTTTCGCGCAAATCCTTCAGCGACTACCAACAGGCGACGCATATTCTTCAAACGGAGGCGTCGCCCCCTTCAAGGTACAAATAAACTTTGATATTCCTATATTTGAAGGTCAGATAGACACAGATGCTGTAGACAACTGGTTGAATCTACTAGAAGGGTTATCTTTTGTTCATAAATTTTCGGATAGAGAAAATATTACTTTTGCGCTCCTCAAAGTCGTTCCCCATGTCAAAGATTGGTGGGAAAATTTCTGTGAGAAAAAGGAAACAGAGGAAACCTCATTATTTTTAGTCATGACCACCTGGGAATCCTTCAGGGATGCTATTAAGGAACAATACTACCCTGTCAGAAGTTATGACGACCTGTATACCAAATGGACCACACTGTGGCAAGAAAGAGACCAAGCAGTGCAAGATTTCACAAATATCTTCCATACCTTGTGCACCAAGTTGGGTATCAAAGATTCGGAGTGACATATGGTGCCCAAGTATCACGGTACTCTGCATAGATACATTTAGACTGAAATGGAATTTCTGGACATCTCATCCTTGGACGCGGCCTACTGATATGCCGTCAAAATCGAGCAAAAGCTCAAACAAAAGACGCAGCAATTTGGGCCTGGGAACCCCTCACAAAAAAAGCCAGGAAAGGGCGGCCCCAACCCACCGAACAAAGGACAGAGCAAATATGGGCAATATCAATACAACCAGTACAAGCCGCAAGCAAAGAAGGACACCAGAAAGACAAAGAATGATACTGGGAAGTGGTGTGACTTCCATAAGATCCCTTGGCATAACATTGTTGACTACTGCTCAAAGAAGTCACTGGTGGCTGAAGTGAAAGCCTCTGAATCAGATGCAGATTCTGACTCTGAGATAGAACCAAAAAGGGGAATATTGATCATTGACATGGAACCCAGTGCCACTGTTGCTACCACTAAGCTTCAATCTGGTGAACCAGACGAGCCAGAAGAAGGAGAGCACCTCTTCCATTCACAGATGTGGGTAAAGGGAATTCCGCTGCACTTCATCATTGATAGTGGTAGCCAGAAGAACCTCATCTCAGCAGAGGTTGTCAAGCGGCTAGACCTGTTAACAATGTCGTACCCACAACCCTACACCATTGGATGGCTCCACCAAGGAAGCAATCTTCGTTTCATCCAACAGTGTCGACTGTCGTAGAGAATCAAGCCCTTCAAAGATGAGGTATTGTGTGATGTTGCTCCTCTCGAAGTTTGTGATGTTCTTTTGAGCCAACCTTATTTATCGAAACGTCATGTTGTATATGAGTCTAGGCCTCGTAGTGTTATTATTACTTTTAACAGAAAATTATACAGGATACCCGAGGCAATCCCACCTAGTGTTATTTCCTTGATCTCTACAAAGCAATGCAGGAAGGTCATCTCACAGAAGGGGAAGTTTGTCTTCTTCGTGATTCGCTCTCAGAACAAGCGAAAAATTCTAGCCACATCCAAGGTCTCTATGGACGATCTCTCCACACAGCAGAAGCAAGTAGATAAAGTCGTGGAAGAATACTCGGATATCTTCTCCTCACCTACAGGCATACCTCTGCACTGCTAGGTCAAGCACCCCATTGATCTGACCCCCGGCGCACCATTTCCCAATGGGCCAGTCTATATTCACTCTTTGTTAGAGAATGAGGAGATCAAGCGACACATCCAAGAACTGCTCCACTAGGGGCACATCCTCCCCAGCTCATCACCTTGAGGGAGCCAAATCGTGTTGGTACAAAAGAAATATGGAACCCGGCGACTCTGTATTGATTACTGAGCTCTGAATAAAATCACTGTCAGAAACCGGTACCCGATTCCTCGAATCGATGACCTCCTTGATCAACTCATGAGGGCCAAATACTTCAGTAAGATTGATCTGAAGTCTGGCTACCACCAGGTCCCGATAGAACAGACAAATGTATGGAAGACCGCCTTCAAGTCAAAGGAAGGACTTTTTGAATGGTTGGTCATGCCCTTTGGTTTGACAAATTCTCCAGCCACTTTCATGAGGATGATGGACAATATCCTGTGACCATTCACCAATACTTTTGTAGTGGTGTATCTGGATGACATTCTAATTTACAGCAAGACTTGGGCCGAACACTTACAGCATATTCAGCAGGTTTTTCACACCCTGCGGCAGCACAAGCTATACACCAGCCTGGAAAAATGCTCCTTCGGCATGGACAGGGTCCATTACCTGGGCTACATCATTGATCAGCATGGCGTACATGTGGATCCAGCCAAGATCCAAGTAATCCATGACTAGCCAGCCCCAACAACACTCACTGAGCTTCGGAGCTTCTTGGGACTTGTTAATTTCTACCGCAGGTTCGTGTTGGGTTTCTCCCATATTGCATGGGCCCTCATCCAAATAAATAGGGGTGGTAGTAAGGAAAAATTTGTGTGGGGCCGGTTCCAACAACAAGTGTTCGATGATTTGAAGCAGCGCTTGTGCTCAGCCCCAGTACTTTCACTACCGAACCTGCAGCATCCCTTTGAGATCGAGACAGATGTGTCAGACTATGTTGTGGGCACCATTCTCACTTAGCATGGCCACCCCATGGCCTATCATAGTGAGACATTGTCCGATATTGTTTGTAAGTACCCTACTTACGACAAATAAATGTACTCCATTGTGCAAGCATGATGCCAGTGGAGACATTACATTCTTGGGAAGGAGACAGCCATCCACACTAATCATAAGCCACTGCAATTCATGCAGACACAGGGAAAACTGCAAAATGAACGCCATCAAAAGTGGTCCACATACTTGCAACAATTCTAGCTCAACATCAAGTATAAAACAGGAAGCACCAATCGTGTCGTTGATTGCCTCAGCAGACCACCAGTCGCAGCACTCACCACGGTTCTAGACTCTTGCGGCCATGAGACATCTGGATGGCCCCAATTCTATGAGACAGACTGTGACTTCACTACCACCTACCAAATGTTGTGTGCAAATGTAATTGTCGATAATTTCCATCTTCAGGATGGGTTGTTATGTCATCTGGGCCATATCTGTGTTCCATCAAGTGAGTGAGCGAAGCTGATCTGGGAAGCCCACTACAGTCGGGTGGCAGGACACTTCGGCATCGAAAAGATAGTGGCGATGCTACAGAAACATTTCTACTAGCCTAAACTTTGACAGGAGGTCGGCAAGTATATCAGGTCCTGCACTGCCTGCGCTATTGCCAAACCGACCACTAGGAAACAGGGCATGTACACCCCTCTTCCTACTCCTGATGGGCCATGGGAATCCATCTCAATGGACTACATTTCGGGCCTCCCATCCACTAAGCAGGGAAATGATTGTGTTTTTGTGGTTGTTGATCATTTTTCTAAGATGGCGATTCTGGTTGCCTGCAAGAAGAGCATCACAGCAGAGGCCTTGCATAGATTATTGTAAAAAGGCCTTCAAACCCTCATTGTAACTTTCTTCTTGCAAATGCGTGTTGCCATCACATCTCTTCTCAGAGATAAGCCACCACCATTCCAGCAAGCTTGTTTCCACTACATTTTACAGTTTCAGCTTATTTCGTTATTGAATAGAAAACCGGTTTTACTGTATCTCTGTTATTTTTTGTTAAGCAACTGTTAATATTCTGTATTCATTTCGTTCTTCTCATAAAATCCAAATTAGTGGTATCAGAGCGGTCTGCTCCATGTCGTCTTAATGCATGTCCCCAACGAAGTCGGAGTACAAAGAGTTGGGTCTTGAGCTTGTTTCTCTTGAGGACAAAAGCTCTCACATGCCCAAGCGACCTCCCATGGAAGGAGAAAACAAAGATGATGGGACAGGAGATCCTTTCAAACTATTGATTGAGGAAGCCCTCACGGAACAGAGGAACGAGATGATGGATAGTTTCACGCAAATCCTTTGGCGACTACAAACAGGTGATGCATCTTCTCCAAACGGAGGTGTCGCCCCCTTCAAGGTACAAATAAACTTTGATATTCCTATATTTGAAGGTCAAATAGACGCAGATGCTGTAAATAAGTGGTTGAATCTACTAGAAGGGCATTTTTTTGTTCATAAATTTTTAGATAGAGAAAAGATTACTTTTGCACTCCTCAAAGTCGTTCCCCATGTCAAACATTGGTGGGAAACTTTCTGTGAGAAAAAGGAAACAGAGGAAACCTCATTATTTTCAGTCACGGCCACTTGGGAATCCTTCAAGTATGCTATTAAGGAACAATACTACCCTGTCGGAAGTTATGACGACCTGTATACCAAATGGACCACATTGCGGCAAGAAAGAGACCAAGCAGTGCAAGATTTCACAAATATCTTCCATACCTTTCACACCAAGTTGGGTATGAAAGATTCGGAGCGACATCTGGTGCTCAAGTATTGTGGTGCTCTGCATAGATACATCCATACTGAAATGAAATTTCTGGACATCTCATCCTCGGGCGCGACCTACCGATATGTCCTCAAAATTGAGCAGAAGCTCAAACAAAAGACGCGGTAATTTGGGCCTAGGAACCTCGCACAACAAAAGCCAGGAAAGGGAAGCACCAACCCACCGAACAAAGGAAAGAGAAAATATGGGCAGTATCAAGACAACCAGTACAAGCCACAAGCAAAGAAGGACATCGGAAAGACAAAGAGAGATACCTGGAAGTGGTGCAACTTCAAGAAGAGCCCTTGACATAACACTCCTGACTGCCGCTCAAAGCAGTCACTTGTGGCCGAAGTGAAAGCCTCTGAATCAGATGCAGATTCTGACTCCGAGACAGAACCAGAAAGGGGAAGATGGATCATTGACGTGGAACCCAATGCCACCGTTGCTACCACCAATCTCCAGCCTGGTGAACCAGATGAAACAGAAGAAGGAGAGCACCTCTTCCATTCACAGATGTGGGTAAAAGGAACCCCGCTGCACTTCATCATTGGTAGCGGTAGCCAGAAGAACCTCATCTCAGCAGAGATCGTTAAGCGGTTGGCCCTGTAAACAATGCCGCACCCACAACCCTACACCATTGGATGGCTCCACCAAGGAAGCGATCTTCGTGTCATCCAACAGTGTCAACTATCGTACAACATTAAGCCCTTCAAAGACGAGGTAGTGTGATGTTTCTCCTCTCAAAGTTTCTGATGTTCTTTTGGGCCAACCTTATTTATGGAAACGTCATGCTATATATGAGTCTAGGCCTCATAGTGTTATTATTACTTTGAACAGAAAATTGTACAGGATATTCAAGGCAGTCCCACCTAGTGCTATTTCCTTGATCTCTACAAAGCAATGCAGGAAGGTCATCTCACAGACGGGGAAGTTTGTCTTCTTCGTGATTCGCTCTCAGAACAAGCGAAAGATTGTAGCCACATCCAAGGTCTCTACGGCCGATCTTTCCATAGATCAGATGCAAGTAGATAAGGTCGTGGAAGAATACTCGGATATCTTCTCCTCGCCTACAGGGGTACCTCTGCACTGTCAGGTCAAGCACCCCATCGATCTAACCCCCGGTGCACCACTACCCAATGGGCCAGTCTATCGTCTCTCTTTTTTAGAGAATGAGGAGATCCAGCGACAGATCCAAGAACTGCTCCACAAGGGGCACATCCGCCCCAGCTCATCACCTTGCGGGAGCCCAATCGTGTTGGTACAGAAGAAAGATGGAACCTAGTGACTCTATATTGATTACTGAGCTCTGAATAAAATCACTGTCAAAAACCGGTACCCGATTCCCCAAATCGATGACCTCCTTGATCAACTAACAGGGGCCAAATACTTCAGTAAGATTTATCTGAAGTCTAGCTACCACTAGGTTCCGATAGAAAAGACAGATGTATGAAAGACCACCTTTAAGTCAAAGGAAGGACTTTTTGAATGGTTGGTCATGCCCTTTGGTTTGAAAAATGCTCCAGCCACTTTCATGAGGATGATAGACGATCCTACAACCATTCACCAATACATTTGTAGTGGTGTATCTGGATGACATTCTAATTTACAGCAAGACTTGGGCCGAACACTTACAGCATATTCAGCAGGTTCTGCACACCCTACGGCAGCACAAGTTATACGCCAAGCTGGAAAAATGGTCCTTCAGCATGGACAGGGTCCATTACCTGGGCTACATCATTGATAAGCATGGCGTACATGTGGATCCAGCCAAGATCCAAGTCATCTGTGACTGGCCAACCCCAACAACACTCAATGAGCTTCGGAGCTTCTTGGGACTTGCTAATTTCTACCGCAAGTTCGTGTTGGGTTTCTCCCATATTACATGGGCCCTCATCCAAATAAACAGGGGTGGTGGTAAGGAAAAATTTGCGTGGGGCCGGTCCCAACAACAAGCGTTCGATGATTTGAAGAAGCGCTTGTGCTCATCCCCAGTACTTTCACTATCGGACCTGTAGAATCCCTTTGAGATCAAGACAGATGCTTCAAACTATGTTGTGGGCATTGTTCTCACTCAGCACGGCCACCCCATGGCCTATCATAGTGAGACACTGTCTGATACTATCCATAAGTACCCTACTTATGACAAAGAAATGTACTCCATTGTGCAAGCGTGCCGCCAGTGGAGACATTACATTCTTGGGAAGGAGACAGTCATCCACACTGATCATAAGCCATTGCAATTCATGCATACATAGGGAAAATTGCAGAATGGTAGCCATCAAAAGTGGTCCACATACTTGCAGCAATTCCACCTCAACATCAAGTATAAAAAAGGAAGTACCAATCACATCATTGATTGCCTCAGCAGACCGCCAGTTGCAGCACTCACCATGGTGCTAGACTATTACGGACATGAGACATCTGGATGGCCCCAATTCTATGAGATAGACCCTGACTTCACCACCACCTACCAAATGTTGGGTGCAAATGCAGTTGTCGATAATTTCCATCTTCAGGATGGGTTGTTATCTCGTCTGGGCCATATCTGTGTTCCATCAAGTGAGCGAGTGAATCTGATCTGGGAAGCCCACTACAGTCAGGTGGCAGGACACTTTGGCATCGAAAAGATAGTGTTGATGCTACAGAAACATTTCTACTGGCCGAAACTTCGACAAGAGGTCAGAAAGTATATCAGGTTCTGCACTGCCTACGCTATTGCCAAACTGACCGCTAAGAAACAAGGCCTGTACACCCCTCTTCCTACTCCTGACAAGCCATGGGAATCCATCTCAATGGAATACATGTCGGGCCTCCCATCCACCAAGCAGGGAAATGACTGTGTTTTTGTGGTTGTTGATCGTTTTTCTAAGATGGCGATTCTAGTTGCCTGCAAGAAGAGCATCACAACAGAGTCCACTGCCAAGCTCTTCTTTGAACGAGTTTGGGTACATTTTGGAATCCCACAAACCATTGTATTAGATCGGGATAGTCGACTTCTCAGTACATTCTGGTTGAGCCTCTGATCACTGCTGGAAACCAACCTCACCAAATCCATGGCCTTCCACCCCAGACAGATGGCCAAACCGAGGTTGTAAATCGAATGATTGTGCATATCCTTCACATGTATAATTCAAAGAACCCTCGCACATGGGATGAGAGCCTTCCCTATGTCCAACATAGCTACAACTTAGCCTTGCATAGCTCAACCGGCCATAGCCCCTTTCAAGTGGGGTTGGGATTCCAACCATTGGGTCCCATAGATGTTGCACTTCCCCTTGCGGTCACTTCGACTGACTCATCTCCTACTCCAAATGAAGTTGACAAAGCCACCCAGTTCATTGAGCGGATCCAGCACATTCACCAATAGGTTCAGGATATCCTACAGAAGTCCAATGACAAGTACAAACAACGCCATGATCAACATCGGGTGCCGCATAAGTTTATGGTGGGCGACAAAGTTTGGTTGCACTTGCAGAAAGAAATCCTTACAGGACCCCATCGGAAGCTTTGCCCACTCCGTTATGGACCGTACACTATCACCAAGGCCGTGGGGGATAATGCTTTTGAGCTCAACATTCCTCCTTTCCTTGGCCTGCATCAAGTGTTCAATGTGGATCTCCTTCGCCCTTATTTCCCACCAATATTGGACACCTCAGAAGTAGCAGAACAACTGACACCAACAGAGATCAACCCCGACTGCATACAACAGGTGTCCAATGATCAGATTGTGGACAGACAGATCAAAGGCACTCGACAACAAAGGATCCATCTTTATCGAGTCGTCAAAGTAGGGCAGCTCCTGCACCAAGGCAAGTGGCTCACCTGGGGCCAAATTCAGCAGAAATTTCCTCATCTAATGGGGGACCTCAACGTAATGGAGACCATTGCTTCCTAAGGAGGGAGGATTGATCCAGATGGATATCAGTGGCCACCCACCTTTTCCAACTAGCTCAAAACAACTTTCTCACATTTTTGGCAATTTACTATTTTTAGCAGTTTTTACTTCTAGGGCCATTTTGAGGGCCTAAATGAATATTTTTTGGTATCTAGCTCCTCAATTATTTCCAAAAGAATATTTATCCCCCAAAATGAATCTCCTCGATGATACCTTTCCAACGGGATATTACACGCCTAAAACGGAGATCGTATGCAAAAGTTACGACCCTAGGAAGTTGATGTACTGGCTTACCCAAACGGGGCCCACATGACTTTTGGCACTTCATCTCCTAGGGTTAGGTTTTTGGATGTCTAGTGTTTTTGTCATTCTTGATTTTTGTAAAAAGGCCTTCAAAGCCTCATTGTAACTTTCTTCTTGCGAATGCGCGCTGTCGTCACATCTCTTCTCAGAGATAAGCCGCCACCATTCCAGCAAGCTTGTTTCCGCTGCATTTTACAGTTTCAGCTTATTTCGTTATTGAATAGAAAACTAGTTTTATTGTATCTCTATTATTTTTTGTTAAGCACCTGTTAATAATCTGTATTCATTTCGTTCTTCTCATAAAATCCAAATCAGTGGTATTAGAGTGGTCTTCTTCTTGTCGTCTTAATGCATGTCCCCAACGAGGTCGGAGTACAAAGAGTTGGGTCTCGACCTTGTTTCTCTTGAGGACAGAAGCTCTCGCATGCCCAAGCGAACTGCCATGGTAGGAGAAAAGAAAGATGACGGGACAGGAGATCCTTTCAAACTGTTGATTGAGGAAGCTCTCATGGAACAAAGGAACGAGATGATGGATAGTTTCGTGCAAATCCTTCGGCGACTACCAACAGGCAACGCATCTTCTTCGAACGGAGGCTCCACCCCCTTCAAGGTACAAATAAACTTTGATATTCCTATATTTGAAGGTCAGATAGATGCAGCTATTGTAGACAAGTGGTTCAATCTACTAGAAGGGTATTTTTCTGTTCATAAATTTTCGGATAGAGAAAAGATTACTTTTGCACCCCTCAAATCCATTCCCCATGTCAAAGATTGGTGGGGAAATTTCTATGAGCAAAAGGAAACAGAGGAAACCTCATTATTTTCAGTCACGGCCACCTGGGAATCCTTCAGGGATGCTATTAAGGAACAATACTACCCTGTCGAAAGTTATGACGACCTGTATACCAAATGGACCACACTACAGCAAGAAAGAGACCAAGCAATGCCAGATTTCACAAATATCTTCCATACCTTGCGCACCAAGTTGGGTATCAAATATTCGGAGCAACATCTGGTGCTCAAGTATCATGGTGCTCTACATAGATACATCCAGACTGAAATGGAATTTCTGGACATCTCATCCTTGGGCGCGGCCTGCCGATATACCGTCAAAATCGAGCAGAAGTTCAAACAAAAGACGCGGCAATTTGGGCCTGGGAACCCCTCACAACAAAAGCCAAGAAAGGGTGCCCCCAACCCACCGAACAAAGGATAGAGAAAAGATGGGTAGTATCAAGACAAACAGTACAAGCCACAAGCAAAGAAGGACACCAGAAAGACAAAGAAAGATACCGAGAAGTGGTGCGACTTCCATAAGAGCCCTTGGCATAACACTGTTGACTGTTGCTCAAAGCATTCACTGGTGGCCAAAGTGAAAGCCTCTGAATTAGATGCAGATTCTGACTCCGAGACAGAACCAGAAAGGGGAATATGGATCATTGATGCGGAACCCAGTGCCACCATTGCTACCACTAAGCTCTAGCCTGGTGAACCAGATGAGCCAGAAGAAGGAGAGCGCCTCTTCCATTCACAGATGTGGGTAAAGGGCACCCCGCTGCATTTCATCATTGATAGCGATAGCTAGAAGAACCTCATCTCAACAGAGGTCATCAAGCATCTGACCCTATCAACAATGTCGCACCCACAACCCTACACCATTGGATGGCTCTTCCAAGGAAGCGATCTTCGTGTCAGCCAACAATGTCGATTGTCGTATAGCATCAAGCCCTTCAAAGACGAGGTATTGTGTGATGTTCTTTGGGGCCAACCTTATTTATGGAAACGTCATGATGTATATGAGTCTAGGCCTCGTAGTGTTATTATTACTTTGAACAGAAAATTGTACAGGATACTCGAGCCAGTCCCACCTAGTGCTATTTCCTTGATCTCTGCTAAGCAATGCAGGAAGGTCATCTCACAGATGGGGAATTTTTTCTTCTTTGTGATTCTCTCTCAGAACAAGTGAAAGATTGCAGCCACATCCAAGGTCTCTACGGCCGATCTCTCCACACAGCAGAAGCAAGTAGATAAGGTCGTGGAAGAATACTTGGATATCTTCTCCTCACCTACAGGGGTACCTCTGCACTTCCAGGTCAAGCACCCCATCGATCTGACCCCCAATGCACCGTTTCCCAATGGGCCAGTCTATCATCACTCTTTGTTAGAGAATGAGGAGATCAAGCGACAGATCCTAGAACTACTTCACAAGGGGCACATCCACCCCAGCTCATCACCTTGCGAGAGCCCAATCATGTTGGTAGAGAAGAAATATGGAACCTGGTGACTCTGTATTGATTACCGAGCTCTAAATAAAATCACTGTCAGAAACCGATACCCGATTCCTAGAATCGATGACCTCTTTGATCAACTCACGGGGGCCGAATACTTCAGTAAGATTGATCTAAAGTCTGGCTACCACCAGGTCCCGATAGAACAGACAGATGTATGGAAGACCACCTTCAAGTCAAAGGAAGGACTTTTTGAATGGTTGGTCATGCCCTTTGGTTTGACAAATGCTCCAGCCACTTTCATGAGGATGATGGATGATATCCTGCAACCATTCACCAATAATTTTGTAGTGGTGTATCTAGATGACATTCTAATTTACAACAAGACTTGGGCCGAACACTTGCAGCAGGTTCTGCACACCTTGTGACAGCACAAGCTATACGCCAAGCTGGAAAAATGCTCCTTCGGCATGGACAGGGTCCATTACCTAGGCTACATCATTGATCAGCATGGCGTACATGTGGATCTAGCCAAAATCCAAGTCATCCGTGACTGGCCATCCCCAACAACACTCACTGAGCTTCGGAGCTTCTTGGGACTTGCTAATTTCTACCGCAAGTTCATGTTGGGTTTCTCCCATATTGCATGGGCCCTCAACCAAATAAACAAGGGTGGTGGTAAGGAAAAAATTTTGTGGGGTCGGTCCCAACAACAAGCGTTCGATGATTTGAAGCAGCGCTTGAGCTCAGCCCCAGTACTTTCACTACTGGACCTGCAGCATCCCTTTGAGATCGAGACAGATGCTTCAGACTATGTTGTGGGCACCGTTCTCACTCAGCACAGCCACCCCATGGCCTATCATAGTGAGACATTGTACGATATTTTCCATAAGTACCCTACTTACGAAAAAGAAATGTACTCCATTGTGAAACCATGCCGCCAGTGGAGACATTACATTCTTGGGAAGGAGACAGTCATCCACACTGATCATAAGCCACTGCAATTCATGCAGACATAGGGAAAACTGTAGAATGACCGCCATCAAAAGTGGTCCACATACTTGCAGCAATTCCACCTCAACATAAAGTATAAAACAGGAAGCACCAATCGCGTCGTTGATTTCCTTAGAAGACTGCCAGTTGCAGCACTCACCATGGTGATAGACTCTTGCGGCCATGAGACATCTGGATGGCCCCAATTCTATGAAACAGACCCTGACTTCGCCACCACCTACCAAATGTTGGGTGCAAATGCAATTCTCGATAATTTCCATCTTAAGGATGGGTTTTTATGTCGTCTGGGCCATATCTGTGTTCCATCAAGTGAGCGACCTAAGCTGATCTGGGAAGCCCACTACAGTCAGGTGGCAAGACACTTCGGCATAAAAAAGATAGTGGTGATGCTATAAAAACATTTCTACTGGCCGAAACTTCGACAAGAGGTCGGCAAGTATATAAAGTCCTGCACTTCTTGTGCTATTGCCAAACCGACCGCTAAGAAACAGGGCCTGTACACCCCTCTTCCTACTCCTGACAAGCCATGGGAATCCATCTCAATGGACTACATGTCAGGCCTCCCATTCACCAAGGAGGGAAATGACTGTGTTTTTGTGGTTGTTGATCATTTTTCTAAGATGGAGATTATGGTTGCCTGCAAGAAGAGCATCACAGCAGAGGCCACTGCCAAGCTCTTCTTTGAACGAGTTTGGGTACATTTTGGAATCCCAAAAACCATTGTATCATATTGGGATAATCGATTTCTCATCACATTCTAGTTGAGCCTCTGGTCACTGATTGAAACCAAGCTCACCAAATCCACGGCCTTCCACCCCAGACAGATGGCCAAATCAAGGTTGTAAATTGAATGATTGTGCATATCCTTCGCATGTATAATTCAAAGAACCCTCGCACATGGGATGAGATCCTTCCCTATGTTCATCATAGCTACAACTGAGCCTTGCATAGCTCAACCAGCCACAACCCCTTTCAAGTGGGGTTGGGATTCCAACCATTGGGTCCCATAGATGTTGCACTTCCCCTTGTGGTCACTTCGACTGACTCATCTCCTGCTCCAACTAAAACTGACAAAGCCACCTGGTTCATTGAGAGGATCCAACACATCCACCAACAGGTTCAAGATATCCTACAAAAGTCCAATGACAAGTATAAACAACGCCATGATCAACATCAGGTGCCGCATAAGTTTTTGGTGGGCGACAAAGTTTGGTTGCACTTGTAGAAAGAACGCCTTACAGGACCCCATCGGAAGCTTCGCCCACTCCATTATGGACCGTACACTATCACCAATGTCGTGGGGGATAATTCTTTTGAGCTCAACATTCCTCCTTTCCTGGGCCTGCACCCAGTGTTCAACATGGATCTCCTTCGCCCTTATTTCCCACCATTATTGGACACCTTAGAAGTAGCAGAACAGCTGACACCAACAGAGTTCAACCCCAACTGCATACAACAGGCATATACTGATTAGATTTTGGACAGACAAATCAAGGGCACTTGACAACAAAGGATCCAGCTTTATCGAGTCATCAAAGCAGGGCAACTCCTGCACCAAGGCAAGTGGCTCACCTGGGGCCAAATTCAGTAGAAATTTCCTCATCTAATGGGGGACCTCAACGCAATGGATACCATTTCTTACTAAGGAGGGAGGATTGATCCAAATGGATATCGGTGGCCACCCACCTTTTCCAACTGGCTCAAAACAGCTTTCTGACATTGTTGGAAATTTATTATTTTTAGCAGTTATTACTTTCGGGGCCATTTTGGGGGCCTAAATGAAGATTTTTTAGTATCGATCTCCTCAATTATAGTCAAAGGCATGATTGAGCCCCCAAAATTATTCTCCTCGACGATAAATTTCCAACGGGCTATCACACGCCTAAAATGGAGATCGTATGCAAAAGTTACGACCCCGGGAAGTTGATGTACTAGCTTACCCAAACGGGACCCACATGACTTTTGGCGCTTCATCTCCTAGGGTTAGGTTTTTGGATGTCTAGGGTTTTTAGCATCCTTTCTTATTGTAAAAAGGCCTTTAGAGCCTCATTGTAACTTTCTTCTTACGAATGCGCGTTGTCGTCACATCTCTTCTCAGAGATAAGCCGCCACCATTCCAGCAAGCTTGTTTCTGCTGCATTTTACAGTTTCAGCTTATTTCGTTATTGAATAGAAAACTAGTTTTATTGTATCTCTGTTATTTTTTTTTAATCACCTATTAATTATCTGTATTCATTTTTTTCTACTCATAAAATATGAATTAGTGGTATTAGATCGGTCTTCTCCTTTTCGTCTTAATGCATGTCCCCAACGAGGTCGGAGTACAAAGAGTTTGGTCTTGAGCTTGTTTCTCTTGAGGATAGAAGATCTCGCACTCCCAAGAGACCTCCCATGGCAGGAAAAAAGAAAGATGACAGGACAGGAGATCCTTTCAAACTATTGATTGAGGAAGCCCTCACGGAACAGAGGAACGAGATGATGGATAGTTTCGTGCAAATCCTTCAGTGACTACCAACAGGCGACGTATCTTCTTCGAACGGAGGCATCACCCCTTCAAGGTACAAATAAACTTTGATATTCCTATATTTGAAGGTCAGATAGACAAAAATGTTGTAGACAAGTGGTTGAATCTACTAGAAGGGTATTTTTTTGTTCATAAATTTTCGTATAGAGAAAAGATTACTTTTGCGCTCCTCAAAGTCGTTCCCCATGTCAAAGATTGGTGGGAAACTTTCTATGAGCAAAAGGAAATAGAGGAAACCTCATTATTTTCAATCAAGTCCACCTGGGAATCCTTTAGGGATGCTATTAAGGAACAATACTACCCTATTAGAAGTTATGACAACCTGTATACCAAATGGACCACACTACGGCAAGAAAGAGACCAAGCAGTGCCAGATTTCACAAATATCTTCCATACCTTGCGCACCAAGTTGGGTATCAAAGATTCAGAGCGACATCTGGTGCTCAAGTATCGCGGTGCTCTACATAGATACATCTAGACTGAAATGGAATTTCAGGACATCTCATCCTTGGGCGCGGCCTACCGATATTTCATCAAAATCGAGCAGAAGCTCAAACAAAAGACGCGGCAATTTGGGCCTGGGAACCCCTCACAACAAAATCCAGGAAAGGGTGGCCCCAACCCACCGAACAAAGGACAAAGCAAAGATGGGTAGTATCAAGACAACCAGTACAAGCCGCAAGCAAAGAAGGACACCAGAAAGACAAAGAAAGATACCAGGAAGTGGTGCGACTTCCAGAAGATCCCTTGGCATAACACTGTTGATTGCTGCTCAAAGCAGGCGCTGGTGGCCGAAGTGAAAGCCTCTGAATCAGATGCAGATTCCGACTCTGAGACAGAACCAGAAAGGGGAAGACGGATCATTGACGCAGAACCCAGTGCCATCGTTGCTACCACCAAGCTCCAGCCTGGTGAACCAGACAAGGCAGAAGAACGAGAGCACCTCTTCCATTCACAGATGTGGGTAAAAGGCACCCCACTGCACTTCATCATTGGTAGCGGTAGCCAGAAGAACCTCATCTCAGCAGAGGTCATCAAGCGGTTGGCCCTGTCAACAACGTCACACCCACAACCATACACCATTGGATGGCTCTACCAAGGAAGCGATCTTCGTGTCATCCAACAGTGTCGACTACCGTACATCATCAAGCCCTTCAAAGACGAGGTATTGTGTGATGTTTCTCCTCTCGAAGTTTGTGATGTTCTTTTGGGCCAACCTTATTTATGGAAACGTCATGTTGTATATGAGTCTAGGCCTCGTAGTGTTATTATTACTTTGAACAGAAAATTGTATAGGATACCCGAGGCAGTCCCACATAGTGCTATTTCCTTGATCTCTACTAAGCAATGCAGGAAGGTTATCTCACAGACGGGGAAGTTTGTCTTCTTCGTGATTCGCTCTCAAAACAAGCGAAAGATTGCAACCACATCCAAGGTCTCTGCGATCGATCTCTCCACACAGCAGAAGCAAGTAGATAAGGTTGTGGAAGAATACTCGGATATCTTCTCCTCACCTACAGAGGTACCTCTGCACTGCCAGGTCAAGCACCACATCGATCTGACCCCCAGCACACCGCTGCCTAATGGGCCAATCTATCATCTCTTTTTGTTAGAGAATGAGGAGATCAAGCGACACATCCAAGAACTTCTCCACAAGGGGCACATCTGCCCCAGCTCATCACCTTGCGGGAGCCCAATTGGGTTGGTACAGAAGAAATATGGAGCCTGACGAATTTGTATTGATTACCGAACTCTGAATAAAATCATTGTCAGAAATAGGTACCCAATTCCCCGAATCGATGACCTCCTTGATCAACTCACGGGGGCCAAATACTTCAGTAAGATTGATCTGAAGTCTGGCTACCACAAAGTCTCGATAGAACAAATAGATGTATGGAAGACCGCCTTCAAGTCAAAGGAAGGAATTTTTGAATGGTTGGTCATGCCCTTTGGTTTGACAAATGCTCCAGCCACTTTCATGAGGATGATGGACAATATCCTGCGACCATTCACCAATACTTTTGTAGTGGTGTATCTGGATGACAT
>ML802027.1:202580-241227 GCA_009831015.1 Picea engelmannii
GCATTCTCATCAAGGACAATACATATTATATTACATCAATCATCAATCAATCAATCCTTTGACATCAATCAATCACTTGACATCAATCAATGACATCAATCAATCAAACCATTGGCATCAATGACAACATGATCCAACACTCGACTCTTCTTCCTCCAAATGTCAACACCCGAGATGTGATATGGGTATGGCTCCCTTCTCGCTAGCGCCTGCTACATATAACCGTAGGCTAGGGCTAAGTGCTAGAACCTCTCGCAACTCACGACGTTGCGAGTTGGAGTGTTGAGCCCTCGTGCCCCTCCTTTGCGAATCCCGAAATCCCGATTTACTTTACCCTCTAGGCCCACATAGCACAACTATCTCCACATCTATAGTGGCGAGTGGCACCCTCAGGAGGGTCCACGTTATCTATGGTGATGTCATCGGGTCCCACCATGCTCACTTTTCTTTTATCCCACTGGCACGTGGTACACACCCATGTGTCCACGTCCGTTCCAAGTAAAATCCAATGATTAGACCTTTCTCAAATCTACAGCGCAGATCCTTTCGGTGTTTCGGGGTTTCGAGCATCGAGAGTTCGTGCATCCACACCTCTCGAACTTTCGTTTGCCAAAATCCCGAAATTATTGTCTTCCCCTCCACTTGATCCAACGGTCAAGTTCCTATCTTACGATCTACAATGTAGATCGTTTCGTAATATCGGGTTTCGCTATTTCGCGACTTGCGAAAACAAGGTTCTTCCCTTTTGGTTTCTCGGGTGCTGAAACGTTGTCCGGCAGCCACGTCTTCCCCCCGATGGACGGTCCCGACGAATTCGGGGTTTCGTGTATCACGATTTCCACATTCCTGTGCAAATCCAAAGGGTCTTTTAAACCATGAGCATGTTTTCCAGATCTGACGGTCACGAGGGTTCTCCTTTCCCCCAAACAGATCCTACGGCTCCAACACTTCTGGTGTGGAGTCCTCTCTCCCTATGGCCAGATACCACATCGATTGCCGTTTCATAACACCGCTACACCACCTGAGCTTGGTAACACAGTCAAGTAACTCCTTGACACTCAGGAGCATTCAAAGGTCTGAATTTGGTCCTCCAGACACAATTTCTCCTCAACCCTCGGTCCAAAGACCACTTAACTGGCCCATCTAGGCTCAACGTCGAAACCTTGGCTCTGATACCATACTGTAACACTCTTACATTCTGAGTTGTAACACTCTTACATTCTGAGCTCTAATGCTCTGATACAATATTGTAACACATCTTTCATTTGAAGTTGTATCGCTCTGATACCATACTGTAATGCCCCCTTTCCATCAGTCGGGAAAGCGCTACTTCGTGAAATAACAATACTCACACTTAATTATATAAATATATGACATGCATTTAAAACAGGTTAAACACATTTAAACTCAGAATAAGCCTAAGAATTACTGCTAACATAATTTTAAAACATGGCATTAGCATTAATTCATATGCACAGCAGAATACATGATAATTATAAATACACAAACATCTAGAAACATAATTAAAACATCATCTGGTACTTATCTTTGAAACAGTGGTAATTCCACCAACCAGGTGCAGGCCTTCCACGAACCTCCCAGCCTTAGACCACACTGCTCATTAAGCTCAGTAATAGGTCACTCCCGAGCTGGGACTAAGCTCCACCCCAAGGCAAGGAATCCTAGGCTAGGCTGAGGTTACAGGGAAAACACACAGTCACAAGGAAGGAATTCTCTCCCAGGAACCAATCATACTCATTTCCCACAGACTCTCCTTCCCCACATGCTTGTTCCACCCCGGGAGTATACACCTTCTTTGTCACCTAGACAGTCCTTCGGCTGTTAACCTCCCTTGCCTTGGGTTTCAACAACAGACCGGACCGGAAGTATCTGAGCTCTGTGGCAGCTATAGGGTTCCTTCCAGGAGTTCTCTCCTTCCTCTGCGCACTCTCTCACCTGGAGAGAATCGCTCACAGGCCAAGCAACATGTTCTTCCAACTTCAATCACCTCTCTCTCTTAGAGAGAATGTTGTACAAACTGGCCAACAAGCCACACACAGTCCAGCACTGTGTGGCCACAACAGCCAACGAGGAAAACAAACACGGGCTTTCCAATAGGCTTAGCAATGACAAGATGGTCTTGCAGTTATGGCTTGGGGACAGGGATTCTACACACAGGCTCAATCTATTCAGACAGAGGATGTCTCGGCTTTCCAGAATCAACACAGGATATCCCTGAAATCAACACAAACTTTTCCCACAGTTTCAGAATTGCACCAGGTCTCTTGCAGAGGTTGGACGGGTTCACCCTCAGGCTGTCGAGGGTCGAATGGTGGAGGAACCCCATCACGGCTCATCTCAACCATTTTATTTGCATGGGCTTGGGTTGACACTTGTCACCCATGAAACTGCATGCGTTCCATCATCATGCGTTCCTCCCATTTGGAAGTCACCTGTCATTCCAAAAGGGACTTAGGATAAAACATATAATTCACATGTCTTTTGGAATAATATTAAAATATTATTCCCAAGGACTTAAGCCCCTAGGCTCAACACTTAGTCCCTTTTCCCACCTTCCAGCCCCTAATCCCTTGCCCACTTTGTGGAAGCTTAGTCTTCCATCACTCATTCATCGTGATCGATCTGCACACGTTGGTGTTTATATTTTATTACTGTTCTGCATAAATACAGGTACAAAATCAGGCTCTTGGCATTCAACACTTAGGCTCTTTGGCCTAGCAATCACATAAGCCCACTAGCTTATATAAACTCAGCTCACCATCCTATAAAACATATTTACAATTCATTTCATAAACAAGATTTACAATAGGGCTCGGCCTTGGGGACATTACATGATATGACCCCAAAGGGGGGCATACATGGAGCTAAATGTACATATAATATATGTAATAGGGTAGGCCTAATAGAAAAGGGGCCTCATGTGAAGGTGTGAATAGGTATATAGAGAGATCATGTATTCATTATTGTGATTATGTGAATGGTACCATGATGTATAAATGTAATTGGTTATGTGGAGGAGGTTCTCCTATTGTTTAAGGAGATATCATGTAACTCATCTCTGTTATCTAGATTGGAGTTTTTCTCCATGCTCATATTTTGTACATGGTGTGTACTTATGTTTTTTTATGATATTTTAAGCAATTGGACCACTACATTTGGTATCAGAGCATCGATCCTAGGGTTTTTCTTCCTCAAGAAATTCATCTTCGTACTTTCGCTATAAAAAAATTTCGAGGCCATTTAAGAAAGTGAAACTTAGAGGTTGTTTAGAAAACATATTAGCGTACTTGTGGTATGAATTTAAGCTTCTGGGTCGTTGTACTTTGGGAGATAAAACCTATGGAAGATAGGGTTTTTTACTAGTCCTATAACTAGTTTCAAACAAATGTTCAGAGTAAAAAAATAATATATTCTTCATAGAGGATCCAAATTCCTGAGATCAGTTGTATTAGAAAGAGGAAAGTTTGTATATAGTGATCCAAATGCTTAAAATATCATAACAAAACAAAAGTACACACCATGTACAAATTGTGAGCATGAAGCACACGTCCAAGATAGATAAGTTACACAATAACTCCTTAAATAATAAGAGAACCTCCTCCACATAACCAAACGCATTCATCTATCACAAGTCATATTTCCACAATAACGAATATTTGATCTCTTTATATACCTATTCACACCTACACCTGAAGCCCCTTTTCTATTAGGCCGACCATATTACATATATATTTACACATTATATGTACATTTATCCCCATATATGCCCCCCCTTGGGGTCATATCATATACATTTAACCATATTTATTCCCCCTTTGGGTCATAACATGGTTACACAGGTTTATGGAGGAATTGGGAAAGAAGTAGGAGAATAGTAGGTTGTACAGTGATAGCCAGAGTGTCATTCATCTTGCAAAGAACCCAGTCTTCCATTCTAAGAAAAAACATATACAAACTAGGTACCATTTCATACGATCAGTTTTGAAAGATGGATAGTTGAAGTTGAAGAAGATACACAGTAGAAAAAATCCTACATATATGTTAATGAAGGTAGTAACAAGGGAGAAACTAAGTTCATGCTTAGTTTCAATTGGTCTTCAAGAATGAAGCTAAAGATGGGAAACTTACCAGATCCAAAGTTGGAGCATAGTCCAACAGGTGCAGTAGAGGTGGATTCGTTGTGATGAGTCTCAAAGTGAGAGATTGTTGGTTGTGGAGCTTGATTATCTTCCCGATTCAATGGATTCTTAAGCAAATTTTTGCATGTAAATGGGCATAAGACCTAGTTATGCATGCATACCCCTGGTACACTATCGGTAAAGTCTGGACCTAGGTGGAAAAAGGGGGGAGAGCATGCGGGATTTCTGAGTACCATGGTTATAGATTTTGAGGGAGATTGTGCTTGGAAGTGAGTGGTGAAGGCTCACCTCACTACTTCGGTCGGATTTGGTTAAGGGAAACCCCAAGTCAAGTTTAAAGGGGGATTGTTAAGATAAACTTGACTCGATAAAAGAGTCAAATCTATTTTAAGTAAACTAGTAGTTCGATAATAAACATATGGTTTTTGGGTTTTTTGGGCCATGGTATTTATCTCCCATGATTTTGGTAGCCCATAATATTATTCATGTGGATTACATAAAATGTAAAACCTTTAAAAGGCTTAGGATAATTCATTATATGGTGTGTATTATTATGGTTTGTTATAGAGGTTGTTGGTTGTATCCCTTTAATTGGGGACTGGCAATAAGATACTTCATTATATGGTGTGTGTGTATTATAGTGTGAGTGGAGCATAGTAAAAAAGAGAAAAAAGATAACCACATATATATATTGTCTCTTGTGTATGTATTGTACTTTTCAATATTTTATTTCTACATTTTTTTAATTTTAATTAAATCCATTTGAAGAACTGCTCACTTTTAAAAGGAAGTCAATGTTATTCTTATTTCCATAAAGTAAATAGTGCAAACGTCTCTTCATCATTTCCATTGGCTTGTACATATCATTGAATAACTAGCCTCACTTTACACCTTTCACCTTTCAATCATGCCATCATTATTGTTTTTGTTTTTATATATTTACTTTAATCATATCACTTGTGTCTTCCGAAGTTTTATTTTTCTAAATTGCCCTCATATTTACCTTTTTAGGTCACACCAAACAATATCCAAACTCTATGTTGCATTGCATCAATGGAGAGAGGAGTAATGTCATCTACGACGACTCTATTTCCCTACTTAGTTTTTCCTCGTGCCTATTTTCTTTGTTCTTTAAATATTATCAATTATTTTATATGGATTAAACACTTATGCTTTATTAATTTCCTTAGCTGCTGCACTCATCAATAATACCCATGAAAATGAAATCTGAGATTCAAATTAAAACGCATTCAGCGATCGAAAAATAATGAATGAATTAACGGGGCTTACTGTGAGTATGAAAACTAAACTAATACTGAGGATTCTTCAAGGAAGGAAGAAATTATTCATTCGACATCTGAAACACATTCCATAATCCATCGAATAATCACTCCATAGAAAATATAAAGCAGTCTAAATTTTATGATTTTGTTCGAAATTGGGTAAACAATGATTGGATCTGCAGATTTGAGTGGCTAAATTTGTATAATCTAAGTGTTTCAAAAGTTTTTTTTAGTAAGTTGAATCTATTTATACATTCAGAAATACAGTTTAAATAACAGAAAATAGTGATTTTGTCCAAATTTACATAACTGAATTCCAACAAAAAAAAAACCTAAAAAAATAAAACGTTTAAACAACACAAATTCGATAGTTATTATGCTTCGCCCGATACACAATTAGTTGAAGGACGAAGATTAATAAAACAAAGAAATCGACTTTATTGACGAACTGCATTGGATTCAACGACAGATATGAGGGTCCGAGTCCCCAACTTCCTTGGATTAAATCAAAATAAGTTTTGTGTACACCAATCGCGACAATACGGAATATAGTCCTTCACCACATACAGATCCGAACCCCCAGTGTCGACAAAACTTTTCTGATAAACTTTACTGAATTTATTTTGCAGGAATTAATCGTCCCTTGGGTTGATAATAAGATGGCTGGGGGCAGAGTTTTATCCTAAATGGAACTCTGCGCCTCTTCACTTCTGTCTTCTCTGATCGAAGAGCCGCGGCAGCTGGTCAAATAAGAAGCAGCTCATCTTTGTAATTCCCATTGAATTCCCCAAATTCCAAATTGACGCCGAACAGTCTCACTACTTTCTTGGAAGTGGAGGCAGAGGTGGAGTGGTCGAATCTCGTAGCAGCAGAGAGATCATCGGGAAAGCTTCCAGGAGCTTTCAAGTGCATGGCACGTAGAGGAGGAGCTTTCAACCAACTCTTAGTGTCCACTGCATAACGTCCACACTCCATAGTATTCGACGACCTCTGGATGGAGAAGGGGAAGCCCGAATCATGAATTCCCTTTCTTTTTCCTGGCTTGTCATCGCTCGTAATGAAATGCAAACTAGTGAGCACATCCATAGGCTTAGCGTTTGTCTGCAGAGTCCCCGTTTCGGGAGCGCCGGGGCTGCCGATCACGTTGCTCGCCGGCCAGGAGAGCGGTGTCCACTGCGGACCAATTAAGGCACCAGAAGTAACGAGCTGTTGTCCATGGCTGCCTGCAATATTATTAATGGCAGGGCTACTCAATTGAAGAGAGCGTATGATAGAATCTGGCAGTCCTGGAGGCTGAGCCGCACTGCAAGGCTTACGCCTGCAGCTGATGAAGAGACGCTGTAAATTTGGATCTTGGTGGGTTGCTCTGTGAAAAGAGACAATGTCCCCCGTGTCCAGTTTCATCTCCTTCACGAAACGACTCCACCCCTTTGTGAGCACGTAGCTTTGGCTGCTATTCCAGTATGAGTATCGGAATCGCCATTTCTTTCCTGAGCTGTCTTCAAAGTTGAGGAACAGCCCTTTCTCTTTCTCCTCTGTGTCCATAGGTAAGTATTTCTCCGCATGCTGCTTTGGGATTACCAGGCGATTCAGCTTGCCAACATCACTGGGAGTCATTGCCTTCTCAAACAAACCTTCTCGAGGCCACGACGATGCTTCTTTCTTATCATCTTCTCCACCACCAGGATTATAATTCTTCGCCCGCCCTTCACAATTTTGTACTTCTTCTTCCTGATCGGTTTCTGAACAAAGGGGCCTATCGTTGTTCTTGCTGTAACCTCGTTCCTCTTCATACGTATGCTTACTGATGAGCATGTCGACTATATTTCCTTTGGAATCAACGCTAAGAGATCTGGTTTCCAGGTGGCCTACTTCCAGCCGAGGCTTCAATTCAGTGACAGCGTCCCGTCCACCCAACTTGAAGGCTGCAATTGCTTTTGCAGTTTCATATTGTCCATTGAAGGTACCCGGCCATACTCGCTGACGTTTCTCACAAATCTGCGCCCCCCACCGTTCATTAGGCTCTTGCACCATGCCATTATATATCTTGATCGTCTCTCATCTTTCTCACTACTTAATAATTCAAAATTAAAATAAATTAACACTAATATATAAATTTAAATACACATGCATCAGCAATAAAAATACTTTTAAAATAAATCATAAATAGTCATAGTAGAAGGGATGGTATGGCTATTGTTGATCCTCTAATTTCAGGCCGGCAATTACCACCAGCCCTGCCAGTGGAAATACAATAATGTGTGCCCTGACAACAACCAGGACTTGAGTGCCTTTTTGCCTGCTCTTGGGGCGTTCACATTTATAATATTTTTCTGGATAAAAAATAGTTTGTCGTGACTCGTGAGAGAAGGCTCTGTTTCTTTGGATTTAAAGGTAATGATTATCTCGAGATAGATGTACTTATTTTATGTATGGGTACTAATAATGTATTCATGTTATCTGTGTTTACAAGGTTATTAGGTAGCATATACTTGCGGAATATAATAATGAAAGTATTGTTTAAAGAGATAGGGAGAGAAGGAGTAGGTATGAAATGACTAGATGGCAGAAATATTTATTACAATAACATTGAGGGAAGTGAAGGCAACAGTAGGACTTTAAAGTTTTAATAAGAGTTTAAAAATTTATAGGGATGATAATGATAATGATAGGTAATAAAGTACTTGGTTATAAAATATTATTTAATGATGTCTATGACGATGTATTGTTTATTTAAAAATTATTTTTATCCAATTATAGATATTTTAACTTACAAGATTTATGGAACTCTACATAAAAAAAACTAGTTGTCAACAAGCCCCAGGGATTGAGACAAAAACCCTATTTCAAACAACAAGGCTATACTTTGGATTTTTTGATGGGGCAACGGAGGTAGGGGGCTTGAGATATGAGGAATGAGGGATGGGGCCTGATTACAAATGGATCATTAGTTGTGGTATAGGAACCAACACAAAGACAGAGTTGATGGGAGCATGAGCTTCACTTTGAATGGCAAGTCGACTAAATATTCATTATTTACAGGTCATGGGGGACTCAAAAGTAATTATTGACTAGCTTCATAAAAAAGGGAATTTACAAGCTATCAATATCGAAGGATGAAAGATGAGGATCAGATAACTATTGACAGTATTCCAAGGCATTAATGTCCAGCATATTTACAGGGAAGGCTGACAAGCTTTCTAAGAGAGCACTCCACTAGCCAAAAGGTAAACTGATCTATTTTACATTGGATGATAATAGCGCGGGTCCAACCAATCTTATAAACATTTTCTAATTTCTTTGATGTTGTTTGGAGTGGATTGTAGGATAAATGGAAGTCAAGTTTGACATCAAAAGAATTACCTTTTATTGCATAGAATAGACAAAGATGAAACTTTTTAGCAAGGACCTTCTCTTTTGTATGGAGATTTTTTTATGTATAACAGGTTTTTTAACAATTCTAATACATTTGAGGAGATGTAAAAAAAATAATGATCAATATAATTTTTAAACGATTTTTCTTTTGAAAAAAAACTTAGAACATTTTAATACTTTATAATTATACATATTTTAATTTAGAATATTTTAATGTTTTATAATTAGATTATTTTTATAAATTTTTACTAATTACTTAAATTAAATTGAAATTTACACAATTCAACCCATATTTTCATCTTAAAAATGATTAGATCGAAACTAAGTATATCCGAGCAGAGCCAAACATATTATATACTTAAACCTCGCCAAACAAGTTATATACTTCCATATTCAAACGTAACTTAAGTAGACAAATGTATTGTTTATTTAAAAATTATTTTTATCCAATTATAGATATTTTAACTTACAAGATTTATGGAACTCTACATAAAAAACTAGTTGTCAACAAGCCCCAGGGATTGAGACAAAAACCCTATTTCAAACAACAAGGCTATACTTTGGATTTTTTGATGGGGCAATGGAGGTAGGGGGCTTGAGATATGGGGAATGAGGGATGTTGAAATGCTTGGAGGGGCCTGATTACAAATGGATCATTAGTTGTGGTATAGGAACCAACACAAAGGCAGAGTTGATGGGAGCATGAGCTTCACTTTGAATGGCAAATCGACTAAATATTCATTATCTACAGGTCATGGGGGACTCAAAAGTAATTATTGACTAGTTTATAAAAAAGAGAATTTACAAGCTATCAATATCGAAGGATGGAAGATGAGGATCAGATAACTATTGACAGTATTCCAAGGCATTAATGTCCAGCATATTTACAGGGAAGGCTGACAAGCTTTCTAAGAGAACACTCCACTAGCCAAAAGGTAAACTGATCTATTTTACATTGGATGGTAATAGGGCGGGTCCAACCAATCTTATAAACATTTTCTAATTTCTTTGATGTTGTTTGGAGTGGATTGTATGATAAATGGAAGTCAAGTTTGACATCAAAAGAATTACCTTTTATTGCATAGAATAGACAAAGATGATACTTTTTAGCAAGGACCTTCTCTTTTGTATGGAGATTTTTGATGTATAGCAGGTTTTTTAACAATTCTAATACATTTGAAGGAGATGTAAAAAAAATAATGATCAATATAATTTTTAAACAATTTTTTTTTGAGAAAAAACTTAAAACATTTTAATACTTTATAATTATACATATTTTAATTTAAAATATTTTAATGTTTTATAATTAAATTATTTTTAGAAATTTTTACTAATTACTTAAATTAAATTGAAATTTACACAATTCAACCCATATTTTCCTCTTAAAAATGATTAGATCGAAACTAAATATATCCGAGCAGAGCCAAACATATTCTATACTTAAACCTCGGCAGGGCCAAACAAGTTATATACTTCCATATTCAAACGTAACTTAAGTTGACAAATTTTATAGGTTTTAGTAATTATTATATTACTCAACCTAATTACCATCACAGGTTTTAGTAATTATTCTATTGCTCAACCTTATTACCATCACATAATTATTATAAATAATTAATAAATTAAATTATAAATATGAAATAATATATAATATATAACTAAATTATAAAAAATAATTATAACTTTATTATAATTAAAAACAACAATTTTATTACTTAAAAATTACAATTTTTTATTAAAACCTTACCTTCTATCTATGAGATCCCATTCTTCAATATAAATGTCAGACCACACGCATTTCTGCCTCCCACAACAAACTTATTAACATTCTATATACGATAGATTCTAATTTGTGGTACCATCCAAAGAAGCAATGGACACAATATCCATGTGCTCACAGTTAGTATGTATCAGTTTTAAATTAAATTGGGTAGGCCCAAAGATTTTCATTGCCGTTATTAGCACGCACAACTTGGGGGCAGAAATTCATCCCCGTAACGGCAACCCTGGCTTATTCGCCATTCATTATATTCATTAATGGGCAGTACGACTACGAAAAAATAATTAAAACAAAATGTCTTCCCCACTGCCATTCAGATTAATGAGGATGAGGCTGAACCTTCGACCGCCCCTACGCTGCCAAGGTTACATAAAATTATTATCAATATACAATTTACAATATACCATTTAAAGTTTTTCTTTTAATTTAAAAGTGTATATATTTTATTAAATGCTTTGTTGTGATGTGCATATGGTTTGTTATATTAATTTTTTTTGGACATTTTTGTATAGATATGAATTTCAAAAAATTTGGCTATACGAATCATTATCAAAATTAAATCCTTTCCAAACTTTTCAAGGGATTGAAACATATTTTAGAAGGACAATTCAAAAAAATACTCTTAAAAAAGTGTAAATTTTTTAAATTTCTTACAATTTATGAATAACAAATATTATAAAACGTTAAAAGAATGGTCCAATTTTCAATAACTCATCAATATCCTCACTTCCAATTATTGGTTCATCACAAAATACTTGACTTTAGCATTTAAAAACTAAAATCACCTCTATTATAGTTGGTTGTTACCTATTCCATGATATGGTGTACCTTTCCACAACATTAAATCCATCACGTAGCTTACACCTAGCTAAATCCTCCCACCATATTGATGTACATACACCATTTTATGTGTTACTTTTAATGAAAGCTTCCAAAAAAACTTAGATACATGTGAATCCCCACTTTAATTCATGTGTTATGAGCATTGTCGATTCTTTTCAATATGAGAAATGACATTGCATTTAAGTTTTCATACTTAAGTTTTTGAATCCCACACTCACCATAATGTCATTTGCTTTGTTATGTTTTCCTCCTTAGCTTGTCAAATGTCATTTCCTTTGTTATTTTTGTCTCTGCTCTTGCTCTGTAAAAAACCAAAACAATTCATCATAGGTTATGGATGTAATTTGTAATGACATTAGAAGCTTATTAGTAAGATTAATTACAAATGAGTTACTCAATCTCAATTTTGAAGAGAAAACAATAATTATTGGGTGAACAGTGAAACAATGCTATCTCTCTTTTTTCATGTTTGAATATTTGATCTCTCTAATAGTATCTAACACATTGATTCATAGTTATTTTATTGTATTCCTAATGTTACCTATTTGCCTTTTAAAATCAATGATGCTTTTAGGGGCTAAATTTCGCTCATGGGCTAATTTTCCATGGTTTTTCCCAAAAAAAGATTAGTTGTTCTAAAAATGATTTGCCCAAATTCGATAGGATAAAATTATTTTATCTTAAAAATAGCCAAAAATTTATACAAACTATATCAAATCCTTAGAAATTTGAATATTTTTACAAAAACATCACCAAACATTTTGTAATTGACATATGAAGGATTAGTAAGATTCGCCCTACATTTTAAAATAAATTTCCATCCTTAAAATCATCCCTCATTAAAATTCATGACATGGTTATAGTTTTGGTATCTAATATGGTTATTATTTTAACACATTTGCAGGCTTCTCACCCACTTAATATGTAATTCATGGCACCCCAACTAATAGAATAAATAATGGGAACAAAATACATAATTAAGAATTGAAAATAAATCTCTCAACAATTTACCAATCTTGTACAAGTTTGATCAAACTCATCATAAAGATAATGCATAGTGTTTATTTAGTTCACATAAAACTATTTACTGATTATGTTTGAAATTAAAAACTCTATTAAGCTTGGTGAAATTTTCTAACTTCCATGTTCCTAATTAAGTTTAGATAACAACTTGCACAAAATGAACCTTCTCAACATCACAAAAATTAAAATTAGAATTACAACAATGAGAATTGTGATTATGTTCCTTCAATCTATAGTAACATCAAATCCTCACTCCTTTGTTCTCCAAAATTATCATTTCCGTTTTATGCATCTTTATCTATCACACTCTTTCACTTTCTTCTTCTTGTTTCTAGCAACATTTACATGAGTGTGGTGATACTTTGCAAATATTTTGAAAACACCCCACAACTATTTTCCTCCCTACCTCATCGCAAGCCCAAGATCAAAGAGATGTATTCTTTGTAGCATTAATGCTTGGAACAACATTTTTGAAGCTCGGGTGAGATTTTTAAGAAAACTAGGAGAAGGCAACATAATTTGTATTCTCATCAAACTTATGCATTAGAGATTATGCTCTAACATCTCACTCTTTCATGCATTTTAGCATGGTTTGAGAGATAAAGTGAATAATCAATATCCTCAATAAAAATAACATACTTGGTGGTCTTGATGAATAATTTCCTTTGGCTTATTGTTTCTATGGATCTTGGAAAGCTTCAAATCATAAACATCTTAACTTAAAATAATAAGCAATAGATGTCCTGATGTTAGATTATCATGTCACTATAGGCCTATAAAACAAATAGGATCTCTTCTTTGATTTTTATAGTATTTTGATAGAATTCTCACCTTTTAACAAAGGCCTCAAGATATACTACAATTTCTTGCATACACTAGCTCTTCAAATTTAACATGATGGAAATTCCAATGATTCCAGTTCTTCAAAAGTTGTTGAAGATGAAAAGCTGCAAATAAGAGACCATAAATGAAATGGAGGTACAATGTATTATTGCATTGGATGAGATTGGAGACAGAGATACTGGTTATAGCGGCCTGCTCAGCTGAACTGATAGGCTCTCTCTGCAGGTAAGTCATGAGTTATTAACATACCTACTTCAATCGTAAGTGGGGGACCTCTAAGGCGCAATCCCCCACTCTCCAGAGGTAAGTGCTTTTTTATTTATATAAAGGCGACAGGACGGAGAGAGATAGCAGCCATCATCATCAATCATCATAATTCAATCCAATCGTCGTTGTATTTCCACCTTATTTCCCCACCCGACTCTCGTTGAACCATAGAATACTTCCGCGTTGACAGTGGGGCTGGGGATGATGAGGACGCCACACCATCACAACCGACGAACGCACATTATTCCAAACTGCGTACCTCTGGTTTTTCAGAATTTTCAGAAATGTGTTTCGTTGGAAATTTGAAAAAGAGAATTTCACCATCTAAAAGATGCAATTTTACCATTTAATAACTGCGTTCCAAGGGTTGGTTTTAGCCCAGATCATCAAAACAGGAAAATTTTGAAAGCACACATGCATTTCTGAAAGTGCAGACGCATTTTTAATGTAAGTACATATGCATTCTTCTATGTAAAAACAAATGGAAATGGGCCTAAACAAAGGGAAACAAGGGGTTTAAACCTTAAATGAATTTTCTTGAGCTCAAGCACCATAGTTAGGAGAGGAAAACACTTGGGCCTTAGGCCCTTAAAATAGCTTCTTGGGCTTGGTCCCCTTGAAAAACACTTACAAACCACAACATAGGCCCTCTCTAGGGCATCTTTGGCATCGAATTTGGATATGAATGCAATTACAAGGTTTTACACACCGATGATAGGTCGTGGGGCCTTAACCTTATTTGAGGAAGGAAAACAAGTGCCTTAGGATATTGTTAAATCTTCTTGGGATCAAGAACCTTAAACAAGTCTTTGAACCAACACACAAGTCCTTTGTAGGGGTTCTTTACAGGCCTCCAAGTGGGATATAGACACCATGACTAGGTTTTGTGCATTGAAAATGGGTGTTGAGGCATAATCAAGGTTAGGGGAGGAATAATGAATTAATCCCTAATTGAGCTTTCTTGAGCTCAAGCACCATGAACAACACCTAAAATCCATAGCACTATCCCTCTCCAGATAGTGTTTCGCATCCAAGTTGAATACAAATGCCATTACGGGGTCTTGGGCATCATGCATGGGTCTTAAGTCCTTGACCATAATTGATAGAGGGAAACAAGAACCTCTAGTGCTAAAACTCGCTTCTTAGGCTCAAGCACCATTGGACGAATCCTCAAACCAACTAACTTTTATAGGTTATTATTCACCTCCATGTGGGACATGACCACCACAACTAGGTTAGTTGTAAACTAAGAATAGGTATCAAGGTCAAGCGAAGACAACAAGAGCCTTACGCCCTACGCCCTTCACAAACCTTCTCAGGCTCAAATGTCATGAACACCATATACTTCCCATGAAGCTTCTTAGTCTATATAATGCCTTCAATGGATCCTTGAACCACCACATGGGACCCTTGTAGGGTATCTCTAGCTTACCAAAGGGATATGGACACCATGATTAAAACACAACTCAAGCCCTAAATAGGAATGTGCCTTGGGCCCACACCAAGAATGGTTCTCAGGGAAATGGAAATGGGTCTTGAGGCTTAAACATGGTTAGGGGGGAAACAAGGGGATTAAACCCTAAATGAATCTTCTTGAACTCAAGGACCATGGTTAGGGGAAGAAAATGATTGGGACGTAGTCCCTAAACAGAGCTACTCAAGGTCAATGTCCATTAACAACACCTGCAAACCACAACATAGGCACTCTCTAGGGGGTCTTTAGCAACAAAGTTGGATATGGATGCCCTTAGGTGATTTTGTACATCAAGGATGGATTGCAAGGACCTTAACCATGGTTGACGAAGGAAAAAAGTGCCTTTGGATAATGTTGAATCTTCTTTGGCTCAAGAAATTTGAACAAGTCCTCAAATTAACACACAAGGCCTTTGTAGGACTCCAAATGGGATACATACACCATGATTAGGTTTTATGCACTACAAATGGGTGTCAAGGCCTAAACATAGTTAACGAGGGGGGTTCCTTAATCCCTATTTGAAGCTTCTTGAGCTCAAGAACCATGAAAAACACTCACAAAGTGTTACAAGAGCCATTCCCAAGGAGTATTTGGTATTTGAGTTGAATATGGGTGCCATTACAAGGTCTTAAGCATCATAGATGGGTCTCGAGTCCTTAATCATAGTGAAGGGAGGGAAACAAGAGACTTCAACCCTGAACCTTGCTTCTCGTGCTCAAGTTCCATGGAAGAGCCCTCAAACCATACATATGACCTTTGTAGGGTGTCTTTTTCCTCCAAGTGGGATGTAGGCACCGTGACTAGGTTAGTTGTGAACCAAGAATGGGTTTCAAGGTATAACCAAGGCCTAGGGAGGAAAATAAGATGCTTTTTCCCTAAATGAATATTCTCAAGCTCAAGCACCATGAATAACACCTACAAACCATGAAGTTTCTCAGGCTATAGCACCATGAATGCATCCTCGAACGACCACACAGAACCCCTTTAGGGTATCTCTGTCTTACTAAAGGGATACAAGTGCCATGATTAAACCACAACATGTGTAGGCCCTAAATAATAATTTGTCTCGAGCCCACACTAGGAATGGTTCTGAAGGCCATGGTTGAGATTCTTTAACGTCGGTCGGGTCGAGCATCCTTGTCGAACCAAATCGAGAGTGCAAATTTGGCAAAGTCAACTCTAACAACCGACATTTATATGTGGACAATATCTTCTCGATTTTTTGGAAGTTGGTTAGATCTTGAGGCTATAAATAGCAAGCCCCTTGGGTTATTATCATCAAGCAATCATGTTGATATCATATGGAAAAATTAAGATCCAATATGCATTGTGATGTTCTAATCACAATGTTCTTTGCTTAAGTGTTTTAATGGTGTCTCTAGACATAACCTTTGTCTTCGAAATATTTTTATTTCCTCCTCAATTATCTACAGAAATGTCCATCTATTTCATTACAGGTTCCACCCCTTTCCCCAACATGGCATCAGAGCCAATGGTTTACAACCTTACTGAGTTGGATTTGTTGTGTGATTGACTCTGGGCCGATGGTTTGTCGATTGGAACATTGAAACATAACTTTATGTCTAGATATCGAAGATGGCTTCGAAGATAGATCATGTTTTTCTGAACAAGTCATATAATGCAGTATAGGCACTAGACATGGAAACCTTGTTGAAGAGTAAAGAACTGTGGCAGTATACAAATATTGTGATTCCATATCCAACAGAGAATCAAGCGAAGTTTGTTGTTGATGGAAAGAAGGATGAGGCTTTGAGGGTCATCACGACCTATATCTCGTGGGAGATTCGGTTTCACCTCAGTGGAATCGAATTCCCTCATCAAGTCTGAAAGAAGGTGAAGTCGTTGTTCAACCGAGTCGATGAGAGCCACATCATGCAATTGGAGAAAGAGTTGATCTCTCTCAATTCTCATTCTTTTGATATAATAGAAGATTGTTTGGCGATTGTCAAAGAAATCTAGTTGAAATTGGGTGAATGTCGAAAGAGTTAGCACATGAAATGTGTTATATTCTTTGCATGAGTAGTAGTGTCTGAGGATATGCGTCGGGCGCATAGGGGGCAACGCCCCCATAATTTTTTTTTCTACCTCGGGAAACGTGACACCTACCTCAAGAAACGTGTCATGTATTTAGGTATCTTTTTCGACACATGGTTTTTGCTGATGGTTTTCTATTTTCGGTTAAGGAATTAGAGTTTTGGACTAATCCAGGTCATTCGGTTAGGGTTTTGGATGTCGCTGGCTCCTATATGTATATTGTATTGTAAACAATGTAACACAATGAATGAATATAATATATGTTGGTTTTCCCGGTTTGGGTTTCCAAGGGAAAAATCTCTGTGTAATGTTTGTATTTTCCATTGTATCTTTTCTGTTCTTTTCTGAATATCTGTTTATAGTAGACATTGTACAAGGTTAGAATTTACAAAATGGTCAGGTGTATTTGTTTCCAACTCACCAGGAAAGTTCACAACGTACTTATGAGTACTTCATGCACTTATCTTTCATTATTGCAACTAAGAAACGTGTCAAGGGGAATTTTGTGGTTTTCAACGCTTTCATTTAATTAGATTTTCAAGGATTATGCAACATAAATTTCTAACAGTTTCCTCGAAGCACGCTATTGGATTTTCAACTTGGCGCTACAAATTTGGCACTGTAGACTGGCATTGCAGACTGCCTGAAGAAGAACGTCGAGTTTAGATGCCTCTCAAATAGATCAACTCAAATTCACAAGCATCAACATCAAACCCAAGTGTATCAGGTACTCTTTGACGATCTCCATGTTGTTCAAAGGTTGAAAGAGGATTTTATGTTGCTTAATTTACTGGCATTGCAGACTGTTCAAGCTCATTTGACTCTGCATCACTAGCACACACTGCGAACTAGGCATTGTGAATCCTTTGTTTCTAGAATTGTTGAAACCCTCATTTTATGCATTGATCTAAAACCCAATCTTAACCAATTGTATGATATCCCTATCAAATATGAGGAATATGCTTAATCATTTGTAGAATTAAGCTAAAATTGCATACCATATTGGCACTACAAACTTATACTATTGTTGTTGAAACCCTGTTTTAGCAAAGAAATTCTAGTTGTCTTCATTTTTCTACAAATCTTAGTGGTTGTCCCTTTTATCCTCCCTTCTGAAATGTGCTCTATTTCATACCACTGAGGTGTATAAGCTTTGGACAAGGTGAACTCCAAGAAAACAACTATGTCATTAAACTCTAAAATTCTTGTTTATCCTATTTTCACACACCAACTGTCATAACAAATTACAGAAAGTATTCTTCAAATAGTGATTATAGATAGTCAACAAAACAAGAAGACTCATAAGGGAGGGGATATTGTGAGGACTAAACCATATGAAATGCAGCTCATTAACTCTTAACCATTCTTCAAGGAAGTCTTCCAGAGGGTGGGTTGCCTTATTTTTGTCAGAAAACGAAAAGAGGGCATCTTGAAGTGGCAAAAAGGAATTTAGATATGTTGGCTAAGATGGCTAATAGAAGGAGTACCAGAACCAGAAGATGAAAACAAAATGATCCTCCACACCAACATAATTTTTTCAAGGTTTATTGTTTTTCACGCAGTTACAACATTAAGTGATGGTTTTGGATTTTGAGTTAACTTAGCATCTTTTTATGTTTCTTCAAGGTTACTTCAGGTTGAAATAAGCTTGAAACATATTGTGGAAGGTCTATCCTACTTCAGGTACAAGTTTTGAAAGGTTGGAATATTTTTGCAAGAAAACATGTTGTTACAGGAAATTTCGCAGTGCTTGGACTCACTGGCACTATGAACTGGTAATTTGGGATAGTTTGTAGAAATTAACACACATTAGAGTCATGTTTTGATCGTAACTTTTGAATTCCAATCTGGGTTCTTCTGAAATTTGGTGTGGAGAAGCACCATATTACTGTTGATTTTTTGACAAAACATCAGCTCGACCCAGTTCGTAGTTTGGGAGAAAAGTCAAAATAATAACCTACAAGAAAGTTCGCAACGCATGCTGTCAAAGGCATTGCAAACTCTAACAGTCTGACAAATCCGAGCTATGGGAAGGTTGCCAGCTGTCAGGGAAGGTTCGAATGGTTTCCAAGGAGTTATTTGGACATGAGGGACATGTGTTCAATCTCCATATCAAGCAACAAGACTCGTTTCAAAATAAATTTATCACAATAGACAAGATCTCCCAAAATAGGACTTTGTTATGTTTTTGTTGGAATCTTTTGTAACAAACTCCTAAATGGAGGAAAATCCTATCTAGCTCCTTTGTTTTGACCTCCTTAGAGTAGAGATATATCATTCACTATATATGAAGTGGATTTTGATAAGGAAAGGGTTGGATTCATGATCCAAGAGAGGAGAGAGCTGGAGGAGCAGTTTAGTTGCTCATTTGTAAGCAGTTTAGTTTCTCATTTGTAAGCCTAAGGGCCTGTTATAATTAACATTTCTGCCATTAAAGATTCACAAGAGATATTTATCATCTTGTCTTTTTTGTTTTCCCTTTTTTTGTTATCTTCTTGATTGAATATATTGCAAGTTTTGAGGATCAAAAGCTTCCTTTGATTAATGGATCCCCAAACAACAAAGGATCTGTTGTAGATGGCCTGCTAATCATTTCTTCTGTTCAAGCATTTTTCAATCTATTCTGCAGAGAGGATATTTGTTTAGTAGACATTATTCTTTTTGTTCACTTCTTTCTTATAATAATCATGATATAAGCTCTTAACCTAATATTTAGCTTGATTTACTTCAATCTGTAGAGTGGTTTTGAATCCATGCCCAATGGTATATCACTGATCTACAGTCAGATTGTTGCCCTCTTTCTTGTTCTTTCTTGCTGATCCACCCAATTTAAGTTGATTTAAATTTTCAAATTTTGATGGGTATTAGACTTGTTCTTAAAGAAGTCTAAGAACAACTTCTAGTGCTAACAATTTTGGTGCCGCTTCCGGGGACAAAAATTAAGTAATCTTCCCTAGGAGAACGACATAGAATAGATCCAGTCTTTGATGGTGAACAAGGGTTGGTCACATAATAAGGACTGCATCATTCACCTGGCGACTCCACTCCATGAAGAAAGAACCTATTGGCGACTTCATTGATATAGGACATAAATGGCAATGGATGTTGTCCTTGCTTAGAGGCATGCATTTTGTGATTTCTCAAACATCCAGTGCCTACTATAGCTGAATGGGATGACTATCTTCCCAGATTCAGAGGAAACAAGTATGATCATCCCGGTGAGCACTTATTAAATTTTCATAGATGCATGCTTGAACATGATTTTGTTCATGAGGATGTCTTAATCAATATGTTTAGATTTTCTTTAGAAGAACATGCTTGTGAATGGTGTCAATCCCTCCCTAATGATAGCATTCATTCTTTGAAGGAGTTTCACATTGTTTTTATCATCATTACAAAAAAATTTATCCGACTAATATTCTTTTTGAAAACTGTTGTAAATAATTTGAACCCTACGTCCAACATTCAATTAGTATCCCTTCTGGTTATAAATATGTTGGTGATAGAAACACTATAGACACATTTGTCCTTGATTCAAATGTCTCTAGCAATCAACCCATTTTTGATGAATATTCTAGTGATGATGATAAACATATTTTCTTCATGACATGTTTGGAACCTCTCAACATTGTCCCTGTATATGATGTTTATGAATGTTGGAGTTACTTCACACACACCTAGGATTTCTTTTTCCTAAGGTTTTTATTTGTTCATTAGTCATAATTAGTCATTATCCAGTCTCCTATATTTTAGGAGAGAATATTCCACCTGGAGAATATTCTCTTTCAGTTCACACTTCAGTTTGACTATTTGTGTTGAGTTTAGATGTTGCATTGGGATCATCACCATGCAACATTGGGATCGTCACCATGCTAATTCGACCTTGCCTTGGTATCATCACCAAAGTGGCGCATTAGCCTTGATTCATTGATTTAACTCATCACTACTTTCTGTTCAGTCAGTTAACTGAAGACTAGTTGACTAGTTAACTCAACTAGGTGGCAGTTCACTCCCGTAACTACCTGAGAGACTAGAATATGTGGCAATTCACTCCCGTAACTGTTGGTATGTGTCCAGATCACTCTATACCACCACTATGGCAACTTGGTTCACCTCAAGTCGAACTCATTGAGTTATATAGAGTATATCATGTGTAAATTATTCATTATTCACAATGGTTAATGAGAATTATTTCCATTCTTTCTCTTCTTCTTCTTCCTTCTCCAATTCTCTCTGCAAATGTGTGTATTATTGTTTAGCTAGATATATTCTGTGCAAGTTCAACACATTTACATGGTATCAGAGCCGATGGAATTCTAAGCAAAAGCTACGCCAAAAAAAAATTGCAGGTACAAAATATTGAAGACAGGGAAAAGATGGAATTCCAAAAAGAATTCATTCTTACACCTTACAACTATTTTGCATGGAAGGAGAAAATATCCATACATCTCCGATCCAGAGGGTTGTACAGGTTAACCATGAATACAGATACAGAGCCAACATCAGCCATAGAAAAATCCAAGTACTTAAATCGCATGGATGAGGCACTCAGACCAATTTGCAGTCTTATTTCTCCTGATATCCTTTTTCATATATCTTCTTGTAAGACTCCCAATGAAGCCTGGACCATCTTGGAAGGGCTCTTTGGAAAACATGATGAGATGAGGGGACACATGTTGGAGGTGGAGCTGCTCACATTGGATCCAAAAAGCTTCGAGAATATCCAAGATTTCTTTACAAAATTCAAGGATTTACTGTCGCAACTCAAAGCTTGTGGGGTTGATAAATCGAAGGAGGAGAAACAAATGGTTCTCACCATTCTCTGCAAGCTTGGTCCTGAATTCTCAGTATTCATATCTACATTCCATACTATCAGATTCGCCTCTGGAGCCACCTGGAAGATGCCTTCTCTTGAGGACTTTATCGAATCCCTGACAGGAGAGCAAACTAAGCTCATCAACATGGGCACAATCAAAGGACCAAGGGAGCATGCACTCACTGTGCATGATGGCAGCCACAAATATCATAAATCTAAATATAAAGATAAGCAGAAAGCTCATGCACATACGAAGAAGGAAGGGTACACAAAACCCTTCACCGATGCCTCTAGATCCAAAGGAGAAAAGGGAAGAAAAAGGGAGAAATGTGCATACTGTCACAAAGGATTCCATTCAGAATCCGCATGCATGCAAAAACAAATAGATATGATGTCTTAGATACTTAAGAAAAACAACCTTGGAGATTGCATCCCCAAGGGTGCAAAGAAGAAGAAGCCAGAAGATCCAAATTCCAAGAAAGGCAATTCTAGCCATGTCTTGATTGCAATCAACTCCTCTCCCGATGCTTGGATCGTAGATTCAGGAGCATCACATCACATGGTTGCCTCAAAATCAGTCTATTCTTCTTTGACATCCAAAAGAAAACTAATATAGAAAATACAAATTTTGACATCTTTTTCAAAAAATTATAAGCTAAGCATGAAATCAATATGAAAGTAGAGAAAAATGAAAATGAAATGCATATAAACTAATATGATAAATCAAGATGCAAATGCAAGGAATCAAAATGAATTACTTACTTACCTAGGGCCTTGGGGCCCTAGAGATCAGGTGATAGATGATGTCAATTGAATTCATACAACTAGTGTAACAAGTTGAGCATCTCCTCAAAGGATCTGCCCCTGTTCTTGATCATGTGAAACAACAAATATAAGTGCAACACAAAATGATCATGAGCATAAATGGATATATAATAAAAAAAAAAATTGATGGTGATAGGTGGGAGGGAGGAAATCCTACCGGAGAGAGAGAAACCATTAGCCCGATCATCCCACCTAAAATTGTATCCAGAAGAATGATCAATCCATATCTAAAGGGGGATATTATATTTATATGAAGGCTCATCTTCGTCTTCGCACAAAGACTCACTTCTTGTCGAGGACTGAGAGAAAATGAGAGATCGAAAGAATATTGCATGATATCTTGGAGACGAGGGTAAGAGGTAAGGAATAGTCTCATGTGTAGAGAAATGTCGCCTCTTCCCCTGGGAATATTCATGGAAATATCCAATATGAAAATAATTCCACTTTGAAGGATGAACCTATGATTTCTCTGAGGTGGTCACGTCCTGGTATTCCTCAAAATTTGAGCACAACGGTTGAAAGTCATCGTAAAACACATATGAATCCTTAAAAGGGTATGTATCAAAGGATGAATTGATATCACTCTGAGTATGCTATGACAAGTTATCCTCGAAATGGCGGAACAAATCTATAACTATATCATCACCAGGTTGCCAATCATCTGAATCATATATGTATGAGGAACACTCCTCTGATGATGAAAACTCAACTTCTTCTCGAGAGATACCCTCAATGTCATAAATGGGATGTCTACCAATACTGAAGAAACTCACATCCCATCTACGTCTCCCAACCTATATGAAATCATCAATGTGTAGATCAACCATGTTGGAGAGGTCTTGCACAAGATCATTTGTATCATCAAGGATAATCGTTTCTTCATCTTTGTGTGCAGGAGGAATACAAGTTTGAACAATCTCATCTTCATCAAGAAGGATCAAAGAAAAGGATGCCTCAACATGTTGCGCTTCATCAAGATTATTTTTTCTCTTCATGGGAATGCTCCTTCGTCGCCTCTTCATCACACGAGGCTTGATTCTTAATGCAAAGTGCATTATTTGCCTTTTTTTCAAAAAACATTGTCGCATCCAAGGGCTCCTTTAATTCTTCTTTACTTCCAAATTTATGGAATAAAGTGACATCAATATATTCAAAAGGATTACAACTCATTATGTTCTCTTCTTCATGTGCAGGAGGAACCAAGTCTTGGATGTCTCCATCAAATGCCTTATCTAGATATTCAACATGAGAAACTTCTTTGGGATGTGCTTGGTAATTTTCTTCACATATATTTCCTTCAAGCACTTCTTCATCTATTGTCTCATCATCGATTAAAAAAAACTTCTCTGCAAATTGTGTGTTTGAGCTCTTGGAAATCATCTTGCAAACTCTGAGTGGTTGGATGATAATTCCTGAGAAATTATTCAATGAGCTTTGTAGAAGAAGGGATACTCTTTATATTACATGAGTGTGTGAACCAATATTTTTGACTTGATTCCAATTAAGACAAAAAAAAATCATCAGCACATCCTCATGTAGCATATTAAATCTTGAAGCATACTTCATATAATCCATGACATGGGTGATTGCTAGAGATGAATCACCGTTAAATTTAGGGAAATTTTCCCTCCATTCAACAGAGCAATGATTTGGATATCCAGGTATATTCTAAACATACAAAGAAGGATACACATTATGGAATGCCCATGGTAACTCATGTGAGTCCATGGTTCCATCACTTAGGGTAAATCCTTAATGGAGTCATCAGATGAGACTAATGATCATCAAAGGATGGAAAGGGAAAAGAGGGAAAGGTGGGTTTGTGGAAGGTGGAGTCACCAGATGAACTTCAAGGAGAGTTCATCAAGGGTGGAAAGGGAACGTTCCTTGGGTAGAGTCGCCAGGAAAGCTAGGGTAAAATGCTTTGGGATAGCTTTCCAAAGTGTCATTAGGGTTCGAAAGAGGATTCAAAATCCTCCCCGTCAACAACACCAAAATGTTATCGCATAAGTTGTAGGTTGGTAAAAGCCTGAACCAACCACTAAATGGTGACAAATAATAGGTCACCTACCCACTGTCACCTTAGGCAGGTGTCCCTATCATTTTAGAGGTGAGGTAGTCACCTCAAGGGGGGAATCTCGGTGACCCTACGTGAAATGAGATGAATAAGGATGAATATGGAGATGAAGTCCCTAGAGGTGAAATCTAAATGGTATGAAGGTATTGGAATTAAGTCTTCGAAATCTCCAAGGGTTTCCAAGTAGGTTGAGTAACCTACACATGGTGAAATACCTGCTCGAGACACAAGAAAAACAAGCATATATTGCAATATAATCACTTGGACAAGCAAGTTAAGCTTGTTTTCCCTAATAGAAGTTTTTAGTAAAAATGTATATCAGAAATAAAATGGCGTCACAAGATGCAAAATAAATGGTAGAGATCAAGTAGAAGATACAAGAGAAACACTAGCTAAAGACTACCAAAAGTCAAGATGAAAATCCAAGATTGTAGCATGAAATACAAGGTTGTTGTAAACACTTTTCTGTACTAAATTATATCAGCCTTATGGCTGTAACATTCAATATATTACAGCAAGAAAATCAGGCACTGAAAATTCTCCAAACTTTGCCAAAAGTGTGCTCTAGACCAAGAAGAGTAAGTGTGAAAACTTTAGGTAAATTCCAATGGTTGATAAGAGAGTTATTCAAGCAAATGAGTTAGGGTTTTTGCAGACATAATGGCTGAAGATGCAATTTTATAATAGCAGAAAGAGGTATCCCTTTGATTGGGATGCCCTGGTGTCTGTGAGGTGCCCAAGGAACAAGGAACACAATCCAAGTTGGAAGAAGTAAAAATGAACAGAAATCATGTTTCCCAATGCAATAATTTGTTTCTCCAATGCAAGATTAGTGCCTTTAGTTATGGGTTAATGGGGTCAAAAATAAAGAGGTAGGGTTACTAAATCCTTGGGGGTGTAAATCCTCTTACTTCCCAAGGCAAGTAACCTAGCTAGGGTTTGAAGATGAGGGGTGTAAATCCTCTTACTTTCTCAACTAAACCCTTGCAAAAAATATTGATAAAGTGGTGGAAACTAGGATAGGGGTGTATATCATTATACTCCCTATCTATCCTTGGCCAAAACAACCTTACTTGAATCACAAATGATAATAACAAAGTAGAGAGACCATACCATTCAAGAACAACCTTTTACATGCCAATGTAAACCTCCACAAAAGAAAGAGAATGACCTTCTAGAGATAGTGCACCATCATCATCATCAAACCATAAACAAAAAGCGTTATCCCATATCCCAAGAGGAAAAATACTCCAACTGTAGCGAAAATTTCAGACCAAGTACTTCTCACAAGAGAGATGGTTATGATAAAATGAGATCTTATGATCTCTTTTTTATACAAAATGTCACAAATATAGTTTGTCCACATAATTAAGGGTAAACCACAAGAATAGGGGTCAAACCCCCTAATCTTTTTCCTTTTACAAAGTAATATTAAAAAATGCATTTAAATTTCACTTTTGCACAAAGAAAAAGCCCTAGTCATATGGACATCACCCTTTAGGGGACGTTTTAGTACTAGGAGGAGTTCATTGGTGATGGAGGAGAGTATAAAGAATTCCCAAAGCCACATGCCAAGCATCCCAACAAATTCCTTCATGATCAAGGCTCAAGCCCCTCAAAAACATCCTTGTGCCAATGCATGTCACCTCTCCACCAAAACCTAACCCTCCTAGGTGATGTCATGCCTCTAGAAGTGACGTTTTTCCTCTCCTAGGAAAAATGTTTGGCATGTGGGGGATAGGTTATGTCATCCAAGTCGTCTTTTGGGCCTTCCAAGTTTGATCTTTCTCATTCAGTTGTGGGCCCTTGGCATCCACCTTTGGGCTTCAAGCCCCATGGAAGCCCAAGCTAGGATTTTTCTTCCAAAATTGTCCACCAACTAGGTCCTACAAAGAAAAACAAGCACGCCCTCCAAGGATATCAAGTCATAACATCATGATAAGTGAATCCAATCAATAAATGAGCCACCTAAGCATGTGCATTAAAGATCACTATGCCAAACAATCAAGTGCTCAAAGACATTATGCGACTTGTCAATATTGAATACGAGAGGGTTGACGAGGTGTCCTATTGGGTAGATCTTTCACTAGGTCAAGGAGAGTTTCCAAGAGATCCCTCTCTAATCCATGTAAAGTGGGTGAAGTGGTTAGGGTCGAGACTCAATGGGCATAGGGCTCATGACATAAAAGAGGTCGTAGTGTCTCATTCATAAGTGACTTTGTAGAGGGTGTGTGGTACCTTCGTTTGCAATGCATTTTTTCCAAGCCCGTTATTTTTCCATTATTTCTTTCTTTCATAAATTTAAGGAAAATTTGAAGGCCACTTCCCTGGCATGGTGTCCAGATAATGACAGTGTCACCCACAAATACCTAGTGTAAATGAGAAGGTTGCCTCATGATGAGACCCCCTTTCTCTCATCCATGCAACTGAGAGCCATTACTCTGGCTTGCTGACCATTTGATGGTAATTTCATACCACTAGATATTCATGGACATGATAGGCCAGCTCGTGATGAGACCTCATATCCTCCAACTAACCTTTTAAGCATTCTTAATCATATATTTTTTTTGGGTCCCCCTTTTCTCAAAAATAAATGTTTCATTTCTTTCTTGTGTGATCCCTAGGCTAATCATCTAGAAGGTTCATACATAGGATTTTATATTTTACCCAACATCAATCCCTCTAGGACTTCATCCCCTTCTTCCCACAGAATGAGGGACAACCCGTTGTTGGGTCAATACACCCTAAAATACCAAGATATAAGGAAATGGGGGGAAATAGTAATGGAAAGTGGTAAGTATGGTTAGGAATGATACAACGACTCTTCAAGGGAGTTCTTAGTAGCAAACCCATCCCTAAGGAATACCACTTACAAGGGAACAATGTCAACAACCAAGGTGAAGCAAGGAAAAAGGCATAATGTCCAAGCATATATCATGAAATCTAGAGCAATCTAAGATACAACATACTTAAATGCTTTAAATATTGAAATGATGCTCACCATAATATTGACTTGTACCTCATGGAGCAATGCCCACTCCCTTCCGGAAGCCATCTAATGTGGTGGATTCCATCTACAAATATGAAACCTTTTTGGTGGCGAGAAGGGTCTCCATATGTGAAATAGGATATTGTTGGTCATGCAGTCTCTCGACACTCCATATCAACAACCTGAGGGCCTCGAGACATAATCTCCTTATTTATCCACTAAATGGGGATAACATCTGGCTCCTACTTGGGGACATATGCTCGTCGTACAGTGCATGAGAACCACATCATCTCTTGGTGGACATGTGCTTGCCAAAATCTCAGAAAAAGGGATCGGATAATCTAAGGTGGTTCTATCACCCTTCATCCATATATGTATAGAAATCTAAAAGAAAACTAATCTGGAAAAGAAAAAAGTTGACATTTTTTTCAAAAATTTCTAAGCTAAGCATGAAATCAATATGCAAGTAGAGAAAAATGAAAATTAAATGCATCTAAACTATTATGAGAAATCAATATGAAAATGCAGGGAATAAAAATGACTTACCTGGGGCCTTGGGGACCTGGAGATCAGGTGATAGATGATGTCAGGTGAAGTCGTACAACTAGTGTAACCAGTTGAGAATCTCATCAAAGTGTCTCCCCCTGTGCTTGATCATGTGAAACAACAAAGATAATTCCAACACAAAATGATCATGAGCATAAATGGATATATAATCAAAACAAAAATTATGGAGATGGGAGGGAGGGAGGAAATCCTGCTAGAGATAGAAACCATTAGCCTGATCATCTCGCTTGAAAGTGTAGCCACAAGACTGATCAATCCATCTCTGAAGGGGGCTACTATATGTAGATGAAGTCTCATCTTCATTTGCGCCCAAAGACTCACTTCTTTTTAAGGCCTGTGAGGCAATGAGAGATCGGAAGAATATTGCATGGTTTCTTGGAGAAGAGGGTAAGAGGTAAGAAACAGTCTCAAGTGTAGAAAAACGTCGCCTCTTCTTCTTGGAATCTTCATAAAAATCTCCAAGATGAAAATACTTCCGCTTTGAAGGATGAACCTTTGATTGCTCTGAGGTGGCCACATCCTGGTATTCCTCAAAATATGAGCACAATGGTTGAAATTCCTCATAAAACACATTTTCATCCTTAAAGGGGTGTGTATCAAAGGATGATTGGATATCACTTTGAGTATGTTGTGACAAGTCCTCCTCGAAAGGGCTTAACAAATATGTAATCATATCATCACCAGGATGCCAATCATCTGAATCATATACGTATGAGGAACACTCCTCTGATGATGAAAACTCAACTTCTTCATGAGAGCTACCCTCAATATCATAAATGGGATTTCTACCAATAATGAAGCAACTCACATCCCATCTATGTCTCCCAACCTGTATGAAATCATCAATGTGTAGATCAACCATGTTGGAGAGGTCTTGCACAAGATCATCCATATCATCGAGGCTAATTGTTTCTTCATCTTCGTGTGTAGGAGGAAGACAAGTTTGAACAAAACCATCTTCATCAAGAAGGAGAAAATAAAATGATGCCTCAACATTTTGCGCTTCATCAAGATTATTTTTTCTCTTCATGGGCATGCTCCTTTTTCGCCTCTTCATCACATGAGGCTTGATTCTTAAAGCAAAGTGTAGCAAAGTGTATTCCTTTTTTCAAAAAAAAAAAATGTATCCAATGGATCCTTTAATTCTTCTTTACTTCCAAAGTTATGGAATAAAGTGACATCAAGATCTTCAAAAGGATTACAACTCATTATGTTCTCTTCTTCATGTGTAGGAGGAACCAAGTCTTGGATGTATCTATCAAATGTCTTGTCTAAATATTCAACATGAGAAACTTCTTCGGGATGTTCTTGGCAATTTTCTTCACATATGTGTCCTTCAATCACTTCTTCATCTATTGTATCATCATCGATCATAAAACCTTCTCTACAAAGGGTGTGTTTGAGCTCTTGGAAAGCATCTTGCAAACTCTTAGTGGTTGGACGATAATTCCTGAGAAATTCTTCAATGAGATTTGTAGAAGAAGGGATACTCTTCGGATTACATGAGTGTGCGATCCAATCCTTTTGACTTCATTCCAATGAATACAAAAAAAAATTCATCAACACATCCTCATGTACTATATTTAAGCTTGAAGCATACTTCATATAATTCATGAAATAGGTGACTGCTAGACCTGGATCACCGTTAAATTTAGGGAAATTTTCCCTCCACTCAATAGGGAAATGATTTGGATATCCATGGATATTATAAACATCCAGAGAATGATACACATTATGGAAATACCATGGTAAGTCTCATGAGGCCATGGTTCCATCACTTAGGTTAAATCCTTAATGGAGTCTCTAGATGAGACTAATTCTCATCAAAGGATGGAAAGGGAAAAGAGGGAAAGGTGGGTTCGTGGAAGGTGGAGTCACCAGATGAAATTCATGGAGAGTTCATCAAGGGTGGAAATGGAACGTGCCTTGGGTGTAGTCACCAGGAAATCAAGGGGAAAATGATTTGGGATATTTTTCCAAAGTGTCGTTAGGGTTCGGAAGAGGATTCAAAAGCCTCCCCAAAAACGATGCCAAAATGTTATCGCACAAGTTGTAGGTTGGGAAAATCTTGACCCAACCAATAAATGGTTACAACTAAGGGGTCACCTACCCACTGTCACCTTATAAAGGTGTCCCTGTCACTTTAGAGGTGAGGTATTCACCTCAAGGGGGGAATCTCGGTGACCCTAGGGGGAATGAGATGAATATGGATGAATATGGAGATGAAGTCCCTAGATGTCAAATATAAATGGTATAAAGGTCTTGGAATGAAGTCTTGGGAAGTTCCAAGGGTTTCCAAGTATGTTGAGTAACCTGCAAATGGTGAAATACCTGCTCGAGACACAAGAAAAACAAGCATATATTGCAGTATAATCACTTGGACAAGAAATTTAAACTTGTTTTCCCCAAAAGAATTTGTTAGTAGAAATTTATACCAGAAATAAAATGACATCACAAGCTGAAAAATAAATGGTAGAGATAAAGTAGAAGATACAAGAGAAAGACTAGCTAAAGACTAGGAAAACTCAAGATGAAAATCCAAGATTCTAGCATGAAAGACAAGGTTGTTGTAAACAATTTTCTATAGTAAATTATATCATCCTTATGGATGTAACATTAAATGTATTACAACAAGAAAATCAGCCACTAAAAATTCTCCAAACTTTGCCAAAAAAGTGCGTTAGACCAAGAAGAGTAAGTGTGCAAACTTTAAGCAAATTTCAATGGTTGATAAGAGAGTTATTCAAACAAATGAGTTAGGGTTTTTGCATCCCTAATGGATGAATATGAAATTTTATAACAGTAGAAAGAAGTACCCCTTTGATGGGGATGCCCTAGTGGCTTCTAGGTGCCCAAGGCACAAGGAACACAATCCAAGTTGCAAGAAGTAAAAATGACAAGAAATCACGTTTCCCAATGCAATAATTTGTTTCTCTAATGCAAGACTAGTGGATGTTGTGAATGGGTCTTGAAGAGCACAAAAATGAGCATATTTGGAAAGGTGACCAAGTACCACCATGATGACTAAATTATTGCCATATTTAGGTAAGTCCACAATGAAATCCATAGAAATGTCCCTTCAAATAGTTGGTGGAATCGGAAGCGGTTGTAGTGTGCCCGAAGCTTTGATAGTTTCCCCCTTATTGCATTGAAAGACATCACATTCAGCCACAAAGGTGTGGATGTATTGTTTCATACCATCCCAGAAAAAAGAACGTTTAACTTGTTCATAGGTTTTTGTAAACTTGGAATGCCCTGATGTGCATGAAGCATGAAGCTCATAAAGCACCGTGGATTTAAGTTGCAATTGGAGACTTAAATATAGACGGACTTTGTTGCGAAGCTCGTCATTGTGCGAAGAGTAAGTTGGAGAAACCAAAGAATTTTCTTCCAATTGTTGGATCAATCGAGAATTTTTGGGGTCGTGCATCCATTCTTGGCGAACATCTTGGATCCAATCTGGTACAATGAAGGAGAGGGAAAAAAAGGATCCTTCTTCTTCGTAATTTCTGGACAGAGCATCCGCCACTACATTTTATTTTCCCTTCTTATAAATGTACTCATAATCATAGAAAAATATCTTGGTCACCCATTTTTGTTTCTCCTAGGATCAAATCCTTTGTTCTAGGAAATACTTGAGGCTCTGATGGTCAGTTTTAATTTGGAAGCGTTGCCCCAAGAGATAAGGTCGTCAGAGATCCACAGCATGCAAAATAGCCAACATTCCCTTTTCTTAGATTGACTGGCCATTATGTCACTCTGAGAGTTGTTTGCTAGTGAAGGCCAAGGGTCTACCCTCTTGCATGAGTATTGCGTCAATGCCTTTCTCGGAGGCATCTGTTTCGAGGACGGAAGTATTTGTGAAGTCAAGAAGATCCTAGACATGAGTAGTGCATATGGCATCTTTCAATGCTTGAAATGATTGATTAGTTGTTGGAATCCAAGTGAAAGCATTATTTTTTAGGAGAGCAGTAAGAGGCACTGCAATTTTTCCATAATTATGAACAAACTTGCGATAATATCATGTTAAACCCAGAAAACCATGCAAGTTATTGAGAGTTTTTGGGCACGGCCAATCCTGCATAACTTCAATTTTCTTAGGATCCACCCTTACACCATCTTTGCCGAAAATATAACCCAAGTACTCCACTTCCGAAGCTCCAAAGGCACATTTGGATTTCTTGAGAAAAAGTTGGTGCTGAGAGAGTAGATTGAGAACTTGATCCACATGGGTAAGATGGTATGCCCATGTTTTACTATAGATGAGAATATCATCAAATAAAACTAGGACAAAATGACAGAGAAAAGGATGGAAAACATGGTTCATGAGACTTTGAAAAGTGGAGGGAGCATTACACGGGCCAAAGGGCATGACCAAGAATTCATAGTGACCCTCATGAGTGCGAAAGTTAGTCTTAGGAATGTCTTCCTCTTGCATATGTATCTGGTGGTAGCCAGAACGTAGATCAAGTTTAGTAAAATACTGAGCACCACTTAATTCATCCAAGATATCATCAATAACAAGAATGGGAGATTTGCCTTTGATGGTGAGTTTATTGAGGGAGTGAAAGTTGGGACATATACGCCAAGTACCTTCTTTTTTTAGTACCATGACCATAGGGGAAGAATAGGGGTTGGTACTAGGGAGAATAACACCTGTGGCTAGAAATTATTGAACAATTTTCTCAATTTAATTATTTTGGGAAAAGGGATGATGATAAGGGAGAACATTGGGAGGAAGATTGTCGGGGATGAGAGGAATGGAATGATCATGAACACCATAAGAAGGACGAAGTCCCTGGGGAGTGGAAAAAACATCTTGGTGTTTGGAGATGATACATTGGAGGTCAGGATGCACCACATGTGTCTCAATTTCTTTAATGGAATGGAGTTAGGAAATAATGTCGGAATGACATTTTTTGAGGAGATTTTCTATTCGATGGGAACTAATGATCTCAGGGGATCCTGTTGTGATTCCTTGTAATTTATATTGTTGTCCCACATGTTGGAATTGCATGGTTAATTCCTTAAAATCCATGAGGATGGGACCAAGAGTGCGTAACCATTTCGCACCAAGCACAATATCACAACCACCCATGTCAATAGCAAACATATGATAATTTAGGTGGTACTGCCCAATTTGGAGACACACATTTTGACAACACCCCCCACATTTCATGGAACCACCATTAGCAATCATGATTTGAAAGTTGTTGACTGCATGTATATAGCAATGGGTTTCTTGGGAAATACGATGGGAAATAAAATTATGAGTTTTGCCACTATCAATTAAGATGATGACCTTTCGATTCTTAATGTAGCCAATGAGATTTAGGGTTTGGGGAGAAGAGAATCCAGTGAGAGCATTCAATGAAATGATTGATTCTACTTATGGTTGGTCAGAGGGTGGAGTAATATTTGTTGGCTCGAGTAACTCTTCCATAGGGAGGGTCTCGAGCTCTTCTTCATAAACATCCTCAGAGATAGCCATAAACAACTTTTATTCCTTACATTTATGCCCCATAAAATAATTTTCGTCAAAATTATAACAAAGTCCCTTGAGTTGGTGTTTCGCCATTTCATTCCGAGTTAATTTCTGGATCTTAAGGAGAGTGGGAGGATGGGCAGGGTTAGTAGGTCGAGTGCGAGGAACAAAGGAAGATTTGTGGTTCTGGGCATAGACAATTTGTTGGGATTCCTTAGCATGTTGAGTAGATTCCAACCAAGTGTGAAGGTGAGCCATGAGGACCTAGTCTCAAATTTCCTCTTTGAGGCCACTAATAAAACATTCCTGAAAGAAGGCAACAAACATGCCCTCTGTTCTGAAATCCAAGTGTTCAAAGGAAGATATAAACTCTTTCATTTTTCAAAATTGCTTCAACTTGGTAAAATGGCCAAGATAGTGGGTGCCAATGTCAAAGAGGTCATATAACTCTGCCACAAACTTAGTCTAAGAAACATACCCCTGGCGTGTCTTTCTACGCCATTTCAACCATTGCCAACGTTCTAGATCCAAATAGAGGAGACCATATCGAAGTTTGGCTAGATAATCAGTAATTCCATGCAAGGAGAAATAATGTTACATTTGAGTGATCCAACGGGTGGAATCAGATCCGTCAAATTTGTTCACTTCAACTCGGGGAAGGTGGGGGTCACGAGGAAGGGAATTGGAATGAAGGGACATATTATGGGAAGATTTCTCACCTTCAGAGTGGGAAGGTTGTTCAATGGAGGGAGATCCAAGGGATTGTTTCAACCACTGGGTGAGGGAGGACAATTCACCCTTAACCTCTGCCAATTCGCTTGTAACTTTGGCCTCAAAGGTGTCCAAGCGAGAATTATTGGAAGCAATTTCAAAGGTCATTATTTGGATGTCTATCTTATGTTGTTTGGATTCATCTTGCAGGTGAAGGAATTCTTGGTTGCGAGTGTTGGTCATGGGTGAAGGAAGGGAACGAAAGAGGGGAAGTGGGACCATGGAAAAAAGAGTAAAAAATGATGTATATGAGTGTGTTCAGTTTGAAAAGATGAATGCAATGTGATAGGTGTTAAATAAGGGTGTGGGAAGGTAAAAAAAAAAAAGGTTTAAAAATGATATATATCACAACGATTAGGGAGAAAAGGGGAATCCAATGAGATAGGTCTAAAATAAGGGTCTTGGGAGGTAAAAAAAAGGTTAAAAATCATAGGTGTCAACGATCCATGAGAAAAGGGGAATCCAATGAGATATGTCTCAAATAAGGGTGCTAGCAAGTCCCATACTTTTTTTTTCTCCTTTTTTTCCTTTTCTTTTTTCCTTTTTCTTTCATTTTCTTTTCTTCTTTTTTTTCTTCTTTTTTTTACTTCACTAGGGTTTTATGCAAATCAGAATAATACCATAGTATCAAAATGCCCAACTTCTTAATAGAAAAAAAGAAATAAATGTATAGTGATTTTCGCAACCCGAATGCAGGAGGAAAGGTTGCAGGGAAATAGATCTTCTATGTTCCTTTTCTATTTGTAAATTTTTGCAACCCAAATGTCGGAGGAAAGGTTACATGGAAATAGATCTTCTCTGTTAATTTTTTGTTTGGTTTCCTTCCCAAGGGTTAGGGTTTTCATGATGCCTATAGAAAAGGGTTTTCCCTATGCTATAGCTCTCTGATATACGTGCGGGGTCCAACAACAGTATTCAGCCCAATATCTCAGGGAACTAACTAAGGAGGCTAGGCCATACCCTTAATCGTACTACCCGACTACCCAGGTACTAGAGTGTATCTTCTCGAGTGTTTTTCTCAATGACACTATAGCATTTAGGCGACTGATTGATTGATCTATGGTTTTTTTCAGGATAGTTAAGGGGTATCCCGATATACCAGAGGTACTTGGAAGCACAAGTCTATATACATGTGTTATTTGATGTGCTACCACTTGAAGGAGTACCAACCGGGGTTACACGGGTGGCCAAAAGATGTGCGCTTAAGTACCTATTGTATTTCCTGTGTGTATGATTCCCTGACCATGGGTTTATGTGTTGAATGATAGATCTTTGTAGCTTAAAGACGTTGGAACACGTCTCTACACTGGAAAAAAAATTAGCCCACAAATCCTGCCAAGGAAAGTGCTCTGATACCACTTGTTAGGAACTAGATATATTATAATAGTATAAAACATAAATGTTGCAGTGAATACCAATGTAATAACAACAAATAATAGTAATATAGTAGTGGAATAGTAGAATATATGGAACCACAATACTAAAATAATACCTTTACTGATAGGAAACAATGTTTACTTGCCTCTTCGAGGGGGCAACCTCCAGCAGAGCAGAGCTCTATTACAATAATTCTCAAGACAAATCCCTCTCATACCTTCTACTCTTATTTATACTAATTCTATCTTCTAAAGAAAATTCTAGAGGAAGATCTTTCTAGAAGCAGAAGCTTCTATTAGGTCTTCTTACATTGACTTGTTCATATGTATTAAATAGGCCTTATTAACTAGTATCGACCTTTATTACATGGAAATATATTATTCTACCTACATGAGAAGTTAGGGGTTTATGTCCCTAACATACTCCTCACCACGAATTCACTGGTGTAGTCATATTTTGCATCCAAGCAACATATCTGAAGGGCATTTTTCAGACTTGAGGTATAGTCATGTATTTATGCCAATTTTTGCTAAGATAATATAAAAGCCTCTCCACTTTGAAGCGATCCTGGAGATGTAGTCCATTCTTGGGATGAACGTCATTATCATGTCTTGTGTTCTTGTTCTTATTCTCATATTTTCTCCATGATTATGTCTTCTTTAATCATGTTGCACATAAGATTCATGTAATGGTCATTGAATGAAAAGATCACAGATCACCTTGTGATCTTTCTCTTTCACTCTCTCTTATACTTCATCAATGTAGGCCACACATAGAGATGGGTATGTCACAATAAGGTTTAAAATCCCAGTTGCACATGGATCGATTTTACTCTTTTGCGTACCATACAGATGGCAAGAGATGACATATGTAACTTTTATGTCAGTGATTTCCTGCAATTATTCCCACAATGAATGTTGGCTCTTTTTTTGTCACCAATTAGTGATTTAACCACTGACTTGTGGCCTTCCAAAATTTCTTCATATTTTTGCAAATATTTTCTTTCCTTCCAGCTAAAAATTATATCAAGAATTGCTTGTTGAAACTTCAATATTGAAGTTGTTATAAATATACTTAGCACCTCTTTAAAGAAACATCCATAGAATAGTTTGGTTGGTGAGCATGTACCATGCCATGCTATAATTATCATTTCTAAGATGTTGCCTCTTTCATCAGTCTTCAAGCCCGGGTGTGAAACCATATCCATAATCAAATGAGAAATGTCACATCTAGGAGGTACTTGAAATATTATTGAAAAAATCACTCGATGTAGATGTAGTGTTCTCTTGTATCATAACAAGAAGGAGTACAACGCCACTTGATTCCTTAAATAATTGTTGCACCTAGTAGCTCAGAGTCCCATATTGTTTCCAAAACTACCATGTCCAACGTCATTCCCATGCTTAGATTTATATTTGGGCAAGGTTAATATTTACCGGTATTCATTGCCTCTAGTTGGTTGAACTATTTCTTTACAACTTCTCTGGGTAGTATCAGATCTTTTCCTCACATCACCTCTGGTGAGTTTCAGAGCTTTTCCTCTCATCACCATCAATTGACCAGAGGACTTCCTATTAACTTTGTCGAAGTGGACCAGAGGACTTTCTTCTCATTATGATAGGTTGATTGAAGGACTTCCTCTCATTTTCGTTGGTCGAGTCGGAGTTGTTCCTTTAAACTTAGTCGGTGTGTACTGGAGGTGTTCCTTTAAACTTTGTCGATGTGTACCGGAGTTGTTCCTTTAAATTGTTTTGTTTTGCACTGGATATCTTCCACTCGATTTCTCTGGTTGGTTGATGGTTTTAATATTTGTTTAAAGGTTTTCAAAGGGGCGCTAAAGTGAATGGGGGGGATTTTTTTTTTTTTAAGTGTTCTCATAATTAGGAAAAAAAAGGAGGGAAACGTGGAGAGGGAACACATGGAATGTGGTGACCTCACAACATTTAATATTGAACTCAAACTTTTATTGAAAATACCTTCAATTTCATTATAATTTAATATGTTTAACTGGATTTTAAACTTAGATAATTTAAATCAAATTTAAATTATTTAAATTCAAAACATTAAATTCAAAAATGATTTGTAAAGCACAAGCATTTTACCCAGATTAATGTTTTGTGTGGAGGCGAGAACCCAAGAATGTAGACTTGTGCTAACGTTGTTGGAGGAAATTTTGAATACTCATAACTTTCTCATACGACCTTTGATCAGGACACCACCTTTTGCACCACGAAGAGTGGGGGGGCACTTCTGGCGAGCCAACTGAACATGATATTAAAACATTTCATCGGTGTAACAATTGTCAAGGTTGTTTTGGGTGAGAACTTCCTAGTGATGGTTTTGACACTTCTGGGCCTCGAATTTTTATTCCATGAGTTGTGGTTGAAGCGTAATGGAGAAAATCATACAATTGGCCTGTTTCAGGGATCAAAAAATCACTTTGATGAACACCAAAAAATTTCCCTCAAAGGCATTTTTTAATGAAATTTTGGGTCCCATTTTTGTTGTTGCTTCACCCAAATTCAGTTCCATCAGTCCTTGTGCCATATTTGTTGTATAGGATATTAGTTCATCCATTGAAGTTGAGATAATGTGTCAGTAGTGTAGAATTATAAATCCACAAAAACAACCAATTGA
>ML802028.1:0-46109 GCA_009831015.1 Picea engelmannii
GGTAAGATAAGCATTATATACAAATTTAATTGGTAAGAGAGTTTTTTATAATTTAGAAGAGATTTACATGTCATAAAAGTAAGTATAAGTATACATAATAAATAATGGGTAAGATAATAATTATATAATTAAAAAGCTTAATTATACCTATAATAATAGGTGGAAAGTAAGTCTAAGTATATATAATAAATAAAGGGTAAGATAAGCATTATATAAAAATTTAATTGGTAAGAGAGTTTTCTATAATTTAGAAGAGATTTACAGTAAGTCTAAGTATACATAATAAATAATGGGTAAGATAATCATTATATAAAAAATTAATTGGTAAGAGAGTTTTTAATAATTTAGAAGAGATTTACAAGTCATGTTTTTTGAGTTAGAAAGTTGTATTCATAAAGTTATATAAAAAAGTTGTTATCAAATTTAGAAGTTATGAAGGTTGGGTTAGTAGAAAGAAATTAATTGTAATATATGATTAAGTAAAAATGTATGTTGTTTTTTTTTTTTTTTTGTCTATTTATATGGACAAGTTAGAAGCTTTCTAAGTAGGGTGTGAGAGCATGAACTTCATAGAGTTAGGGTTACTTATCATCTTCTATAGATTTTAATCTTGTACAATTATTTATTGCAAGCAGATTTTTAGTAAAAGAACAGAAAAAATATAATGGAAAATACACACATTACACAGATTTTTTCCATGAAACCCAAACTGGGAAAACCAACAAATTCTATATTCATCCACAACATACATTGTTTACAATACAATATACATATAGGAGCCAAAGACATCCAAAACACTAATCCAATGACATGGATTAGTCAAAAACCCTAATTCATTAACTAGAAATAGAAAACCATCGGCAAAACACCATGTGCCAAAAACCCATCCAACAATGAACACGAAAATCGAGGTGACACAAAAACGAAGCAAAACTGCAACATGTTTCCCAAGGCAAAAAAAAACAGGGTCGTTGCCCCCGAACCCCCACGCAAGGGGGTTATCTCCCCCTTGCACACCCGACACAACGTAACAGATAGTGTAATTAGTCGTGCAAAGAATATAACACATACCCAACATTCTCCCACTTGTTTTTTTCTTTGCATACAGGGGGTTATAGGGTTACATAGTCAACAATCCAGGGCAACAATTCCCGTAGATCCTCTACACCAAGAGAACTTCTCTGTGCTCACAGATTTTGTTAAAGAATCTACAACATTCTTCAAAGTGTCCACCTTCATCATCAACACTTTCTTTTATTCAACCATGTCTCTCACAAAGGGATATTGAACATCAATATGCTTTGTCTTTGAATGATAAGTCGATTTCTTCGCCAAAAAATTTACACTCTGATTGTCACAATCTATCCTTACAACTTGTTGTACCAACACAATACCTGAACACAATCTTGTAACCATATTGCTTCCTTGCTTGCATGAGTGGCTACCATGTATTCATATAATGTAGTTGAAAGTGCAACTACAGATTGTCTTTTGCTCATCCAACTGATTTCTCCTCCAAAAAGGTTAAACACATACCTGCTTGTAGATCTCCTATGATCCAGATCTCCAGCCCAGTCTACATCCACAACGCCATGTATATCCAACACTCTGTCCAAACCTGGTCTTTCTTGGTAGCATAATCCATAGCTAACAGTGTCATGCAAATACTTGAAAACCCTCTTTACTGTTGTACAATGCTCCTTCCCTGGTTTTGAAACATACATGCTCAAAACTCCCACTACATGTGAAATGTTTGGTCTAATACAGACCATTGCATACATCAAACTTCCAACCTCACTCGCATAAGAAACACGAGACATGTCCTCCTCCTCTTCTTATACCTTTGGACACTGATTTGCAGATAACTTTACACCTACAGGAATAGGAACCCTGATCAGTTTACGTTCCTGCATATTAAACCTCTACAATATTGTCTCCACATATTTTCTCTTATTTAACTAGAGTTTCATGTTTTTCTGATCTCTTTTAATTTCCATGCCCAAAATAAAATTTACAGCACCAAGATACTTCATGTCAAATTTAAAGGACAACTGAGTTTTCACATCCTGGATAATCTCCTTGTTGTTTCCTATCAGCAACATGTCATCCACATACAAGACCAAATAAATCAAATGATCACCAAATAATTTAAAATACACACAATGATCCTCTTTTCTTATTGTGAAGCCAAGTCCCAGCATATAAGTATCGATTTTTTTATATTGCATCCTTGGTTATTGTTTTAAACCATACAGGGACTTTTTCAACTTACATACCAACTCCTTCTTTCCCTTCACAACAAATCCTTCCAGTTGTTTCATATAGATTTTTTCTTCCAGATCCCCATGTAGGAATGTTCTCTTCACATCCATCTGTTCTACTTCAAAATCAAATGCAACAACAACAAATAACATAAATATAGTAGAATTTAACTTGGCAACATGAGAAAAAATATCACCAAAATCAATTCCCTCAACCTAGGAATAACCCTTTGCTACTAAATCAACTTTGTATTTCTCCACTTTGCATTCTCCATTCAACTTCTTTTTAAATACCCATTTATTGCCAATGGGCTTTCTTCCAGTCAAAAACTCCACTAGATCTGAATCCGCATTCTTATCCAAGGATGCCATTTCTTCATACATGGTATTTTTCCAGAGTTTTTCACCCTCTAAGTCCACTTCCTCCCTAACAGTTATAGGATCATCATCAGTAATAAACAAAGAAAAATTTGAACGAAAATCAGGTAGAGTATACCTTTCTGGTTTCCTTCTTTCTCGAACTGATCTCCTCAATACTAGAGTATGATGATCTTCTTGTTTCGATTCTTGTTCTTTTGTAGAGTTTGATTCATCATCCTTTAAATCAAACTCTATTTTCTTTGGTTCTTCCTTACTTGGTAGGACATCATGTTTGATAACATATTTTATTTCTCTAAATACCACATCTCACTTATACACAACCTTCTTAGTTTCTAGGTTCCAAAGCTTATAACCTTTAAGACCAACTTTATACCCAATAAAGATACACTTTTCAGCCTTCTTATCTAGCTTACTCTTGTTTTCCTTTGGAACATGAACATAGGCCTCACAACCAAATACCTTGAGATATGTGAGAGAAGGTTTCTTACCAGTGCATACCTCTTGTGGAGTCTTGTAATCCAGTGTTGATGAGGGTGATATGTTGACCATGTAACATGTAGTACCCACTGCCTCTTCCCAGAATTCTTTCCCTAACCCGACACCACTGAACATGCACCTTTTTTTCCATCAGCATTTTGTTCGTCCTTTCTACAACTCCATTTTGTTGAGGTGTATATGGAGTAGTCTTATTCCTTGCTATACCTCACTTCTTACATAATTCTTCAAATTCATTCTCGTAGAACTCTCCACCATTATCTGTCCTCAACACCTTAATTCTTTTCTCTATTTGATTCTCAACAAGAGACTTAAACTCTTTAAACCTATCAAAGACTTCATATTTCTTCCTTAAGAAATATATCCAAGTACTCCTCGAGAAGTTATCTATAAATGAGACATAGTACACAGATTTACCCAATGATGGAACCGACACAGGTCCAAACACATCACTCTACACCAGCTGTAAAATTATTTCTGCCCTTGTTGCACCTGAGGGGAATATTACCCGATTCTACTTCCCATATACACAATGTTCACAGAAATCAAAATCCAGAGAGCAGTTAGGCATACCTTCAACCATACCTTTACCATGTAGTAGTTGAAGACCCTTCTCTCCGATATGCCCCAATATTTGATGTCACAACATAACCTTTTTCTCGAGAGACTGTAGGATTTTTTTCTTCTTCTGCTCCAATATTAGGAACAATGGAAATATTACACCCATTACTAATAATTCTTCCTTGCATCTTATACAAAGTTCCAATTTGAACTCCCTTCAACAACGCCATTGCTCCTCGAACCATCCTACATATTTCTTTTTCAAATACCATTTTTACCCCTTCATCATCCATTTTTCTTACAGAAATCAAATTTCAAGCCAATCTTGGGATGTGAAGAACACCAGGAAGTGTTCTAATCCTTTTAGCTATGATCCTCAACTTGAATTTTCCTCGTCCTATGATTTTGGTTGTTGATTCATCACCTAGGAAAACATTACCTCCATCATACCTTTCATATTCACAGAACCACTCCTTGTGGGGAGTCATATGAAAGGATGCACCTTAGTCAACCAACTATGCCTCATGATCTACATGTGTGCTTAAATAATCCAAGTACACATCCCCTCCTTCTTCCTTGGAGGCATTTTCTTCTGTAGAAGGAGCTTCTTTAGATCCCTTATTTTTCTCAACTTTGAATATACACTGCTTCTTGTAGTTCCCTTCTTTTCCACCTCTCCAACATACCTTTACAAACTTTATAGGAGATTTATATCTACTCTTAGACTTAAATCTCCCACTTGAGGACTTAGATCTATTTCTTTCCTAGGAGCGTCCTCTTGCAAATAATACATCTGTGCTCTGTCCTTCCATGTTCTTCCATCTCATCTCCTCCGATAACAAGGATGAGACCATAGCATCAAAACTCAGGGTAGTTGTATTACTACCTATGTCCACAACCAGACTATCCCATGAGTATGGTATAGAGCACAATAAACTAATACACTTATCTTCATCTGAAATTTTAATCTCAACAGATAACAACTGACTTACCATAATGTTGAAGGCGTTAAGATGCTCTACCACAGAGTCTCCATCTCTCATCCTCATGTTATATATCTTTTTCCATGGGAACAATTTATTTACCAAGGACTTAGACTTATACAAGTTCCCCAACTTATCCCTTAAATCCTTGGTTGTAGCTTCCCTTGACACATTCAATAATACTGAATCTGAGAGACACAATCGGATTGTGCTCTTCGCCTTCCGATCCAACTTTTTCCAGTCATCTGTCGAGGTTATTGTAGGTGTAGTACCTATATCCACTGCGATCCACTGATCTCTTTCTACCAATAGATCTTCCATATTGAGCTTTCACAACTCAAAACTTTTCCCATTAAATTTCTCGATCTCTATTTTCGAACTGCTCTCCATTTCTCTTCACCTGAAGAATCGATACCGCAGATATCCCACTGTAACAAGGCTTATCACAGTTCTGAGCCAAACCCATGACCACAAAGGCGTCCCCCTGAAGCCAATAATTGCTCTGATACCAAATGTAGATTTTAACCTTGTACAATTATTTACTACAAACATATTTTCATTAAAAGGACATAAAATATACAATGGAAAATACACACATTACACAAAGATTTTTCCCTTGGAAACCCAAACCGGGAAAACCAACATATTCTATATTCACCCACACCGTACATTATTTACAATACAATATACATATAGGAGCCAACGACATCCAAAACCCTAATCCAATGACCTGGATTAGTCAACAACTCTAATTCCTTAGTCGGAAATAGAAAACCATCGGAAAAAAACCATGTGTGGAAAAACCACCCAACAATGGACATGAAAATCGAGGCGACACAAAAACGAGGAAAAAATGTGACATGTTTCCCTAGGCGACACTACAACTAGTTGTGTAAAGAATATAACACATACCCAACATCTCCTCTGTATATGTTAATGTCATTATTCTTAAGCAAATAATGCTTCTAATCTCTACAAACAACTTAAAATTCTTAAATATTTTTGCACTAAATTTGAGGTCACTGTGAGCACTAATAAAACAAACTTAATAATCATCAAGCCTAGAAGTATCACTTACATAGTTTTTGTATGATAACAAAAACTTGGAAAGACTCTTTAGTGTAATATTTTGGAATGAATATTCATCATAAGCTAAACTTGAACTATGTTGTTAAAATAATTATTCGCCAAGGGTGGAAAACTTTTTCTAGTCTTGAAAATAATTTTGGTGTTTTGAGAAAAAGTGAAGTTTATTTTTGCCACATTTGTTATCCTTGTGATTTTGTATCGTTATGAACTTTAGAGTTGTAGTTCTAGGAAGACATGGAGGGAAAGTAAGTAAATACACATGCATTATAATACACAATCTTATAATTAAAAACAACATGCCTTACTCTATTCTTATTTTAGAGGCTCATCTTCCACCCATGGAGAGTAAGGTTATGATAAGGTACTTATTGTACAAGTATAAGTTGGTTAACATAAATAAATAGAGGCTTCCTATAAGAGCTTCAAACATCAATAAAAATCAGTCAACACTAAAAAGAGGGTGGACTCAAGAAATTACTAAAGAGAGAGTGGCTCCATTATTATTAGGGGATAGTAGAAGAAGAGACCTAAGAATATCAACACCATTAAAGTATTGTGATAACTAATTTTAAAGAAAATCTAGGTACTATAATGAGATTGATAATAACAAAAAAAATAGTTTACTATGAAAATGTAATTAACCTTAAGTTATAAGGGCAAAATTCTCTCAAATGTTACTAGTTTCAAGGAATTTTTTTTTTTTAATTAAAACAAACTGAAAATAGTGAAACTGCTAAGTAGACAAACCCTATAACATCATGGAAAGATATAATTTGTAAAATTTATAATTCTAATAAAAAAAATAAAAAAATTACATAAAAATTAAACCTTATTTTCAAAATATTTCTATTATTAATAATATTTATAATGTAATTAAATTCAATTTAATAATTTTATTTACAAATAATTTATTATAAAACATAATAAAAAAAACCAATTAAAATCTAATAAACCAATATTTCTCTCATCCAACCAATATTTTTCTCATCCATGCTAAACCAGAGTTATCATTATTATCATGTATTTTTTCCAAATGTTATATAATCTACTATTGTTATTAGTGGAAGTCGTTCTCATATGGAAGTCATTTTGGAAGTCGTTTTCATATGGAAGTCATTTTCCAACCATGTGTAGTTGTATAGTCTTTTTTTTTTTTAATATTTTATGATTCTTGTTTGGTTCAAAGTTATTTTAATATGAGGGTATGGTTTTTTATAGGTATTTTTTCAATAAATTAAGATTAAAATTGTTTTTTAATTTTTGAATGGTTTAGTGGTTAGGGTGGGGCATCGTCATAGGTTCATATATTGATTGGTCATAGGTTCATACATTGATTGAGATAGATTCTTATTTGTACAAAGAAAGGTGTTTGGTTTTTTTAAGTTGATTTCTATAGATTTAACATATATTTGATAAATAGTTGTATAATTATTCTATTAATAATCTAGGATATTTTTGAATAATTCTTTGAAAGTTGTTTTAGTGTAAGTATTTTTTTTTTAATTATTTAAAAGTTATAATGTAAGGATAGAACATAGTTAAAATTAATAATAATAATAATAATAGAACTTTTATATATGAAAATATATTTAATTTTTCAAAATTAATTTTCATTAATGCAATATATGTCTAACAAATAAAATTAATTAAATTAAACATTAATAAAATACTTTATCTTTAATAAAATTAATAAAATTAAACATTAATAAAATACTTTATCTTTAATAAAGTGCATTAATATATAGCATGGAGAAGATAATTTTTATTTTATTGAAAGTGTAAAGGAAACCAATTTTACAAAAGAGTGTGATCTACTTTCATGTCACTAGGGTTTCTTGTTGTAGCCACGTGTCATGGATCCAACTTTGGAGGGGGTTGTCCTTCCCCTCCAAATGAAAAGGATTTGGCCTTCTCCACTCTCATTTCATACCTTCAGAAATCCATGAAGTTGTAACCCTCTCTCTTCATCAAGAATTTAGACAACATTCTTGAGGTTCCTCTTCTAGTTTCCACCTCTTGGTATATGGCTCTTTTTTTAGTTGAAACAAGATCGATTAGTTAGTTTACTGGGATTTAGCCTTTGCCTAGATCTATGACCAGCTAGGTCCAAAAGAGTTAGCCTGTGTTAATAAAAGACAATCTCACACATTTCTGCTATGGTAGAGGATTTTGCATGTTTTTGTTTGAATCCAAGGAGATCAAAGATCTCATATTTGGAAACAATTTGTATTTCTTTGATACCAAATGAATTTATTTGAATAGATGGAATCCTGACTTCAACCTTTAACTTGATTTTCCATATATTTTTTTCATTTTGGGTCTGTCTCCCCCATTTTTTGTTTCATTACTGGGATGAAGATTTTCTCTCGAGCATTGGGAACTCTTTGGGGTGTTATATAGACAAATTTGAACCAAAGGATGGGATGTTTTCTTGACATGCCAAGATATGCATTGATGTCGACTTAGATAAGGTCTTTCAAAAGTGATCCTCATAACCCTAGAAAACTAAAAACTTGACCAGTAATTGGATTATGAGAAAATTCCTTTCAAATGCAAAAGTCATCATGAATATGGGAAATTTGTGAAGGAGTGTAAGAAAAACCTTCATCCATCCCAACCTATCTCTGAAAAGGAATATCAGTGGAAAGTGCTTGAGAAAAATATGGGTTCAAATAAATAGACTTCAAATGCACTACAATCGACCCCATTGTCTTCGGGATAATCAATTTTATTGGTTCAAAACAATCTATAATCAAGAGTCAAGAAGCCTCAATGATGCTTAAACTCGCTCCTTTAGTGCAAACCCAAGGAAACATATAAGATTTATCTCCAAGCCATAAACCCCAACAAGGAAAAATGGGTTCAACAACTAACAAATTTGAATCACTTTCTCAGTAAGATCCTACCTCATTTGTAGAAGTGGTTGCACTCTCAATCAAAATAACCACATTCTTATTTTCACCCAGATCATCTATTTTCATTGAATTCCAAATTGATCCATCGTCATCAGTCAATGATGACCTCCTTTCAGATAAGAGAGAGGAAATCAACCATATCTATGATAATCCCCAACTTTATGCAAGCATCCTATCAAGGGAAAAATACCATCGACAATTGGAATAGGAGGACAAAGAGGAGGAAGAAGAAGAGAGATGACCCAAAAAGGTAGGCAAAAATATGGCAAAAGAAAAAAGGGAAGAAGCAACAAACAAGTCGAAAATCCTGGGTATATAGACAACCATAGAAAAATCGTTGAGACTTGGAACTTGGAGTGAAAAGAACCTAGGAGTATGTAACATCCTTGGTTTTAATCCCCACAAATTGTAATGTAATTGTATAAATGTGAATTAGGCTGGTGAGCCAATATGATTGGGGCAAAGATCCCATATTGATTAATATGTCCAGAGACCAAATTGTATATTATGAACATTGAAATGATTAATAAAAGTAGTGATCACTGGTTGTGATACGAGAGGGATGAAAACAATTGAGGGGATATGATTCGACACATTGAGAGAGAGAGGGGTCCAAGGGGGATTTATTCATGGGTATTAATCCAACCCGCGTTCCTAAATTATTATCTTTGTGTATAACCTTTTATTTTGTTGTTGAGTGTTCCCAAAGCCAATCATTTATTTCATGTAAGAGGGTGGGTGTGAGGAGTCACATCCCATAGTTAATAGGGAGCATGGGGCTAAAGTATAATCAAAATTAGACAGAGTGAGTAGTCAACTGAATTGGGGAAAAGAAAATTCGTATGGCCAAAGAAGACAACTTTTGCATGCAGATTTTGGGCAGCAAGAGGGGAGTTGAGAGCTGGGAAGAGCACCAACCCTATTTTTATTGAAGGAATCCATTTTTGGGCCGTGTATTATGTCAGAAACGAGGCCCATGTGCCAGTAAAATAGGTTGTAATCTTTTAGTGCATTTTCCTATTGAGAAAATGGATAAAGAGCCTTGTGAAGGTTGTTGTGAGCATTCCTGAAGCATCTGAGAGCTCCTGAAGTCCCCAGTTAAGAGATTATTGCCCAACCAAGTGCACTAGAAGCCCTGATAAATGAATGGGACAACCCGAGGGACTGTGAGAAGTTAAGGGGGTACATTCCTTGGGTTGTGCAAGTTGTGGAGAAGAGAGAGATGGTGGATTGGAATTGTTGTAGGAGTAGAACATGGGTTTTGGGTTAATGAGAGTAGAGAGAGATTGTCAGTGCTCCTTATAATCTTTGAGGATTATAAGGAGCACCAACAATCCTATTTTTCATGATTATAAAGAAAAAGAGGATTGTTGATGCTCCTTATAATCTTTGAGAGACTCTAAATTTTCTAAGGATAACATTGAGGCAAGAGACTTCAATGTGATTTTGAACAGTAAGGAAGAAATAGGTGAAAAGAGAACATAAAAGAATCATTTCAAAATGTTGAAATTCCAATCAATGAGAATGGTATTTCAATATTGGTTTGGATTGAAATTGGGAGTAGTTAATTAGATTGTAGTGTTAATATTAAGATGGAATAGTGCATGTTACAACACTATGAATATTGATACTTTTAGCCAAAGATATTGGGACAAGATTCTATGAAAAAAGGAAGTAGTTGTGACATGGCAACACTTGTGGATCTAGTGGCTGGAAATGAAGAATGGCCAAGTGGGGCTTGTCTAGAAGGTTCGAAATAGGGATTAGTGATGCACACATGAACATAATGGTAGAGCACAAAGTAACAATGATCTACAGGAATTTGAGGAAAACAATATACAACAAAAAAAATAAAAATAAAGATGAAATAAATATGCATTGGAGTGCGTAATGGAAGTGATGCATGAATGCATATAAGAAATTGTGTTGGCACAGGGGCAGACCCAGGGTTCAATGCTTAAGAGCGTACCAAAAAAACCCTAATTACAAAGCATCGCGGTATTCGACCAGATCTAACATCTAGTAGCACTTAACATAAAGAAATAGATCAGATCTAGCACATACACATTATTCAACACCAAGCTATCATATCAAATTCATCTAACATATATCAGCGCACTAAGAATTTAATCATATAAACAAGAGAATACCAAAAATGAATAAAAAAACCATAACACAGGATATACGTGGTTCACCCTCGGCCTAGGGATACATCCACCAACTCTTCTTCTCTTCTATTATCTTCTGTCAATCAGTTACATGCACAGAGCTACAAAACCCCTACTCCGCATAGGACATGAGATCTGCGCACTTCGCTAGATCCTCCTTCCCCGAGCTAGGTTACAACACTGAGCCTCTTATCAATCTCTTACAATCACTTGCACTTAGCCTTGCAAGTCTCACACAACATGCACAAAGCATGTACAACCATCACTTGCACTTAGCACTTAGCATCACACACTTGTGTCACCTTCAATCACATAGATCGAACTACTTCCTACATCGCCTAGATTTCTATTTATACATTAAAAAAGAGGCATAAACATGTGTAAACCCATGGGCTGACATCCCCATACCCGTTACATAAGACCAAAACCCAAAAATCCCTAAAAAGGGGTTTAGATCCCGCGATCTCTGCTTCGACTTGCGCTCTTCCTTTGATAACCTGTCAAAGTCCCAAAATAGGTCAAAAATGACCAAGGATCTCCAAAACTTGGTTAAGGGCCAATAGGCCCCCAAAACTCACCTGTGACTCATGTCAAGTCACTCTGGTCTGGGTAGTTCTGCTTCAAAATCCTCGAGCTTGGCTCAAGCTGCTTCGACCTGTTTTTGTGCCAAGGCCTCCTACTCAGAGAACTCTTGGATAACTTCTTTGTTGACAAGATCCTCTAAGTGTTGTTCAGCTGTAGCGACGAATTTCTCTAGTTCTGCTCCTTGGCCTTCAATCTCTACAAATAGTTGGTAAGCCTCATCCTGTATTAGTTGGAGCCTCTGAGTCACTTCCATGACTTTGCTCTGAATGGTGTGGACCTGTTGTTGAGCAATGTGTTGTTCTTGGGATCGCTTCATCCTCTCGATTGTTGACAGGGGCTTCAACTGCGTCTGTACTATTTCTGCTTGGTGCTTTGCCTCTTGGTGTTATGACTCCATTGCCTTCAATTCAAGATCCTCAATGAGTTTCTCATAATTTTGGGCACTACGATCACTTAGTTGTTTGCATTCCATGGCGAGGGTCTTGATTCTCTCAACTATGCTTCAAGCAGTTGCTTCTCTTTGATCTTTCACATCCTGTGGAGTGCTGGGAACTGTTCATAGCTCTAAGTCTATTATTCTTTGTTGAAGCTGTTGGATAACTTCCGCGAGTTGCGCTACTTGCTGCTCCACTTGGTCCTCTGCCTTTGTATCTAAGCCTATCATAGAGAGAAGTGCTCTGTTGACTTCTTCTTTGACTCTGAGCTGCTCTGTGAGAAAATTATCTTTCTCTTGCTAGATCTGTGCTTTCTCCTCTTCAAACCTGGTCTAGAGATCGACCTTCTTCTGCTGCACAACCCGACGTTGCTCTATGACTACCTTTTTACAATTGGTTTAGGGCCTCTATGGCCTGTTCTGTTTCTTCCTATGCGCGACGAAGACGAACTTCGGTCGCATCAGCTAGTCTGCAGAGTTGGGCAGGCTCATCTCCCAACTCTAGTTATTCTGATGGTCGGGGCACAGTGGATACTACGCAGCTGGATTGAAGGGCCTGCCGGACCACTTTGAGTTCAACCTTGATCCTTTCGTACATCTCCTCCTACTTGGCTTCATGTTTTTGCAATATGTCCTGCGAGGCATCTGCTACAACTGCGATGATAAAGTCGAAGTCATCTACAGTGAGCACAGTCTGCATCTTAGTCAAGGTGGCTTTGGATTTCTTTCGGGAAGTGGGTTTCATGGGAGAAACCTTCCTTTTATTCAAGGGATCAGCTTCATCAACATGATCCATTAACAATGTTACTTTGCCCTGCTTCTGTTGGTCTTATTTGTGATTTATCTCTTCTACTTCGTCATCACCCCCTCGGTTAGGTGATATTGATGTGTTGCTCAAGTCTTGGAACTCTTCGGTCTTATTTCTTCTGCTAGGTCCATGAGTATCCTTTGCTTCATTAGTGGTCTGAGGGCTACCGATTTCAGGATTGGACATTTCTGCGGGGTCAGCGAGGATGAGGAGCTCTGTAGGCCAGTCCTTGGTTATCTCTTCAAGGTCCTCCTCTATGAGCTTGTAGTATGACTGAATCTCTTCTTTATGATCATCCGCGCACGCGGTGATATAAATGAAGTGTTGATCTGTGTGGAACTTCATGAGGGGTTGGAACTGATGCAAGGTGTTTGGCGTCATGTGAGGGATAGCTTCAATGGCCCTCTTCAATTGGAGATAGTACGTGTGAAAGACCACATTCGACTGCCACTATTTTCCCATATCGCTCGAGTACTAGAGCATGGTGAGCTTCGCAGTGAGCGGTTCAAATGGCTCAATGTCCAAGAAGGTCACACCTTCCAGTATCTCCCAAGAAGTAAATGCTACGAGGACCAGGAGCCAGCTGAAATGGAACTCATATCCATGATCTTGGGCTTCGCAACAGTCTAATTCTAGCTAGTTGACGAAGTAATTCACCCAGTTCATTTGTAAGCCTTATACACACTTCCCCGCGAGGTCCACAACAAACCCTGTGACCTGCGTAGGTCTGTTCTTTCTTACCAACTTTCCTAAGATTAGCTGACAGGTTAGGCGCACTACGCTATTCTAGATGGAAGATACCATGTAGCCTCACGCTCTTTTTTCTACATCGTCGTATGTGTCTTTGATCTTCTGTACCAATGCGCAATCGGTAGCCTTCCCTGGGTAGAAGTCCTATGGGTCAGGCCCATGCATGCTCAATCTGGTGATCCTATGGATCAGTGTCAGATCGACTGTGATACATTGGTCTAGCCATAGGTAGCTTCCATGGAAGCATGACAGTAGGATATTAACGCACACGTTAACCTCTTGGTGCCTTCCAAAGTGAGGTATCTTCATTACATTTAAGAGGGTGGACTGAGCGAGGTCCATAGTCCACTGTTGGGGGATTATTTTCAAGTTCTTCCCCTTTGTCCTGGTCAGATACTTGTAAGGACCAAGCATGTTGTAGTTCTTGCGGTCCCCTAGGTTGAATTCGCTGAACTTCAACATCGTGATCTTATCTTGATGCGTTCTAACTGCACGTATCCCCTTCAGAAGGTAGGCAGTAACCATGGTTTAATCAAAGTCCCTCGAGACATTGTCACGACTCACTGCGTCGGCCAGAGGCGGGATGTAGTCGGGAAGGATAGTTGGGATTAACTTTGAGTTCACCAAGTCATCTCGGTGCTTGGTTCTCTTCTATGTTGTAACTCAGGATGGTTCGGATCCATGAGCAGTCGATAGGGAGGCTTTCACTCCTCACGTCAATGAAGCTTGAATGCCTGTGGACATCACTCTCTCTTCCATCAGATCAATTAAGACTTGATCAACTTACTTCTCCACATCTCTGAGCTCATTCAACATGCACACTCTCGATCGAAAAACTTAGGTCGATGAATGAATGCTCGACGCAATAGAACAGGTGTCGATCTCAATAAACACAACACAATAGAAATGCATTTTCTTGTTAGCTCGGATACAATTTGCAAAAGTGTTCTCAGTGCAACAATCTTCAGACTAAGTAGACACGATGTGACAGATCTATCCAACAGATAAGAATTTTTCCATCAATGCAGTTCTATTCGTTGCGGTGCGGTTCCAATGGTCTAATGGTGAGCTTTCTAGTCATAACGATTGTTCTAACCGTTTGGGGCATCAGTCGAATGGTTATAATACTTCCAACGATCATATTTCTCTGCCATGGCGAAGTGCCATGTTGCGTTGTTCTGATATCCCAGCGAAGTTCCAGTCTTTCAAACCTTCCCTCTGCGAAGTCTCCTTTGGGACCTTCTGTAACTTTGCTCTCTTCTTATTGAGTTTTCTATCCTTTTTCCCAGTGATCTTTGTCTCAATATCCCTCTTTCCATTCTGATTCTTATTTCCTTTTGGTGTAGTAAATTCATGCAGTTGAGATGCTTCCATAGGGTCAGAGGGTAATACAACTTTTCTATCTGGGGTAGGTGCTTCAGTCTTCTGTGAGTCCTCTTGTGTTCCTTCAACTTCGACATTCAAGTTTATGGTCTTAAGCAACTTCGATCTGTTCTCCTGCTCTGAAATCAAGTGCACTATCCTTCTTGTCATGAAATATTTTAATTCTTTCTTCTTCTGCTCTAAGGCTTCTCCTTCTTTTCTTCTAGACTGATCCTTTTCAATCCAAGGTTTTCCTAGTAATATAGAAAATGGGGCGATGTTCTCAATAAATTTAACAATCTCAAAATATTCCTTTGTCGAAGTTCCATGAGAACTCATAGATATCTGGGTGAGTCTTCCACATAGGGTTATCATCTTTCCTCTAAATAATCCTATTCCTCCCAATGAAGGAATTACAGTAGGCTTTCCCAAAATTTCCCAAGTTCTTTCTGTCATGATATTCACCTGTGTTTCTTCATCCAGAACACAGTCAACATCAAAGTCTTCTATTCTTGTTTCTATGAACTCTTTTTCTTTTAAAATCTCTGATAAGTTGACATCTTTGTGATCATTCATGGTTTCTTTCATATGTAGCAATACATTCTTTGATTCTTTCCGGGGTTCTTTCATGGTCTCAGTTTCTTGACCTTTCTCAGGGTTTTCTTGTCTCATGTTCATTCTTTCAAGCTTAGAAATCATTCTAGGGAAATCCAAAACTTCATGGTCCATAGATTTACAACAAAGACAACTAGGTCTTCTAACAGGGAATTCCTTAGCCAGATGTCCCAGTCTTCTACAACTGTAACAAAGGGTTAATCCTCTTTTTCTTTTAACTGATCCTCAACTTTTCCTGTACTTCACACTATGATCATAGTAGCTAACCTGCAAAAAATTATTTCTAGGATCTTGCAACCATTTGTTAGTCCAAACATTCTTTCTATGCATAGGAATAACATATCTTTCATTACTTCTATCAGATCTACTCATATCAACCCTTCTTTCATCTAGCTCTGCCCTATTTTTCAAGCTAGGACAAATTTATCAAACATACCTAGATCCATACTTTTGAAACAAAATTTTCCACTAATCTTACTTTTTCAATCAAAACTTTTCATTGTTCTTACCTTTATCAGAGCACAAAGCTTTCAGATCTAGAAAATTTCACTATGCTTACCTTTTTCAAAGTACAAGGCTTCATGATCTTACCTCTTTTCTTCAGATCTACTTCTCTTCTTAGAACAAAGCTTCATCAGTCAAGTAGAATACTACACACTAAAGCAACAGATCTACACACAGAGCTTCCTTTTCTCTTATTTAATTCCCAGCAATCACATTTCTTGTCCCGACAATGGAACCATTTGTTGGCATAGGGGAAGACCCAGGGTTCAATGCTCAAGAGCGCACCAACAAAAACCTAATTACAGAGCATCACAGTATTCGACCAGATCTAACATCTAGCAACACTTAGCATAAAGAAACAGATCAGATATAGCACATACACATTATTCATCACCAAGCTATCATATTAGATTCATCTAACATATATCAGCGCACCAAGCATTTAATCATATAAATAAGAGAATACCCAAAATTCACAAAGCAACCATAACAGAGGATATACGTGGTTCACCCCCGGCCTGGGGCTACGTCCACCAACTCTTCTTCTCTTATATTATCTTCTGTCAATTAGTTACATGCATAGAGCCACAAAAACCCTACTCCGCACAGGACATGAGATCTTCACACTTTGCTAGATCCTCCTTCCTTGAGCTAGGTTACAATGCTAAGACTCTTCTCAATCTCTTATAGTCACTTGAACTTAGCCTTGCAAGTCTCACACAACATTCACAAAGCATGTACAACCATCACTTGCACTTAGCACTTAGCATCACACACTTGTGTCACCTTCGATCACATAGATCGAACTACTTCCTACATCTCCTAGATTTCTATTTATACATTACAAAATAGGCCTAAACATGGGTAAACCCATGCGTCGACATCCCCATACCCGTTACATAAGACCACAACCCAAAAATCCCTAAAAAGGGGCTGAGATCCACTGATCTCTGCTTCGAATTGCACTCTGCCTTCGACAGCGTGTCGAAGTTCCAAAATAGGTCAAAAGTGACCGAGGATCTCCAAAACTTGGTCAAGGGCCAACAAATAGAATGTATGAACAGGAAATAGGCATGATGAGATTAATTTCTTAGTGCATACTAATGGGAATTTTGGTGCATATGGGCATTCATAGACATGTATATGGCATGATAATAGACTAAGAGTAGTTTGTTGATATATATACATGAAATGATGATGTTGTGATATTTGAATAAGACTAATGATGAATTGTGTATCTAGGAAATTGTGTAAAGCATCGATGAAGACGTTGATGATGCTACTGCATATGAAAACCATCCATGTGAAGACAATGAGGATGGTAAGATGGTGATAAATGGGTCAATAAAAGGGAGCTTGCAAGCTACCACAACAATATCAATTGGTTAGGTAGCATAAAGTAAATTGATAACAACCATGTAGGTATGCATTTGGATTTGTTATGATGCATCAATGTTGAAGAGAATTGATGTAAGAATTACCTCTATCAAATTTTAATATTGAATTTGTGTGCAAAGTCATAGGGCCTTGAATATACAAGTTTTATTCATGCTTGAATGTATTTATGATAAATTGCACATTGTGTTATGTTGGTTATGAGATCATAACCAAGTTAAGTCAGGAGACATTACTCCTATTGCAGCAATGAATTTCATTAGAGATGGTCATATGTAATACCATGATGTAGTTGTAAATGGAAACGCTATAGCTCCATACTAATGCATAATGGTTTTCCCTTGTATAACCGATTTTGGACTACAACCTCTTTGTCGACATAGGAGAACGCTAAGAAAATTATATTCCTAGTGTTGTGTATGGATTGGACATGAAGGTATCCAAATGATTGAACAAGTAAATGAGGAATACTTTTTATAATGTGTTAAGGCATTGGCTAAAATTTCCAACTCACATAGTGGAATACATGACATGGACATATGGTATTTGGATGTCAATACAAGAATACATTGTGTAGATGTGACCATGGTTATTGGCACATTGGTTTTATTTATTAATAAAATTCAATTGAATTTATGAAAGGCTTGGTGTGTTGATAATGCATGCACATGAATGATAGTTTCATTATGTTTTAATATGAATAATGGTTGGGAATGATTGAATTGTTGGTTAGATACAATTATGACATCATTTCATGAACTTCTATAAATGTGTATGAATGCTAACAATATTGTTTGGCTGTGTTGAAGTTGATAAAATGCAGAGAGAATGGTATTGTATATGGAAATGGTGTAAGCCCATGAATAAGACTGATGCCTATAGCTGCAAGAGCCTGACATAATGAGCAGAAAACTTGTAACATCCCAAGCCACCAACAGGCCAGGCAACGCCACTACTCGGACACTTCACTTAGCTCTAATACCAATTTGATACCAATTTGTAGCATACCCAACCATAACCTAGTGGGCTATGCCACATAGAGATTCTTGTGGAAACATCATACACATCCAGGCCACCTAGGCCAGGACATGCTACCTCATAGAAATGACAATTATCATGCGCATATATATAAACATAAACATACAACATATTCTGCTAATACACAGATTAATTTGGAAATAATAGTAAGCCTACACATACAACATATACAAGCATTCCTCATCAATTATAACACATATACAAATACACAACATGTAAATGAACATAAAAGTGGTACTTATATTTTAATATAAGACCACCAACTACGTGTATACCTTCCACGAACCTCCTAGCCTTAGACCACGTTGCTCATCATGCTCAGCAGTGGGTCACCCCCGAGCTGGGACTAAGCTCCACCCAGGGAAAAGGATTTCTAGACTAGGCCAAGGTTACAAATAACTACACAGTGCAACTGGAAGGATTCTCTCCAAGAGCCTACTTATGCCCAATACTCACAGACTCTCATTCCCCACATGCATGTTCCACCCCAGGAATATGGACCATTGTTCCATAGTCTATCGACTACTCCAGTTCCCTTCCAGGGTCTCAACAACAGTTCAGATCAGGAATTCTCAGAGCTTCGTAGCTGGTGCTGGACTCTCTCTAAGAGAAAATCACTTCCCAACAAACTCTCTCACCTGGAGAGAGCTGCTCATAGGCTTGACAACCTCCCTCTTCAACCACGGGCCTAGAAACCCACTTCTTCAACCAACTTCAACTCAATTCCAACAAGTGAGGACAATAGAAAGGATCAATATAGCTCAGGGGATGGAAGCAACCACAATTCAAAAAGGCACAACATGGCTTTAGCAAGTACATATACGTTGTGCTTCACAGGAAAACACAGGTCATCTTCACGGGTTACTGGTTTTAGAGGTGCATGAAAGATGTAGGGGTCGACGATGGAGGAAAAACGAGTTAGACAAAGGATGGGAGAATGGGAAGCAACCCTCCCCCCCAATGATATAAATTTCTATCTTTAACTACATGCGCCCAGGTCGACACTTGTCTTCCTAAAGCTGCATGCACTCCATTTAGCACTTGTTCCCTTTCCTAGGAACTTAGGATAACTGGGTTTATTTTCCCCACTTTAGTATTTTCATTTTCAGGAATATATTATAATATTCCCTTGGGTTAAAACCTCTAACTTATCCCTTATTCCTAGCCTCTTAGTCCCATCCCTTTCCCTACCTAGTGGAGCTTATTCCCCCATCACTCTCTCTTCATGGTCGGTCTACACGCAACGATGTATAATTTTTATTAATGATCTGCATAATTACATATACAAAAATCAGGCTTATAGCCTTAGCATCCTAGTCTCTCTGGCCTAATCATCACATAAGCCTCCTAGCTTATTATAACTCATCTCACCATCCTAACAAACATGTTTACAATTCATAATTACAATTGGGGATTTGCCGGGGGATATTACAATCCCCTCCCCTTATTTTTGCACTGTCCTCAATGAAACTTGTTTATACATATATAATTCAAAAATTCTTCAAAAAGTTCCAAGCTTTAGCTATTGGAAGCCTATTATCCACCTGGTGCTCTAGTTTCAAGCACCAATTCTGGTGTTCACACTGCAGTTGGAATTCATTTGCTCTACTCTATAGAGTTGTTTCAAGAAGAATACATCTCATTGTACCATTTGACACACCCTCCTTATGGCAACTACCATGCCATAAGCATTTATGAGTTGCCTCTTCCTTTTTTATCTCACCCTTCCAGGATCATGTATCCTTTCACTGCTACACATTCCATCAACGATCCATCTTGCCAAGTATTTCACACACAAGGAGAGTGCCAACCCACTACCAGAGCCTCTCACCAAGGTTCTCCATTAAAGGGCTTCAATGTCACTATCAATATTTCTTCTTCCAACATTCTCACTTTAGCCAATATTGTCTCATCTTGTGGTTTTCCACAAGCACCAAGCTACATACCATTTTCCTGGAAGGCTTCATCTTGCATACTACCACAAATTGTAAGTCTTTCCTGTACATCATAATTAAATTGCAATATGTACAAAACCATATGCAGTGAACCTAGAATTGTCTGCACCTAGCAATTCAATCATAATTAACAACAATTTAGTAAAATAGAATGACTCATCATTCTATGCATATGCATGTTCTCAATTAATATATGTAAGTTCATTACTTCTTTTTCTGAACAATAAATTTTATGTAGTTAGTATTCATGTGACTACTTGACTTGCAACTTTCCTGTTGCAATGTCTAGCAACTCCTGAAATGTCCTCAACTTCATGAGTTAACAACATTTCAGCTGTTAGTAACAATTATTTACATGCAATAATATATATGCATGTACTTACAAAACAAATTCAACAATTTCATTTAGTACACAATTCTATCACTTACTATGCATTAGTGCAATTCTCAATGCATACTTATTCAGTGCACCTTGCATTGAATTACATAATGCTCTTTATCTCAGTCATGTATCTCACCATCCATAAGTTGGAATTATGGCCAATGTGTTGACACCTTCTGCACACACTTCCTATTGTCTTCCCAATTAATTAGATGCCTTCATTTTCGACCCAAACACTACACCAAGAATATAATTATGTGGTGTTCATTAGTGTTAGCAAAAAGGTTGCAGCCCAAGTTTTATTTAAAGGTAGGAAGCTTTTAGCACTTGTGTGGCTCACAACCTTTCCATATCCATACCTTTCCATATCCAACCATGTCATGGTCTCACACATGAATAGCTTACTGGCATTCATTCATATACCAAGTTCTTATCTTTTAATTCTTTGGTTATTACCCCATAACCAAATTAACATGATATTCTCCTATGTTAGCGTGTGCATTCAAAGCTAAGAAGATTTTAATTAATACAAGCCTCTAGCCTTTACCACATCCAGTGGTATGCATTCAATAATATAATCATGTGATTTTATAAAATAACTCTGGCTGAGGAAATTCTTACCTAAATTCCCTTCAACAATTATGTAATAAGAGTAATAAACTTATACCTGCATGTCTACCATTAATAATTTTTATACTACCTGAATGTCTACTGGAAGTAGAAGCTTTCATGCTTCTTTTTATCAAACTTATAACCAACACTTCAACTTTATGTTGCTTCCCTCCTTATGTAGCAACATCATCAATAACACTTGCAACATGAAAGAATTTATTTTTTCTTCTTATGGTTGTTCAACCAACCCCAATTTAACTGTTGCTACCACTATTTCAGCAACTTCTTTCCCATGTGAAACTTTTCCTTGTTGATCCCAAAAGTCTTCAATTCTTCCCGGATTCTTGAATCTTCTTGAGCTCCCACTGTGATCATTGTGCATGATTATTCCTGCCCTGAGCACTTTCTATCCAAATCACTCTTGGCGACCTTTGCATTTATAGTCCCAAACTAAGATGATATTAACCTTCAACTTTCATTAATTTCCTGGATCCAACTATCCCAACTCGTACTTGGATGAATTAAATTCCAAACCAAGTTTTTTTATAGACTCTAGATTCTTCAACATCCAGTTACTCTTCAGGATTGAACTTCTTCAACCCTTTCCCGACAGAATACTTTAGTACTTGAGGTTTTCTTGTACTCTCCTCTTCTCTTTTGCTAGCTGCATAGAATTAACCGAAAGTCCTTCTTTTACCTTACCATCATAGATTCAAGTGATACCTTCAACCTCTTGGGTTGTCACTCATGGATCTATGTCACTTAAGATGGATTCTTGTTAGGTGCCATCTCTTCTAAATTCAAAACCATGCATAAAACCATTTTCTTCTTCCTGGTTCCTTATTGATTTCTCTTTAGAAGTCATTTCACTTTTAAATTATTCTTGACTTGATATCTCCATGCTCTTGCGGAAATAATTTCACACCTTTGGAGTGTATCAACAATCCTCTACTATTCTAGCTTCCTCTACTATTCTAGCTTTCCTCCCTGGAGTGTTGACATGCATTCCTATTAGTTGGATATCTATCCCATGATTTCTTCTTCCATTATCTTAGGATGTTCATGGAATTGACTCCATCCATGAGTTTTTCCTTGTCTACTTTTCATACTTGCCATCACATATTATGCTGATATTAATTTTCAGCATTCCATTATTATTTGGATTCCTCTGATTTATCTCCTGCATGAACGGATTATAATTCCATTCATGTTCTCTAAGTAACCTTGGTTAGTTAACATCAACTTATTTTTTGAAGAAATTTGATTTACCTTCTGACATTCATATTCAACTTCTGTCATGCCATATTTGATTACCTTCATGCCATGCTTCCACTGTGCATTTTGATAGTAATAATGGAGGTGTTATCTCCAATCTGTAGGGATGATCCTTGGAGATTTCACATCTTATCTCCAAACTCTTTCATATTCCATAAAACCTTCCTTCCTTATTCCCATTCTTTACATCTCCATACAGAATTATGGTTCATGCAATATCATGTATTGTAGATGGATTTCTCCACTGAGCATTCACATTTGATGTGCAAGTATTGTCACTTGGACTGTCTTCCCCAAACAAGAATTACATTTGGGGTTTCCATGCTGCTTATCGAACCCAATATCTAATCCAATGACTTCTGAAAAATCTCAGATGTAGAATAAATAATTTTCCTTGTCCTTCTTCCTTCTTTCTTCTATCTGAAGACATCTATAGAAATTTTTATGTTTTAATGTAACCATTACATGTGGAATCCTCTTTCAGAGACCTTACCAATCATGGATTCCTTTCTCAATTCTAAGCCTTGAGCATAAAACTATGATCCTTTAAAACTTGTGCTTCTTCTCCGATGCACTTCTTATGCAACGATCTCTTTTCTCTAAGCTAATGGCTCTTAGATATTTGTTGGACCCTATAATAAAGTTCCCAGGTCTTCAATATCCTTTTGATGCAGGTTCGAACTAGACAAAACCCACCTGCTTTCTTCCTAACCCCTTTTCCCTTCTTTAACACGGTTTTCGGGCACTAGCCCCCATTTTCCTTGAGCCCTTAATTCGCATGGGACCATGGTTGTGACCAAGTGCTAATAGTTGGGCACTTATACAAAGCCTTGAAACTTCCGGGCTCCAGAGCCTTTGAGGTTTCCTTTTCCGCACATCACAAACATCACAGAACCTTGAACTGGTGAATTTACGGAGGACGGTGGATCTACGGTCCACATTCTCTGTTAAGATCTATAGTGGATAGGAGCTTCGGTACTCCAGGATTAGGTGGATTTCAAATCACATCACAATAATCTCCCAGAGTGCTGAATTGGAAAACTCGCGAAGAGGGGTGGATCAACAGTCCACAACTTCTCAACAACCGACGGCTCAAATCTATTGTGGAACTACGAACTTCGGGGTTTCGGGACTTCTGAGCTTCGGGGCTCTGGGACTTCGGATGATTCCACTTTTGCACAACCCATAACTCTCAAACCGTGAGTTTCTGCATACTTCCAAGTCCCCCCGGTGATGTCATCGCATCACTTTACTTCAACATAACGAAACTTCAAGGTTTCTTTCTCCCATTCCATCACAAGCCATTTCTCTTGGAGTGCCAAGTCTCCGGACTTCACGATCTGGCACCACGCGTCCACTGGGGCCCACAGTTTCTGTGCTTGAATTAAAAGATACCAAAAAGTCACATCAAACTTTATACTTTTCCAATTGCAGGGACATGGGTCAATAGTTTTGGAGTAACCCGCTGATAATTCTGCAATTGTGCCCACGCTGACACATACCCCTTCTAGGAAACCGTGGTTTGGATTGCGGAACTGCCTTGTAGAATTATCTTCCATGCAACTTGGATCTCCGCAATGCCTCCCGATCCTCAATATTGATAGATCGTCACCAAGTTAATGTGGGCCCGATCCAACTAACTTCTTCACCAAGATTAACTACCTTGTGCCACCTCCAGGAGCGTTACATGGTAGGACACACGAAGCTGACACGTGGTCCAATCCGGCGGGTGATAAATGTCACATTCTAACTACATTTCAATCTTACAATGATTCTTAACTCACTGACATGTGACACACATCCCATGTGTCCATGTCATTCCTAGTGACATCAGCAGACCACGTCACTTTGAGACTTTGGGCTTCGAGATATTTCTCCTTAGCATACTCCCTTTCTCTTGAACGTCAAATTCTTGAACAAGCGATACTCTAACACGCTTCTCCTTCAACGAACGGTCTAGATTGTCTTCGGAATTCGGGACTTCGAAGCTTCGGCTTTGGAACTTCAGGAGTTTCCACTCTATTCACACCTTGTTTCTCCCGAATGTCATATTCCCAAGCAAGATAAATTTTTGACATGTGCTTCTTGTTTGGATTGATGGACAGGAAATACACGAAGTTTTCTCTATCTTCTCTACACTTGACCGAGAGTTGTGACCTCGGATTAACATTTGGGCGCTTATCTCACTTTGTAAGATCGCCAGTCGTGCCTTAAGGAACTGTGAAGATCAACGGCCAGGAGTGATTGAAGAAACTCAACTTGCTCACGCTTTAATTTCCTTCCCGATCTTTGCAATGCAAAGATGCTCACCCATAGTGGGATCAATATCCATTGTTGATTTGTTGATCTAGCAAGATAAACGATCCTAAGGGATCACGAAGTCTCAGCTTAATCTCACTTTAATTTCCTTCTCGATCTCTGCAATGCTCCCCAAGATTGATCTCCCTTCAATGAGATCTGACGGTCGTGACTTAATCTCCGCTTGATCTGATGGCTCAACTTCAAACCTTACGGTTCCAAACCCCCTGGTTACTACAATTTCTTTTCTCTGTTATCTTTCTTGAATTACTATACCTCATGAGCTTCCAACACGGCCCAGGTGCTCTCTTGGCACTTTGGAATGATCTGAAATTCAAATTTTGTCCTTTTTAACAACAATTTTCTCTAATCTTTTGATTCCATAACCACTTATATGGCCTAATTCAGGCTCAGTGTCGAAAACTGGGCTTTGAACTTCAATTTTGTCCATTTTGACAACAATTTCCTTTTGAAACCTTCTCTTCAACTCCCACTTTCCTAGCCCATCCAGGCTTAGTGTTGAAACCATGGCTCTGATACCATATTGTAACATCCCTAGCCACCAATAGGCTGGGAAACGCCACTATTCAGACACTTCACTTAGCTCTGATACCAATTTGATACAATTTGTAGCATACCCAGCCATAACCTGTTGGGCTATACCACACAAAGATTCTTGCAGAAAAATAATACACATCCAGGCCACCTAGGCCAAAACATGCTACCTCATAGAAATGAAAATTATCATGTGCATATATAAAAACATAAACATACAACATATTGTGCTAATACACATATTAATGTGGAAATAATAGTAAGCCTACACATACAACATATACATGCATTACTCATCAATTATAACACATGTAAAAATACACAACATGTAAATGAACATAAAAGTGGTACTTATATTTTAATATAAGACCACCAACTGCATGCATACCTTCCACGAACCTCCCATCCTTATACCATGCTTCTCATCATTCTTAGCAGTGGGTCACCCCTGACCTGGAACTAAGCTCTACCCAAGGCAAAGGATTCCTAGACTAGGCTAAGGTTACAAAAAATTGCATAGTGCAACTAGAAGGATTCTCTCCAAGAGCCTACTTATGCCCACTACTCACGGACTCTCATTCCCCACATGCATGTTCCACCCCGGGAATATGCACCTCCATTGTTCCATAATCCATCGGCTGCTCCACTTCCCTTTCAGGGTCTCGACAGGAGGCTGAATCAGGAATTCTCATATCTCCATAGTTGGTGTTGGACTCTCTCTAGGAGAAAATCACTTCCCAACAAACTCTCTCACCTGGAGAGATCTTCTCTCAAGCCTGAAAACCTGCCTCTTCAAACATGGGCCTGACAACCTGCTTCTTCAACCAGCTTCAATTCAATTCCATCAAGTGAGGACAATATAAAGGCTCAGTATAGCTCAGGGGATGGCAACAACCACAATTTGATAAGGCACAACATGGCTATGGCAAGTACAGGTACGCTGTGCTTCACAGGAAAACACAAGTCAGCTTCACAGGTTACTGGTTTCAGAGGTGTGTGAAAGATGTAGGGGTCGACGATGGAGGCCAAACGAGTTAGGTGAAGGATGGGAGAATGGGAAGCGAACCCCCCCAATGAGTTGACTTTCCAACTTTAACTACATGCACCCAGGTTGACACATGTCTTCCTGGAGCTGCATGCACTCCATTTAGCACTCATTCCCTTTCCCAAGAACGTAGGATAAATGGGTTTATTTTCCCCAATTTAGTATTTTCATTTTCAAGAATATATTATAATATGACCTTGGGTTAAGCCCTCTAGCTTAGCCCCTCTTCCTAGCCTCTCAGTCCCATCCCTTTCCCTACCTAGTGGAGCTTAGTCCCCCATCACTCTTTCTTCGTGGTCGGTCTACACGCAACGATGTATAATTTTTATTAATGATCTGCATAATTACATATACAAAAATCAGTCTTGTAACCTTAGCATCCTAGGTTCTCTAGCCTAATCATCACATAATGCTACTAGATTATTATAACTCGGCTCACCAGCCTAACAAACATGTTTACAATTCATAATTACAACTGGGGCTTTGCCGAGGGATATTACAAAACTCGTGCTTGGGAAAATATGTTTTCTTGTGTAAAATAGATTTGAAAATTTATAAATGAAAATTGTATGAGGATGTATCATATTTATTGTATGCATATGATGCATATGGGATGATTTCCACAGGTTACATATTGCTAGTGGAATTCTAGCAACAAGTGAACATTTTATTCTGTGCAATAACACCTTGGAAAATGACGGATCACCTAAGGAACTATATAACATTGAAAGGGATGCTTGATCCTAGAGGGTGAGTACATCATGAAGAAGAAATTTGTCAATCTTGTAGAAGAATCAAGTTTTTAGGCTTGCATAAGAACTAGGTTGTCAGGCCTGAAGAGTGAACTCTAGTGTGAGTTGCACTACCGAAGAACTAGGTTGTCAGGCATGAAGAGTGAACTCCCGTGTGAGTTTCACTACAACAACAAGTTTGATGCTAGTTATTGTTCTTGGTAATTTTTCCTAGTACTGAGTCCCTTGAGTTCCTGTATTGAGATTCCTATTTACATGTACCATAGAGAAATTGATAAACAAATGGTGCATCTCGATAGACCGAGGACACTGAAGGGAGCACATTCCTTGAGCTATCCCTGATAAAAGAATGGTACCTCCTAATGGACTAAGAGAAATGATGGGGGTACATTCCTCAGGTTGGGCCAGTTAAGAGGAAGAGAGCTGGTGGAAATCAATATAGTGGTAGAAGAATGCCAGTGGGTTGTGTATCTATGTCTTGGGGTCAGAGTGCCTATGTATCTATGTTTTGGGGCCAAAGAGCCTCTATATTTTTGGTTTTTGGGGCCGGAGTGCCTATGTATTTATATTAGGCTGGAATTCCTATGTGAGATTAGGTTAGAGATCTTATATGTTGATTAATGGCTAGAGAGTTGAAATTGTAATTGTATGAAAATTGTATGGCGTTGTGTACTGAGGATAGTGAAAAAATAAGGGGGAGGGGAATGTAACATCCCCAATTTTAATCAACACAAATTATAATGTAATTGCACATATTTGAATTAGGTTGGTGCTCTGATATGATTGGGGAAAAGAGCCCATATTGATTAATATGTTCAGGGGCCAAATTGTATATTATGAACATTGAAATCATTAATAAAAGTAGTGATCATTTCCTTCTATACGAGGGGAATGAAAACAATGGGGGGAATATGATTCCATAAAAGACAGTGGTCCAAGGGGGATTTATTCATGGGTATTAATCCAACCCACATTCCTGAATTATTATCTTTGTGTATAACCTTTTATTTTTTTGTTGAATGTTTCGAAAGCTAATCATTTATTTCATGTAAGAGGGTGGGTGTGAGGAGTCACATCCCATAGTTATTGGAGATCATGGGGCTGAAGTACAATGGAAATTGGGCAGAGTGAGTTGTTAACTAACTTGGGGGAAAGGAAATTCATATGGCCATAGAATACAGTTTTTGCATGCAGATTTTGGGAAGCAAGAGGGGAGTTGAGTGTTGGGAAGAGCATTGACCATGTTGTGTTTGAATGAAGTCATTTTTGGGATATGTATTATGCTAGAAATGAGGCCCATGTGCCAGTAAAATAGGTTGTAATCTTGTTGTGTGTTTTCCTATTGAGGAAATGGCTCAAGATCCTTGTGAAGGTTGTTGTGAGCACTCTTGAAGCGGTTGAGAGTTCACGAAGTTCCCAAATAAGATATTCTTGTACAACCAAGTACACAGGAAGCCATGATAAAAAAATGGTACAATCTGAGGGACTACAAACAGTGAAGGGGGTACATTCTTTGGGTTGTTTAGGTTGTGGGGAAGAGGGATTTGGTGGATCGGAACTTTTGTAGGAGTAGAACCTGGGTTTTGGGTTGTTGAGTGTGGAGAGTGGACAACTAGAGGGCTAGATCTCCTTGTGGACTCATAGCCTCAAATCAGGGGTGGCTTGTTGTTGAGATTTGGATAAGTAGTGCCTATGGCATAGAGATTCATTCTTCTTATGCAACCAATTGGTTACTTTATTAACAGATAAGTGTTATGTTGTTATATTATGAACATTTTGTTGTTTAAATGAATAGGTGAATGTTTTGTGTGTCCCCATGTTTAATTGAATAGTTGCATTCATGTTTTAATATTTGTTGTTAGATGCAAGTTAAATTATGGGCCTATTACCCCTTGATTTTCTTTTATGTGTATGGGGCATTTTTAAATTTGTATTTTAGCAAGCTAAGTCATTTTCCATAGTGACGAGAGTCAACATGGGTGATGGGTATGTTACAGAGTCATTTTTCCACTGTAGGGTAGAATTCATAAACCCCCATATGTTAAATAATGAATATTATCTCCTAGAATTGCCAAGTAATGGGTAGTAGGTTTAAATAGGAATCCATGAGATATTTAATAAAATTAGAAAATCCAATTATCCTCCTACCATAGGAGACCAATCTTGAGGCAATGGAAATGTTAAACCTTGTCAAAATCCACTAGAAAAGGAGCAAAGTAACAATGGTAAGTTCTAGAGGAGCTTTAGGAGGTATTTCAACTGGAATATTATCATCAAACTCAATATTGGATACTATTGTTATTTTTACATATGAACTCAAGTACTCACTATAATATTTTCACTGTATACATGTGTGTAACTTATAAAGAAAAAGAGGATTGTCGATGTTCCTTATAATCTTTGAGAGACTCTAAATTTTCTAAGGATAACATTGCAGAAAGAGACTTCAATGTGATTTTGAACAGTAAGTAAAAAATAGGTGGAAAGATAGTTAGGGAACATTTCAGAGTAAATATAAAATACCTCATGATGGATTGCAATCTATTTGATGTCAAATATGTGAAGGGGAAATACACATGGATGAATACAAGGATAGGACTGGGCCATATCACCACTAGATTGGATTGTTTCCTTATTCAGAGTGACCTATTACTAAGAAATAACATTATAACATCCAAGATAATCCCATTGACTATATTTGACCATAAGCCAATCATTCTCTAGGTCCTTTTGTCTCCAGATTTTGATCTTCTTCTATTCAGATTCAATCCTTTGTGACTTCAAATCCTCAAAGTTTTCGATATTATTTCAGAGGAATGGGGGATGTGGGATGTGGGATTTCCCAATTCATTTTGGAATAGAAATTAAAATAAGGCAAACTCACCATTAATTAATGGGAAAATATCTCATATACCTCTCGAAAAAAGAAAAATTGTAAATCGAGTTTCAGTATAAATATCTTTAGGTGATAATGGAAGTGAAAGATATTACAACCCAACATCAAGAAGAAGAAAGAGATTTTTGTAACAAGATACACAAAGCATATATATCATAGGAATAAATGTGGAATCTCTAATCATGGTTCCTATGGCTACAATCTAGGGATAGGAATACCTCATTCTTTCACTGAAAATCTAAATCTAGAGTTTAGAAAAGCAATGTCAAAAAAATATCATTATAAGATGGCTCATGTAGCGTCCCCATTATCGACAACACAAAAAAAATTCACTCTGATACCAATTTGTAACATACCCAACCACCATGTGGGGCTATGCCACTTAAAAAAATTATCTCTTTACCGCTCTGATACCAATTTGTAACAACCCCATTATCAGGGACTCAACAACATGTGCTGGTAGCGTTCCCATCCCTGAGCCGGAACACGCCATGCGGCATTACAAATTCTGATACCAATAAATTAAATAATAAGTTCTACATATGAACAAAGTTAAGAAGAAAATAGTAACAACATGCATGCAACAATAACAATTCATATATAGAATTTAACAACAGAGAATTCATGATAGAAAACGCATACTGTCATACACACAGTAATTGAAATAAGCACATGGAAGAAACTTGCCTTAGGAAAATAAACACCAAATGCTTGCAGACCTTCCACATTCCCCCCATCCTTAGATCGCATTGTTCATAACTCTCAGCAACATGTCACCCCCAAGTTGGGGCTAAACTCTACCAAGGAAAAATGAATACTAAGCTAGTCTAAGGTCTGATAAACATTAGAATTACTTAGTCTAATGTTCCCAATTACTGCAACTAGCCTACAGTCTCTCATTACCCACATGCATGTCCCAGCCCAGAAAGTGTTCCCCTTATTTTCTCAACAGTCACTCAACTACCCCACTTCCCTTTTGGGGCTTCAACAACAAGTCAAACAGGAAGTCTCAGAGCCCTGTAGCTATTGCCCAGTGCACTAGGGAACAAATTTGAGTAGTCTCTTTCCTAGAGAACTACTCACAGGCCTAACAACCCACTTCTTCTGTAATACAACCTCAAAACCGCTTCATCAATTCATCTCTCATGCTAAAATTACAAGTACAGGTTCCTCGTTACAGTCCAGTACCATAAGGTATGACTCATAACTTCCTTCGTGAAGGAATAGTCAATAATAATCCTCCTTCCGCATTATATCCACAAATATGTGTGTGTGTGTGTGTGTGTGCGCGCGCGCGTGTCTTTCAAGACACTTGGCACCCCAAGGGACTCCTTTGTCCCTAATTTCAAGACTTTGGGATGTATTCATATCCATTTTTTTATATTTAAGGAATATACTAATATAATATTCCATTGGTGTTAAGCCCCCTAGTTTAGCCCCTTCCTAGACTCTTAGCACCCCCTTTTCCCTTTCTAGTGGATTTTATCCTCCCATACTCATTTTTGGATCGGTCTGCATGCAACGACATGTTTTCATTAATAATATGGGTGTTTACATATTACAAAAATAGGCTCATTGGCCTTTAGCATATAAGCTCTCCATCCTAATAATCACATAACCCTTATAGACTATACCAACCTGTCTCACTAGCCTATAAAAAATTTACATTTATATGTACAATTTGGGTTCATCCTAGGGGTATTACATTCCCCTCCCCCTTATTTATTCATTGTCCTCAGTGAAGTATATGCACATATACAATCAAAACTTTATTAGTTTTCAAAAAGATGTGGATACTCTATCCTCATAACGTCTTCATGCTCCCAAGTTGCCTCCTCGGGCCCGTACCATGTCCATTGGACCTTTACTATCCCTACGGATTGATTCCATAGCTAATTGATATTCTGATCCTATATGCACACCAAATGCACTTGAAAGTCGCCTTCCTGCTCCACCTGAATCACATTCCAAACAATGACATGATTAGCAACATGTACATACTTTTTAAGCAATGATACATGGAATACATTATGAATACACATTGATGCAGTTAAAGAAAGCATGTATGATACATGTCCAATCCTTTCTAGGATTTCAAATGGCCCACAATAACAAGCTTCCAACTTTGAACACTTTCCCAATTTCAAGGAACTTCTCCCAGCCTTTACTTTTAAGAACACATGGTCACCCACTTTAAATTATGTGGGTTCTGCCTTTATCAGCATAGTTTTTCTGTATGTCCTGGGCAGCCTTTAAATTCTTCTTTATTTTTATCATTTTCTCTTCCATTTCCCTTAGTAATTCTGGCCCAACCACTTCTTCGTTTGTTGGGTTGTCCCAAATTACTGGTGTGTTGCACTTTCTTCCATAAAGAACTTCAAATGGGCTCATCTTTAGGGATGCTTGATACCCATTGTTATAAGAAAACTCCACCAAGTGTAAGTAATCCTCCCATTTGGATGGTTTATCCATCACATACATCCTTAACATATCTTCAATCACTTGATTTATAAAAGAATAATGAAAGCATGAAAACCAAAACCATGAATCAAATCTAAGAATCCCTTTCTCTTTCGAATCCTAATGACTAATTTGATTCTAATTACATATTCTAACTCAATTCTAATTCCTCTTCTACTTGAATCCTAATGAAGAGAGATAACTCTCTTTTATACATGAGAGCCTTGAAGATAAGATAACCATCTCTCATTATTACAGATCCACTTTTCTCTCAACCTATTTCCCATTATTACAAAATATAATCCCATCAAATCCTCACACATATCTCTCATATATCTTGGATAAGATATTCCAACCAAATCTCCATGATCTTCTCCTTGGAATGGGCTTGAATTATCTCCTCAAATCTTGAAATGGTGGAGGAAGTATTCGAGAAGTCCTTTTGAATTAATCCTTGTCATATTCCTACACATTACAAAGCTCACACATATTTGAGATATATATGAAAACATGTTGATTTTTTAACATTTAATCACAAATTCCTTTTAAATACTAAAATGAATAAAGTGGAGAACAATAAGGTGAAACCCAAGTATATTTATGGAAATTATATTGTGAAAGGTTAATGGGGTGATGAAATGTTGAGAATGATGAAGGGAAATATGGATGAAAATAGGCCAATTCTGAGCCCCAACATACCCCCCAACTTAACTTGTTGCATGTCCTCATGCAACCATGCATGGATCTTCTCAAGAAATTTTGGCATCTGAATGTTGGCTTTGAGTGATGATAATGAATGTTTTCCAGGATGGGATTTACATGAGTAACAACTGACATTTTTCTTATGGTTGGTTCTTGTGTGACAACCATGAATATAAAGAATGTCGGTTCTTGTGTTAACAACATTAATTTCGTTATTTGTTCTCCTACTGTTATGATAATAATTTGCCCATATTCTTACTGAAAAATGTATGCTATCAATATGTATAAGGAAAACATCACTAAGTATAAGAAAGCCCTTTTTGTGTATATGTGTGAATCATGCCAATATGTACAACAATGCTTATGAAGCAAAGTGAAACAGAGTATCATTGAAAAAGAAATGTTCATAACTGGTAAATGAAAAAAATGGAATGACGATAGTGGAAAAGTGGAGTGATGATAGTGAATAAAGTCCCCTACCCCCCAACTTAACTTGTTGCATGTCCTCATGCAACGTGGCATAAGTCATAGAAAAAAAGGAAAGGGAACTGGGTGAGGGAATTATTTTCCAAATTATTCATTGCTAGCAGTTGAGGAATTACATGATTAAAGTTTAGAAAATAGAATATTTCCACTTACCCAAAATGTTGATGAACTATGCAATAGGAATATGGCTGATGTGGATGCTAGAGCATGGAATATATCACTGCTGCAGGATCATGTGAAAAGTGATTGTTTATGTAGTGGTGACTGTTGTCTGCTGGATCCGAGAATGTGAAGTGGAGGAATCGAAACTGCTGCTGAATGAATCATGGAAAAGAGAAAGTATGAAAGTGTAACTGTGGTACTCTCGTAAAGATGAAGTCATGCTGCTGTAATTGCTGATACAGTCATGAAAAGTGTATATTCTTCACCCGCTGCTAAACCTGATGGTACAATTCTAATCATGTGAATGAATGTGTCGATGTCGAGCATGAAAATAAGTCATTGGATTACCGACCAGTGATGAATGTCATTAACCAATGTGAGGCAACTCATCATTGATGTCAATGAGTGCCAAGGTACCCAAGTACATCTTGCGAAGTGCAAATGAATGAGCTGATGTCGATCCACTTGCAAGATCTGACGATCAAGGGACATTGATGTATTCCCATTATTTTTAGCGAGAGAACTTGCCATTAAGGCATGCAAGCCTCCAAGTACTAAAAAATGGACTCTAGTCTGTATCCCAGATAAGGTGTTGAGGTTGATGGGGCCAGACTTGTTGAAAGGTGGACCTTAAGGAATCCCACATCAGTTAGCACAAGTTCTAGTAAAACGAGTGGTAGGACTATAAATGAAAACATCTCAGGAGTAACAATGCTTATGGAAAGGCAATGTAGTCATGGAAAGGGAGCTGGATAGTTTTATTGACAAGGAAAAATGAACTGAAAAATATAAAGAGATGTATGCGACTCAAAAATATAGGTGTGTGCAAAGTCATGAAGGATAATTCAATGGAATATGGGCTTCAACACAAGGATGACAAATCTTCTTTGAAGGAGAAATGGAGGAAGATAGCCATGACGTAAATAAGTTTATGAAAAGGTTTATGTGTAACTGCAAACGCCATGATGTGTAAGACAATAATCAGCTCCGTCAAGCAGTCAATAAGACATGTTTTTTTTCCAAAAGTTTTGTGATCTTTGAAAATCACTTTAGCAGTAAGATGCGATCGACCACACGCCTGAAAAAAACTTAGTACAAATCCTGCATGAAAACTTGTCAGATGTTCGAAGAAAAATAGAACATGCAGAAAGAAAGACAAATGAGACAAAGTAAACTGCATTTTATACCTCTTGTCATGATCGTTTCCCATGCTTGTTTCATCGTCGATTGCTTGCTTAGTGTAAAATCGAAAAAAACATGTTTCCATTTGTTTCCAGGAATTTATAAAAACATCCATTTGCAATGTTATTTATTTTTGTTGTTTTAATTTTTATAAGTTGTTTTTATCCTTTATGATATATATATATATATATATATATATATATATATATATATATATATATATATATATATATATATATATGTTTAACCTAATTTTATTACATTATCTTTTTTTGTTTATAATAAAACAAAAGATAAAAACAAACCATATCTGTTTTTTTTGGGTTATTAAATAAAAAAACAAAAAAATGGTTTATAAGAAAATAATTTATTTGTTTATTTAATTTTTTTTTGTTTATAATAAAAAAAAATAAAAATTGTTATTATAATTCTTTTATAATAAAACAAACCAATCATAAAAAACAAATAAAACAAAAAGAATAAAACAAAACAAACAAGTTAACTTTCATATACCTGCGCCAACAAGCTGCCATGAATTCTCCAACTGATTGAAGAAATTTTGGAGCGTCAGGCATCTGCCTTTGGCATCAATTCTTTGTTTTTTAATCCTTAGGGGAATCAACCATAAATGCTGGAGAACCAAATCAAATGGTCGTTTTGTTCTTTCGTGCTACAGCCCCGCACGTTCACCCGAATAAGGATATCTGGCCTTATCGATCTCTACTCTAGCTGGATTCTATTTGCTTAATTTTTTTTACCTTAATTCAATTCAAAGTCAACTTAGCAAATCGATTTTCATTCTGGTGCACTAATATTTGTTTGCAAAGGGCCTGGGTATGAACTTGGAGTTGCTCAGTCTTGGCCCCATATCAGAATTCATAATATGATCTCTTGCAAGAAAAGAAGAGATAATCTAGCACATGGAATGTGGAAAAAGAAGTCACAACCTTCTTCACATCTATAGCTCTTAGGGGTAGGGGTAAAACTCCCTTTGAATAGGTCACATACTGACGTTCGTGGAGTAGTTGAAGATAGTGCCGACACCAAGGATGTTTTATCCTGTGACGCAAAGTTGTGCACAATACATGAACTTTGACGTCACACTGCTCAGGGCAGGCATAATATAATCACCCAAGGAGCATCTGGCACAACCTTGTCCACCCATCTGCAATGGCGAATGGATTCATAGCATTCGACTTCGGGAATCACCGTCTTTCTCTTGTACATGTGCGTGATCACGTCGCTACAACATCCCACCAACAAATACACGTTCGAGAACGATTTCTTGGCCTGCTCCAGAGATCGGGCGTGGCCCCCCCTCCTGTCCTAGATGCACATAATACATCAGTAGGCCTATCCCATTTCAGAGCTATATACCATGGGGAAGGCTGCCAAGGAAGGAATAAAGCACAAAAAGATGCTAGGACAAGCACATAAAGCTATCACGGATGTAGGAGGCATGGGAGAGAACTCACAACCAATCCTCTATAAACATGTTTCCATGTACATTTTCGCACGAGGACAAACTCTCTTGAACCTGCTAATATTATTTTTAACCCATCTTACCTTTTAAAGTGACGCGCAGAGTGTTGAATAATTGCATTTCAAAAGTTTATCTATAACAGGTAGGATGTCATCAATTGCTTTGAGGTTGAGCACCTTTATGCTTGTTGGATTTGGGTTCGTTACGGCATTGGCCGATATTACCTTGATTCAATAGTTACTAGCTGGCTGATAAAAGAAACAAATGGCAGGCGAGATTCACTCAAAGATAATTGCCTATGCATTACTCGAAGATCATTTCTAATTGTGTATCTCAACGTCCTTATCATGTGTCGTGTCATCCTGTGTAAACACAAACTGGCTTCTCGGTATTTGATGGATCTAGGCAGGGGTGAGGATCGAACACGCGAGTGGGAGGTGCCCATTCATCGTAATCAAATACTTCTTCCTCTTCTTCTTTTGATTCTGATTCGTGGTGGGCAAGGGATTTGATAATCGTTTTCAATTTTTGGGAGTGCAACAACCAGACATATCGTGACGGTTTGGAAATAATATCACCGATGATCATTGCAAATCATTAATACAATCAAATCAGATTTTAGTTTTGGAACATCTGGCAGAAAAATATCTGAATGTTGTTGAACGTACAAGTGGATCCTGTATCGCCGAAATTGAATTAAATAATATTCATTCATTGCTGCAGCTCATGATCAATAGGTAACTGCCTTCATTTCTGTGTTAACGAATAGTTATCAACGAACTCACACGTAGGCATAGAATGATGAGATTCCTTTTGAGCGTCATAATTATATGTTATGGTCTTGGATTTCCACTCTGCTGCTTTCCGTGCCAATACTATGGATCACACATACTGTATGTTGATGTCTTAAACGTGAGGCCGAATCGTGTTCTTCTTCACCAACCGATGTTGCTTCCCATCTCACCAATGTACCATATTCCCACATTCAGTCATGCGGAATCCCTTAACTGATGCCTATAAAGAATCGCCTCTCTAAGGAAAACAATCCCAAAGGAAAGTACAACACGTCTTGGAGGTGAGGTAGTCCAGTAAAAATATTTGTGGGCATTCTTTTTGTATCATTTTGCAGCCACAATTGTGATGGTTTCAAATCTTGAACCTTTCCGAAGAGGGTGGATTGTGGATTACCTGCCAAGGGCCCATTGAGAAAATCCAGTGACTACTTCCGTTTGAACTCGAATTTGAAGGAAAACCCCTGTGAGGTAATCACGACATGGAGTGGAGTTCTCAAGGAGGTGATACAAGAACGTGGGAGGATAGTAAACCAATGGACAACCATTGTCCATAGAGATATTCAGTATGATTTCTGAGGCACCTTTGCAATAAGCCCGATATTTTCCATCAGGAAGCTTCACCGAAACAGTCATTACCTCACATAGTTGAAAGGCTGGATTCACTGCACTATATGACATTGTTTCCACTCAATGATGTGTCATACTCTTAGCAGAGTAGATCAAGTTGGTGAACATAGAATTTCAGGTTTCCCTTCTTTACTAATCACCACCTTACCCCCTGTATTATGGAATATGTGCTCCAAAAGTGATTTCAATGCAGTTTTACTGTTTTCAGATCTCAAACTCTCTCCAATCTTCTTGACATTGTTAGTATGAGGATGTGCAAAATTTATTTGTGTTTTTATTATGTTTTCAAAATGAAGAATAAAATAAAATAAAAAATTATTTTGCAAGATTATTAAAAATTTATGAGCAAATGGAAGACAAAAAAATAGATTAGGCAAAATTTTCTTTTCGTCAAGTAATTTATATTCCTGAAATTAGTCAATAAATCATGTTACTTTCTGATCCTCGTGATCGCACGAAGCGCGGAGGAGAGAATACGTATTCTAGAAAAAATAAAAAACTTGAAAATAAAACCCTACCTACACTAGGCTAATTAGAAATGAGAGAGAAGTTACGTGTATTCAAACAACCAATGTATCCATGCACACAATAGTAATACAAAAATGTTATCTTTCAATTTAGCAATTGACAGTTAAGAATATGTATGAATGTGTCAAATTAGCGGTTGAAACTGTAAATTAAAAAAAGAAAAAGAAAAACTAAATGAATCTAACCTAGTACTTGCTTGAAACCAACATTCGATCAGGTTTTCGTAGGCATAATTTGTCTTACTCAGATCATGTTGCAGCTCCTCGCTATCCTCCTCACCCTCTTGTGCATCTAATGATTATTCATTAAACATGCAAGGTTCTTCGTATGTTGATTCTTCGTTTGCCTCAGGAGGAGTGAATAATATTTCAGCTGCTGTCAAGATCTCCTCTTCAAGAGAAGAGGAGAGCCCGAATTTTTCTAGGATCTGCGTAAGCTGTTCCAAGATTAAATTCATTTGTTAAATAATGTTAAAAATAAAGGATTCTTACAGCACCCAAAACTGAAATCTAAATGAAAAAAACTTGAATAAAAGCACTCTTACTGAAACGGAGAAAAAAAATTACTCTTCACAATTGTGGAAACTAAAATGTTCCTGATAGTTGGCAAGGACAGTGAGGAGTCTCCTCTCACGAGATTCTATGACCCTCAACACATGTAGATCATAAAAATTAAAACTACTTTTGCATGAATTGAAATTTGTAGAAATTGAAATTACTTCTACCTAGTTGATAGGGAGAACATGAGGAGTCTCCTCTCACGAGATTCTATGTCCCCTTACTAACATATCTAGATCACACTTGCAGAAATTGAAATTACTTCTACCTAGTTGGTAGAGATAACATGAGGAGTCTCCTGTCACAAGCTTCTATGACCCCTAACCAACACGTTTAGATCACACTTGCATGAACTAAAATGAAAAATAAACTAATACCTCAATCCGTCGTGCTTCCCCAGCAACGACGCCAAAATGTTGGGCTCTAAAGATGTCCCAAAATATAACCTCTATGCATCATCCAAAGGTAGGCACCGACGCAAGCATTTTACTTGTCACCTACGTAGGTTCTTACCTTCCGTTTTCAATAACTGTCCTCCAGAGATGCAACCCCTACAAAGGGACAACAATCATAACAAAAGGAACAATAATCGTTCCGTTCAAATGAACAACAAAAGGAACAACAATCGTAACAAGGGAACGACAATCGTTATATTGGGTGGAACTAATGTTGTATTAATTGAGTTGCAATACTTGCCCAACTATCTATTTTGTCAACCCGGGGTTCGTAAACTGACGAAGCCCACACAAACTATATGCAAGATTTAAGCAATACTAATATAATCTTATGTTTAAGCTACAACTAAGATAGAATCATTAATCTAACACACGACTGGAATTGAAATTAATCTAGTTGCGTAAATGAAATTACTCTAAGAATGGGAAATTGCATAAATGGAATTAATCTAGAAATGGAGAACTACATGAAGGAAAAGCAAGTACAACATGTGAAGAGTTGAATGACACAACAACATATGTGAGATCTCACCAATGAATCAATCTTATATTGTAATAATCAAATCAATCTTTATAAAAGAATAATGAAAGCATGAAAACCAAAACCATGAATCAAATCTAAGAATCCCTTTCTCTTTTGAATCCTAATGACTACTCTGATTCTAATTACATAATCTAACTCAATTCTAATTCCTCTTCTACTTGAATCCTAATGAAGAGAGAGCACTCTCTTTTATACATGAGAGCCTTGAAGATAAGATAACCATCTCATTATTACAGATCCACTTTTCTCTCAACCTATTTCCCATTATTACAAAATACAATCCCTTCAAATCCTCACATATATCTCTGATATATCTTGGATAAGATATTCCAACCAAATCTCCATGATCTTCTCCTTGGAATGGGCTTGAATTATCTCCTCAAATCTTGAAATGGTGGAGGAATTATTTGAGAAGTCCTTTTGAATTAATCCTTCTCATATTCCTACACATTACAAAGCTCACACATATTTGAGATATATATGAAAACATGTTGATTTTCTAACATTTAATCACAAATTCCTTTTAAATACTAAAATGAATAAAGTGGAGAACAATAAGGTGAAACCCAAGTATATTTATGGAAATGATATCATGAAAGGTTAATGGCGCGATGAAATGTGGAGAATGATTAAGGGAAAGATGGATGAAAATAGGACATTTCTGAGCCCCAACACGTTTGATAAACCAAATGGTACCACTATGAACTCATAATGGCCATACCTTGTTCTGAAGGAATTCTTGTTGATGTCTTCTTCTCTAATTCTTACTTGATGGTAGCGTAAACCGAGATCAATCTTGGAGAATATTTTTGCATCTTTTATATGATCAAAGAGGTCATCTATCCTAGGAAAAGGCTACTTGTTCTTCACAGTCACCTTGTTCAACTTCCCGAAGTCTATGCACAGTCTCAAAGTTCCATCCTTTTTCTTCAAAAATAATATTGGGGCACCCCAAGGTGACACACTTGGGCGTATTTACCCCTTTTCATAATTTCTTCCAATTGCATTTGCAATTCCTTTAGATCTAGTGTACTCATCCTGTAAAGATTCTTAGATATTGGAACTGCTCTTAACGCTAGATTGATGGAGAAGTCAATATCTCTCTTGGGTGGCAATCCTCGTATTTCCTTGAATACATCTTCAAACTCTTTTAGGACTGCATAATCTTCAATATTTAGTACCTTATCTTTAGGTGTCTCTTCCATATGTGCCGCAAATATTTGACACCCTTTCCTATAACTCTTCTTCAGCTGCAAGGCTAAAATTTCCATGAGAGTTACTACCCTGGGAATTCTTTGTATTGTTCTTAAATTCACTTTTTCATCCAAGCAAGTAAATGCCTTATTATAATAGTCTATGACAACATGATGTTGGTCCAACCAATCCATACCAATTAGGAAGTCATAGGAACCTAAAGGTATGATGTCCAAATCTTCCTTGGTGCTCAATCCATTCATGTCCATTGGGAATGCCTTAACCATATAAATAACTTTTCTTTTAGCTCATGTAGCTAGATGCACCATCCAAGGTTTTTCAAGCTTGCTTCTTGGCAATTGAAATCTTTCCACTATCTTAGGATCTAGATAAATGTGACTAGCTCTTGAATCAATTAAAATATAAATGGTTTGGTTGTTTATTTTCCCTTCCACTTCAATCATGTGTGACTGAAACTCAACTTTCATGTTATCCAAAGTTGCATAGATACTTCGTACACTTCTTCCCATGTCCCCCATTGTTTCAACATGTTGTACATTGTAAGCAGTCTTCACTTTTCCACCTCTGTGAGAGAAATCTCTCAACACATTATCTCCTCCACAACCCCAACATTGAATAGGTGGTTTCCTTGGTCTTTTCCCTAGTGCCTCTATCATTCTGGGTTCTTTAGAGGTTGGTTGTCCCTGAAAATTATTTCTGAAGAATGGTGGCTTGGTCCCCTTCTTCCTTTGGTCCATAATACTTTTATTTTTGTCTACCCATGTCCTTTGGTAAGTTGATATTCCTCTATGTTGATCATAAAGGAATTTATCCCTCCTTATGGTTTCCTATAGTGTCTTGAGATCGTCATACTGTATATCATCACTGATAAAATATGGTATCCCACTCGGGTACCTCTGAATATTAACTTGCTCCTCATTGATGAAAGAAACATACTTCAAAAACTCTAAAAACCTCCTTTCATATTCATCTATGGTTATACTCCCAAGATTGAGTTTAAAGAACTCCTTAATTTTATTATCATAGTATCGCTTAGTCAAGTATTTATTTTGGAAATACCTCTTGAATTCCCTCCAAGTGACCTTCTTCTCATCAATGTGTTGTACCTTCACAAATTGATCCCACCACATTGATGATTTTTTTAGAAATTTCAATACAAATTATGTATTGCCTGGATTTTCCTAATATAACAATTATATACCACTGTTAAATACAAAATCACTTCTACAAATATTCTTGTGAAATTTAAAAGACTATCGCCAATTGCAATATCAAGAAGAAATATCAATCGCACATAGCACAAATGTTTTACCAGGAAAGCATAAAGATAAAAACCCCACTATCATATATTATGTATATCATGGATCATGAAACAATCTCATACCAAACTATAATCCAAGAGCTCTCAGTACAATACAATCATCTCACACTGTCATACACAAATCAACAAATAAATGTGCCAATTCTTTTCCTGTAGACAACCTGCCTCGTCTGCACAATCCCTGCAAATGAATTCAAATTCCTCTTGCCTAGGCTGTGCATTTCTCATGGGCACATCCATTGTGTGTGTGATTGCATGAGTGCACTTCACTTAAATCACAACTGATAACCAAAATGTCCCTTTCACCTCTTATCTCAACTGGATCTCCACTGGATCTGACATGCATGTAGTTAATAGTGGTAAATCTTTAGTTGCATGTGAGATCACTGATTGTGAATTAATTAATAATTAATTCATTGAACTCTCACTAGTGTAAGTTCAGTTACAACTAGTACAACTGATCTTAACTCACATAACTGATTTAAACTACTTCACAACTCACATAACTACACTTATATCTTTGTTACAACTTCAAGTCACTTAGTTACAACTAATTCGACTTCCATGTCCCACCAATCAACCTTTGAACTTGAATTTCCTATAGCTAACTGATTTTCCATTTTAGCTAAATATTTCAAGTAATTATGAGATAATAGATTAATATTTATTGTCCAGTTTATTTAAGGGAAAAATAAATTAGACACACATTTCTTGTTGTTTCAACACTCCCTCTCAACAAGAAAGGGATTATCCTTCACCCCGATCCTGTCTCTATGGTATTCAAATTTTCTCCTAGTGAGCGCCTTCATTAGAATGTCTGCATCCTGATCTTTCGTAGGAATGTACTGAAGCAACATGATCTTCCATTGCACACAATCTCTGAGATGATCATACCAGATATCTATATTCTTAAATCTATCATGAAACACATGATTAATTGAGAGTTTAATGCAACTCTTATTATCACAATGAATCATTGTTGGATCTAAATGAGAACCAAACAAACCAACCAAGATCTTTCTCATCCAGATAGCCTCACATGCATCTTGACTGACTGCCATGTATTCCTCTTCCGCTGAACTGAGTGCCACAGATATTTGTTTCTTGCTGTACCAAGAAATAACTATAGATCCAATACTAAAGATCCCCCTTGATGTTCTCTTTATGTCCATTGGGTTGCTCGCCCAATCTTCATCCTTGAAGCCATGCAACTTCACCTGATCCATCTGTTTGTACCATAAGACATACTCAGATGTGCCCCTCAGGTATCTCGGGACATGCTTTCCCACCTTCCAAAAGAGATTGGTAGGCTTAACCATCACTTGACTCAGTTGGTTAACCGCATAGAAAATGTTCGGTCTCCTGTTCACTAAATACATTAGCGAACCCACTAACTATCGATAGACAATAACATCCACTACCTCTCCATAAGTTGCATCCTCTTTCCTCCAGTTTCTTGGAAGAGGAGTATACATGGGTTTGCAACCATCCATGTGAAACTTACCTAGTATCTCCCTTGCATACTTTCCTTGAGACACAAAAAGTTCACCATCTCACTGCCATATTTCCAATCCAAGGAAATAATGAAGAGGCCCAAATCCTTCACCTCAAACTCCTTTGCAAGGTCCTCCTTGCATGAGTGTATCAGATTCTCATCACCAGTCAGTATTAAATCATCAACATAAAGAACAATGATTAAAATCTTACCCTCCACCACAATTTGGTATAGGTTTGCATCCACTTCACTTTTGGTGAAGCCCAATCTGGTGAAATAACTGTCTATCTGAGTGTACCAAGCACGGGGTGCTTTCTTAAGCCCATACAACGCTCTCTTGAGTCTACACACATATGACTCCCTGAAAAAGGTATCTAAACCTTCTGGCTTCTCAATGTGTACTTCTTCCTCAATGATCCCATTGAGAGGCGTAGTTTTTACATCCATCTAATGAATGCGCCCACCCATATGCATTGAGAGTGAAAAGATGGATCTTATGGAAGAGTACCTCACGATAGGTGAAAAGGTCTCATCATAATATATCCCCTTGATCTGTGAAAATCCCCGGGCCACAAACATGGCCTTGTATTTCTCCACACTCCCATCAACAACTTTCTTTACCTTGTAGATCCATCTTGAACCTACCATTGATTTGTCGACCGGTCTCAGGACAATTTCCCACGCACTATTTTTTACAATGGACTCATATTCCTCCACCATTGCATCTACCCATGTGGGATCCTACACTACTTCCTAAAAGGAATATGGTTTAGTCACAATACATTTCCTCATGAGATCCATGTATCCAGTAAATCAATCAACAGACTGTCTCTGTCTATGCTGTGAAGTAGGGGCTCCTACATTCTATAGTATACCTAGGGAGTTACCCAATGGGAATGTAGTTATATGTTATTAGTGGAAGTCAATTAATATATGAGAATGTGGTCATTCAATGTAAGGTGGACTAGGTCCACTATATTAATAAAGGCCCACTATGGTAGTTGGATGTAATAAATGTGAGAAGGCTCTCTAGAAGGTTCCTAGGAGATAGGGAGAGCTATATAAAGAAGTGTAGGCAATGTAATGAAACATAGTGAAGAATATTGTGATTGTACAAGCAAGGATTGCTTGAGGAGTTTTATCCTTCCATAAGGATTATTATATGGTGTTACCCTACCTCAAGGGTTTTATCTATTTCTTGTGTTCATGTTATGGTGAATGGTTTATGGTTTATTCTTGGTTATTTTTGAAGTATATTTGCAGATCTGGTATAGGTACTTAACAAGTGGTATTAGAGCACTTTCCTTGGCCAAAGAAGGGAAGATTTGTTTTCTCTTTTTTTGCAGAATTTTTTTAGGGAAGAAAAAGAGGGCGGCGCACTTTAGGTTCAGATCTAAAGTTTTATGAGCTAAATTTGGAAAAAAAAAATTGGGTATTTTAATTCCTCTCGGAAAAATACCCAATTTCAAAAAAAAAAATCAGCTGAAACGGAGTTCGGGAAGTAAAGTTATGAGCATTTTAAATTCAGCATTTTTTCAGGGTTTTTCCGGAAAAAGCCGCGATTTTTTGTCGTAACTTATTGATCTATTTTTTGGGATTTTTTCATAGTAAGATGTATTTTACAGGGAAATGTGATGGCCCTAGTATTGAATCATTCATTAAAGAAAGAAAATCAGTATGGGGAGATACTTGGCACCATTGGGTAGCTCTCAAATTGCAAGGTGATGCCGCCATTTGGTGGAAATCGCTTGATTATGAGGAGATGATGAGACTTTCCAATGTAGAATTTGAAAAAATATTGTTAGACAAGTGGTCTCATGGAGAAAATGAGGATAAAGAGATAACCAAGAGTTTATTTTCATGTGAAAAATATATATTACAGGTTCATGGTTGTATTCATAAAGAAAATATCGTTGTTTCTATTAACCCTAGTTGCATGCATAATTTTATCAATGTTCAGTTGGTTAATAGATTGCAAGTTCCAA
>ML802028.1:46751-63207 GCA_009831015.1 Picea engelmannii
AGAAGTTTTTAAAGTTGTGGTACAAGAAAAAGAAAATCACATTGCAGGATGTGTCTCTTAGTAAGAAAGATGGACCCATGGAGGCTATCACAGAAGTTATTGTCCAGTCTGAAGTTGAATCAGAGGCAGATTCTACAAAAGGAGATGAAGTAAAACTACAAGAAGGACATAATCAGGAAGCTAAGGAGGTCATTGACTCAAAGGCACAAAGTGTTGCAGATTTGAAGAAAAAAGAACAAATTCCTACAGTTGTTGTATATCACCATCCACATAATATAGAGATGCAAAAGTCATCAAGGTAAGGGCATGTGCATGAACACATTTATGCACCAGCAGGGCACCAGACAGGAAAGATACAGATAAAGACAGGGCAACCGCGACATGATGCAGAGAAAGATAAGGGTGAAAAGGTAGCATATCGACATCATGTTCGACTTCCATTGGGATGGATGGATGGTCGTACTTGGTACCAGTTGGCTACATTGCTTAGCCGGTCATATTGTATGGTTTCTTCTAATGTTTCAAGGACAAAACATGTGAAGGGGGATGGAATGTAGTATACCTAGGGAGGTACCCAATGAGAATGTAGTTATATGTTATTAGTGGAAGTCAATTAATATATGAGAATGTCGTCATTCAATGTAAGGTGGACTAGGTCCACTATATTAATAAAGGCCCACTATGGTAGTTGGATGTAATAAATGTGAGAAGGCTTTCTAGAAGGTTCCTAGGAGATAGGGAGAGCTATATAAAGAAGTGTAGGCAATGTAATGAAACATAGTGAAGAATATTGTGATTGTACAAGCAAGGATTGCTTGAGGGGTTTTATCCTTCCATAAGGATTATTATATGGTGTTACCCTACCTCAAGGGTTTTCTCTATTTCTTGTGTTCATGTTATGGTGAATGGTTTATGGTTTATTCTTGGTTATTTCTGAAGTATATTTGCAGATATGGTATAGGTACTTAACACATTCTGTGCAACATCTAGTCTCAATCTATCAGCTTCTGTGGTGCACATTCTGCCATTTCTGATGGATGGCTCTCCATGAGTGGATTACTCCACTCCATGAACCTCCTCATGTGGTCGATCCACATCTTGAGACTTGTCTTTAGGAACCAACAATTCCTCCTTTGCATGCAAGTCTAGCTCCCTCTAAAGCGACAACTGCATGGATTTCCCCTCATAGAATTTTATATCGCGCTGCATAACAATCATCTTACTGTTAGGAAAATACACATGATAATTATGGGGTGTTTTTGTGTACCCCACAAATATCCCAAATTTAGCAGTCGGTTCTAGCTTCTTCCTGGAATCCTTGGTCACATGCACATAAACAAATGAGCCAAAAATCTTAAAATGAGAAATATCAGGTTTCTTACCAGTGAAAGCTTCTTCAAGTGTACTCATACCAAGTACTCTATGAGGAAAATGGTTTTGCACATAAACCGCAGTGTTGCATGCTTCTTCCCACAAATGCATTAGTAGGCCTTGATCATGCAACATCACTCTTGCTGCACCCACGATCATTCTATTCTTCCTCTCTGTGAACCCATTTTTTGTGGGTTATGAGGCACTATGAGTTCTCTTCGAATTCCTTCTTTGATGCAAAAGTCTTTGAATTCGATAGACATGTATTCTCCACCATTATCGCTCATGAGAGCCTTCACTTGCTTCACTGACTCTTTCTCCACCAATTCTTTAAACTCACATAACTTTGAGAATGTTTGATCCTTCTTCTGCATGAAGAATATCTATCATTTACGAGAAAATTCATCAACAAAAATAACATAATACTTATGTTTTGTTGTTGAAGCAACCGAGAATGGCGCACACATGTCTGTGTGAACTCTCTCCAAGATCACCGAAGCACGGTTCTCCTTTTCATGAAAGGTGGAATTTACATACTTCCCCATGGTTCAACCCTTACATTGATCTAACTGAGAAAGTGTTCCCATTGGAAGTCCAGTAGATATTTGTTGCATGATCTTCAAGGATCCATGATGAAAATGGCCCAATCACCTGTGCCATAATTTTCCCTCATCCTGGATCACCACTTTTTTCTGCCTTGCCCATCATGCGAGCACAACCATCTACCTCCAGTGTGTAGATATTCTTAACTCGAATCCCTATCCTCTTGACTTGACCCATTGTTTTATGTCACAAAATCTTTTCCACCGCTGAAAACAACATCATATCCTCTGTCCTCCAACATTGCGACTGAGAGTAGGTGTTTCTTCAGACCCGGAACATGCATAATATTTTTCAATTGAAATGGTTTACCTGACTCCCTCTGAAAGGTAATGGTACCAATTGCAGTCGCACTATATTGTCCATCGTCGCCCATCTCTATATGAATTTTGAGATCTTTCTCCTCCAAGTCATTGAAAAACTCCTTATCTCCTGTCATGTGGAAGGAAGCGCCACTATCCAAATACCACACTAATACCAATGAACTTGAAGTCATGCATGCGATCAAAGATAATTCAAGTTCAAAATGAGAGGCAAGGGCCTCACCAGATGCATCTCCAACAACCTTCTTTTTCTTCTTCTTCTGCTGACAGTTAGTAGCGAGATGCCCATGTTTGTGACAGTGAAAACACTTCACTTTGGAAAAATCCAACTTCTTGACTTTAGACTCAAATTTTGAATGGAATTTATTCCCCTTACCTCTCCTTGCCTTGGAAGACAAAGAACAATCCTATTCATCATCATGCTTTTATGAAGATCCATATCTAGTGTTTTTCCTGAACTCCTCCTGCACTAGATCCGACCATAGTCATTCCCAAATTGACAATTTTTCCCTTCCATTGATAGAGTATTGATAACTATGCCAACTCTTGGGAAGTCCTAGGAGCACCAATCTCACCAAATCATCATCAAGGATTGTTATTCCCACACTCCCCATCTCATCCCAACATTGGAGAAACTTCGTGAGATATTTAGGAATGGAGTCATCCTTATCCATCTTGATCTTCCTGAGTTTATCTTTGAGCACCAATTTCCTAAGGTCGTTGTTGTTTTGGAATAGATCCATCAAAGCCTTACACATTTCATATGGTGTGGATTTTCCATGGAGGTTTGAGACAATGTGGTCTCATACTCCCTCCAATAGAATCCTCCTTGCCTTTGCCACTTTCTTTTGCCATGCATCAAGATTTGCAGCATCTGCAACATCTGGCCTAGGAACATCATTGTCAATGAATTCCTTCAAGCCATTGTCTTCGAGTACTGCCTCCATCCTATCCTTCCAATAAATTTAGTTCAAGCTTCCCTCGAGTGCATACTCTAACCTCGAGCCATTGAAATCCATTTCGATCTTGAATCAACTGTAGCACCAAGAAAGTCTTTCTGCAAATTCGAATTCTATCCAATCACAAAATCGGCTTCTGCAATCTTCTGCACTCTGATATCATGTAGAAATTTCAATACAAATTATGTATTGCCTAGATTCTCCTTATCTAACAATTATATGCCACTGTTAAATACAAAATCGCTTCTACAAATATTCTTGCAGAATTTAAAACACGATCACCAATTTCCATATCAAGAAGAAAGATCAATCGCACATAACACAGATGTTTTACCAGGAAAGCATAAAGATAAAAACCCCACTATCATATATTATGTATATCATGGATCATGAAACAATCTCATACAAAACTCTAATCCAAGAGCTCTCAGTACAATACAATCATCTCACACTGTCATACAAAAATCAACAAATACATGTGCCAATTCTCTGCCTCCAGACAACCTGCCTCCTCTGCGCAATCCCTACAATCAAAACCCTGCAAATGAATTTGAATTCCTCTTGCCTAGGATGCGCATTGCTCATGGGCACATCCACTGTTTGTGTGATTGCATGAGTGCACTTCACTCAAATCATAACTGATAGCCAAATTGTCCCTTTCACCTGTTATCTCAATTGGGTCTCCACTGGATCTGACATGCATGTAGTTAACAATGGTAAATCTTCAGTTGCATGTGAGATCACTGATTGTGAATTAATCAATAATTAATTTACTAAACTCTCACTAGTGTAATTTCAGTTACAACTAGTACAATTGAGCTTAACTCACTTAACTGAGTTAAACTACTTCACAACTCACATAACTACACTTATAACTCTGTTACAACTTTAAGTCACTTAGTTACAACTAATTCGACTTCCATGTCCCACCAGTCAACCTTTGAACTTGAATTTCCTATAGCTAACTGATTTTCCATTTCAGTTAACTATTTCAAGTAATTATGAGATAATAGATTAATATTTATTGGCCAATTTGTTTAAGGGAAAAATAAATTAGACACACATTTCTTGTTGACTTTTCAACAATTTTCCCTTGAGATGATAAATGGAAATTATTCCTTCTGCTTATGAAGAGTATTTATGCAATTGGAAATACTTTCTCATGTCTAACAACCATGTCTTTGCATCCTCATCCTTATTTTTCTCAGCATCAAATGTAGGAGGCTTGATTTTGTTAATTTCCCCTTGTATCTCATCCACCCCAGACCTTTTCTTATTCCTCCTAACAGGGTATGGACTGGAACTTATGTGTGCTCTCTTAATTGAATGCCTTGGAGAATGACTAGAACCATTTTTTCACTTATGGACTGGAACCATTTTTTCACTTATTTAGACTCACAGACTCATGATAAGTCCCAACACTTAACCATTTTTACCTTTGCGGACTCGTGGACTCACAGACTTATAATAAGTCCAATAGTTATCCATTTTTACCTTTGCAGACTCACAAAATCATCATAAGTCTCAACACTTAGCCATTTTTCGATCTTGCGAACTCACACACTCATACTAAGTCCCAACACTTAGCCATTTTTCTGCTTCTTCGGACTCACGGACTTGTAAACTTTCTTACATAAGTTCATCCCAAAAGTCTCAACACTTAACCATTTTTCCATATTTGCGAACTCACAGACTCATACTAAGTCCCAACACTTAGCCATTTTTCTACTTCTTCGGACTCACAAACTCATCATAAGTCGAGCCACTTAGCCAGTTTTCTGTGTTCGCAAACTCATGGACTCATACTAAGTCCCAACACTTAGTCATTTTTCCACTTCTTTAGACTCACAGACTCATGGAATCATCATAAGTCTCAAAACTTATCCATTTTTACGTCTTCATGAACTCACAAACTCGAACAAAGTCCAAACACTTAGCCATTTTTTCGCTTTTTCAGAGTCATGGACTTCCAGACTCACAAAAGCCTAAATCCAATACTTAGATTATTTTCATATCCCAACCTCCATGTAATGTCATCATGTAAGTACACATCACTTACCACTAAATTAGCTGACACGTGGGCCTTCTCACATCATGTTGACGTCGACGTATGGAAAAATACCGAAATTTTTCCAATTTCGCATATTTTCCAAAATTCCAAAAATGCTGAAATTTTCCCAAAAATGGAATTTCTTCTTGCACAGTCCTTAGAGATCTGTGAATAATCTTAGTACAACCAATTAAATCCTTGTACATACGTACGTTTCTTTCAAATTCGACTCTTTGACTTCGAATTTGCCATTATTAGCTACATAAAATTGGGGCTTTTGATCAATTTCATTCCATTTCACCATGGTCGCTCAACAACCATTAAATTTATTCAATTTCATTCAGTTGGACATAGCCTTATATTGAATTAAAATTAGACAATTACATGTATAAATTTTCTCAGACAAAGATTAATGTTTGGAAAAACTCATCCTTGGACCAAATTTCCCATATTCCTTAGGAATTTAACAACAAAAAATTGGGGCTTTGGGCCCAATTTCACTCGGTTGCTCTCGTTTTGATCCGAATTTTATGAGAAGAAAGAAATGAATAAATATTATTATCAAAATATGATTAACACAGAATAACAGATATATATAGTAAATCTGGTTGAAACTGTAAAATGCAGCAAAAAAAAATTCGCTAGAATGGTGGCATCTTATCTCTGAGAAGCGATGTGACGGTTGTGCTAATTCGAAAGAATATGATTAAAGTGATGCTCTCAAGGCATTTTAACAATAAAAAGGAATATAAAAAACCCTAGACATCCAAAAACCTAACCCTAGGAGATGAAGTGCCAAAAGTCATGTGGGCCCTGTTTGGGTAAGTTAGTACATCAACTTCTCGAGGTCATAACTTTTGCATACGATCTCCATTTTAGGCTCACAATAGCCCGTTGGAAATATATATCTAAGGACTACACATGTTTTCATCATACTCTAACTTTTTTTGTAGTTTGATTGTGGAGATCCCTAAAAACGTAGGTTAGGGCCTCAAAATGGCTCCAGAAGTCAGGGACCCGAAAACTAGGAAAAAACTACCAAACTAGAAAAATGCCAAAATGAGACAGTTGGAATAGGTGGGAGGACACCAAAATCCATATGGATAAATCCTCCCCCCTTAGGAAGAAATGGTATCGATTGTGTTGAGTTCCCCCATCAGATGAGGAAATTTCTGCTGAATTTGGCCCTGGGTGAGCCACTTGCCTTGGTGGAGGAGTTTCCCTACTTTGACAACACGATAAATATAGATCCTTTGTTGGTGAGTGCCCTTGAACTGTTTTTCAACAATTTGATCACTATATTCTTGTTGTATGCAGTCAGGGTTTAGCTTTGTTGGTGTCAAATGTTCTACTATCTCTGAGGTGTCCAATAATGGTGGGAAATAAGGTCGAAGGAGATCCATGTTGAACACTGGGTGTAGGCAAAGGAAAGGAGGAATTTTGAGCTCAAAATCATTATAACCCACAACCTTGGTGATGGTGTATGAACCATAATGGAGTGGGCGAAGATTCCGATGGGGTTTTGTAAGGCGTTTTTTCTCCAAGTGCAAACAAATTTTGTCTCCCACCTAAAATTGATGTGGCACCTGGTGTTCATCATGGCACTGCTTTTACTTATCATTGGACTTCTTTCGTATATCGTGAACCTGATGGTGGATGTTTTGGATCCGCTCAATGAACCGGGTGGCTTTGTCAGCTTCAGTTGGAGTAGGAGATGAGTTGTCCAAGGTCACCGCAAGGGGTAGTGCAACATCTATGGGACCCAATGGTTGGAATCCCAACCCCACTTGAAATGGGTTGTGGTTGGTTGACCTATGCAGGGATCGGTTGTAGCTATGTTGAACATAGGGAAGACTCCCATCCCATATAAGAGGGTTCTTGTAATTATACATGTGTAGGATATGAAAGATCATTCAATTTACGACCTCGATTTGGCCATCTGTCTGGGGGTGGAAGGCCATGGATTGTTGAGATTGAGTGACCAGAGGCTTGACCATAATGTGATGAGAAATCGACTATCCCAATATGAGACAATGGTTTTTGGGATTCCAAAATGTACCCAAAGTTGTTCAAAGAAGAGCTTGGCAGTGGCCTTTGTTGTGATGCTCTTCTTGCAGGCAACCAGAATCACCATATTAGAAAAGCGATCGACAACCACAAAAACACAGTCATTTCCCCACTTGATGGACGGGAGATCCGACATGTAGTCCATTGAGATGGATTCCCATGGCATGTTAGGAGTAGGCAGAGGGGTGTATAGGCCCTGTTTCTTAGTGGTCGGTTTGGCAATAACGTAAGTAGTGTAGGACCTGATATACTTGTTGACCTCTTGTCGAAGTTTTGTCTAGTAGAATTTTTTTTGTAGCATTGCCACTGTCCTTTCAATGTCGAAGTGTCCTTCCAACTGACTATAGTGGGCTTCCCATATCATCTTCTCTCACTTGTTTGATGAAACAAAGATATGGCCCAGATGACACAACAACCTATCCTAAAGATGGAAATTAGCGACAACTGCGTTTTCACCCAACATTTGGTAGGTGGTGGCGAAGTCTAGGTCTGTCTCATAGAGTCGAGGCCATCCAGAGTTCTCATGGACACAAGAGTCTAACACTATGGTGAGTTCTGCAACTGGCGGTCTGTTGAGGAAATCAATGACGTGGTTGGTGCTTCTTATTTTATACTTGATGTTGAGGTGGAATTTTTTCAAGTATGTGGACCACTTATGATGGTGGTCATTCTACAATTTTCCTTGTGTCTACATGAAATGAAGTGGCTTATGATTAGTATGGATGACTATCTCCTTCCCAAGAATGTAATTTCTCCACTGGCGACATGATTTCACAATGGAGTGAATTTCTTTGTCGTAAGTAGGGTACTTACGGACAACATCTGCTAGTGTCTCACTATGATAGGCCATGGGGTGGATGTGCTGAGTGAGAATGATGCACACAACATAGTCTAAAGCATCTATCTTGATCTCAAAGGTTTGTTGTAGGTCTGGTAGTGAAAGTATTGGGGTTGAGCACAAGTGCTGCTTCAAATCATCAAACTCTTGTTGTTAGGACTGACCCCACACAAATTTCTCCTTACCACCACCCCTGGTTACTTGGCTGAGGGCCCATGCAATATGGGAGAATCCCAACATGAACCTACGGTAGAAATTGGCAAGGCCCAAGAAGCTCTGAAGCTCAGCGAGTGTGGTTGGGGCTAGCAAGTCACAGATGACTTGGATCTTGGATAGATCCACATGTATGCCATGCTGATCAATGATGTATCCCAAGTAATGGACCATGTCCATGTCGAAGGATCATTTTTACAAGTTGGCATATAGCTTGTGCTGTCACACGGTGTGCAGAACGTGATGAATATGCTACAAGTGTTCTTCCCAAGTCTTGTTGTAAATGAGGATGTCATCCAAATATACCACTAAAAAAGTATTGGTGAATAGGCGCAGGATATCATCCATCATTCTCATGAAAGTGGTTGGAGAATTTGTCAAACCAAAGGGCATGACCAACCATTCAAAAAGGCCTTCCTTTGACTTGAAGGTGGTGTTTCATACATCTATTTGTTTTATTGGGACCTGGTGGTAGGCAGACTTCAGATCAATCTTACTGAAGTATTTCCCCCCCATGAGCTAATCAAGGAGGTTGTCGATTCGATAATAGGGTATCAGTTTCTGACTTTGATTTTATTTAGGGCATGGTAATCAATGAAAAGTCACCAGGTTCCATATTTCTCTTGTACTAGCATGATTGGGCTCCCACAAGGTGATGAGCTGGGATGGATGTGCCCCTTGTGGAGAAATTCTTGGATCTACTGCTTGATCTCCTCATTCTCTAACAGAGAGCAGCGGTAGATTGGCCCATTGAGCAACAGTGCCTCAGGGGTCAGATTGATGGGGTGTTTGACCTGAGAGTGCAGAGGTACCTTGGTAGGTGAGGAGAATATATCTGAGTATTCTTCCATGACCTTATCCACTTGCTTCTGTTGTGTGAAGAGGTCGGTTGTGGAGACCCTGGATGTGGTTGCGATATTTCTCTCATTCTGAGAGAGAATCATGAAGAATACAAACTTCCCCATCCAAGAGATGACCTTTCTTCATTTCTTCGAAGAGATCAAAGAAATAACACTAGGTGGGACTGCCTCGGTTATCCTATACAATTTGTTGTTCAAATTAATAATAACATTGTGAGTCCTAGACTCATATACAACATGATGTTTCCATAAATATGGTTGGCCCAAAAGAACATTACAAACTTCGAGAGGGAAAAAATCACACAATATCTCGTCTTTGAAGGGCTTGATGTCGAATGACATGAATCATTGTTGGCTGACGCAGATGTCGCTTCCTTGGTAGAGACATTAAATGGTGTAGGGATGCAGGTGCAGTGTTGTAGGAAATGAGAGTTACTTGAAAACCTCTATTGATATGAGGTTCTTCTCGCTACCACTATCAACGATGAAGTGTAGTGGGTTACCCTTCACCCACATCTATGAATGAAAAAGGTGTTCACCTTTCTCTGACTCGTCTAGTTCACCGGGTTGGAGCTTGGTAGTATCAACGGTAGCAATAGGTTTTTCATCAATGATCTATATCCCCCTTTCTGGTACTGACTTATAGTCAGAACCTGCATCTGATTCAGAGGCTTTCACCTTAGCCACGAGAGGCTTCTTTGAGCAAAAATCAACAGTGTTATTCCAGGGGCTCTTATGGAAGTCACACCACTTCCTAGTATCTTTGTTTGTCTGTCCGATGTCCTTCTTTTCTTTTGGCATGGAATGGTTGTCCTGAGGTTTTTTGTATTTTCTCTTTCCTTTGTCCTACGGGCTGGGGATGCCCTTTCTTGGATTTTTCTATGCGGGGTTCCCAGGTCCAAATTGTCGCATCTTTTGATTGAGATTCTACTCGATTTTGACAACATATCGGTAGGCCGTGCCCAAGGATGAGATGTCTAGAAAATCCATTTTGGAATGGATTTATTTATGCATACCACCAATATACTCGAGCACCAGATGTCACTCATAATATTTGATACCCATATTGGTGCACAAGGTATGGAAGATATTTGTGAACTCGGGCACTGCTTGGTCTCTTTCTTGCCACAGTGTGGTCCATTTTGTGTACACGTCGTCATAACTTCCAATAGGGTAGTATTGTTCCTTAATAACATCCCTGAAGGACTCCCAGGTGACTATGACTGTAAATAATGAGGGTTCCTTTGTTTCCTTTTTCTCACAAAAAGTTCCCACCAATATTTGACATGGGGAACGACTTTGAAGGGTGAAAAAGTAACCTTTTCTCAGTTTGAGAAGTTATGGCAGAGAAATACTCTTCTAGCAGATTCAACCATTTGTCTACAACATCTGCATTTATTTGACCTTAAAATATAGGAATATCGAATTTTATTTGTATCTTGAAGGGGTCGGCATCTTCGTTTGAGGAAGATGCATTGCTTGTTGGTAGCCGCCGAAGGATTTGCGCAAAACTATCCATCATCTCGTTCCTCTTTTGCGTGAGGGCTTCCTCGAGCAACATTTTGAAGGGATCTCTTATTCCATATATTTCTTTTTTCCCACCATGAGAGGTCGCTTCGGTGATGCAGGATCATCATAAGCAAGCCAACAAAGAAAGCACAAAAGCGAAGGAAAGATGGAAACGCACCAGCACACATTTTGAAGGAATTTTGAATTTCAAAAGATAGAGAATTAATGTTACAGCCAAAAGGATGTATTGCATTTATGTTTTGGAGATTGTAAATAGATCTTGAGTGTTGCTCTCATATGTTGGTTATGGAGGCATTTAATTGTAAATAATGTAAATTACGTAGCTTTTAATTTTTGACTAGATAGCTTAAAGTTGTAACAAGGAAAACTCTAGAAAACTCCCTCGCATGTATTATATTGTGGGATTATTCGCATTGTCGTTGTAAGTTGTAGAGCAGGAGAGAAAGAGAAAAGGAGAAAAAAGATTGTAGAATTTTTATAAGCAGATAGTTGTCGCTATTGGACCCATGTACAAAATCCCTTGGATTAATATAAGAGCGCTTTGATCCAATTCTATGGTGTGTCGTGGTTAATGTTTGCATCTATTGAATGGTATGTTTACAATTGGTTTATGTTCTCTATTATGCATTTGTTTCAATGATTTGTGTGTATGAATTCATGTTGAATGTATGAAGTCTGTGAGAGGATAAGTATAAGTTTCAATTGTTTCTCTTCTTGAGAAGTCCCGCAAAGAGTGTAGTGAAAGTCCGTAAGGAGTGCATTGACGAGGTTCTGATTCTTATCTCAGAAAAGCTCAGGAGGGATACTGTTGTTCTTATACCCACAAAATTGCAATTATAACATAAGAGTCATGAAAGGTGTGCACGGGCTAGTTGAAGTCTTAGAATTACCCAACCAAGGAGAGAAATTGAAGAACTGTCGTTGCAAGGAGTGCGCATAGTTGGAAGCATGAATAACTAGAGGTTATTGTGAATTCCGCAAGGAGTGCATGTGAGAACTCTTTAGAAATCCTTTATTTGTAGAAAGTATAAGCTCAAGAAGTATAGGTCTTTATAAGAAGTCGAAGGAGGAACAAGGCTAGAAATCACCTTGCATAATTGAGCTCCGGAGAAAAATACGCCAAACTATTTGGCCAGGAGTTATCAAGGAATCTAATGAACAGTTGAAATTCTTAGAGGGAGAATCGTCGAAGTTTCGTGGACCATTAGATCTTGTGGATCAGCGGTAAGGTTAATGTTGAGGGTCTTTCAACACTCATAATCTCAAGAGGAGTAGTGGCCGTTGAAATTTGATCGACGAGAGCCATTGATCTCATGCTTGAATTTCGTCATTTCAGAATTCGAGGTGTGGAGAAAGTTGTGATTCAGAGTTGAGAGTTGTGAATTATCAATTTGTGAAGTCCTGATAGAATACGGACCGTCAGATCGCAAGAATCTCAAAGCCATTGATTTTTGATGAGGACTCATCTTGATATTGGCTATCAATGAAGGGTGTTGTTGCATTGCAAATCGCCAATATGCGAAATTGCGAGGTACCGAAATATTTGGGCCCCAAGTTTTAGTAAAAGACCACATCAAGTGAAGTCAAGGGAGGAGCCAAACATTTGTTAGCCATTTTCTGGGTTTCAAGGATTGAAAGGGTCATATAAATTCACATCAAGGGTCGCGAAGTCACGAAACGCAAAACACATTTTCAGGAAAGGTTGTGGTCACGTCAGCTGGTCACGCGGGTAAGAGTTGGCGCTTAGTGCTTATTCACACAAGCGTAACTCACAAACAAAGGACCTGTGGAAACACTTAAGTGTTGGAGGTTCCTGCGGGTTATCAAAGGGTCAGTCAGAGTCAAGGAGGTGATTTATAACGATCCTTAGATTGGGAGGTCATGCAGAACCTGTTGAGATAGGGGTGTTGCGTCATGTGGTATCATAGCTTACAATATTTTTTTCTGTAGGCGAGAGGAGATAGAAGGAAAGTTGTGATTTAAATTCTACGAGGAAGAGTTTTAATACAATGTCTCCCAAAGGATGTCAAGATAGACCAATTCTCGATCCATCCGTGGAAATGGAAACGAGAGAACTTTGTGCTCGATTAGATGCTATGGAGACAACACATAGATGAACAGATGAAGTTGGAGATGTCAGTGAATCTGAAAATGAAAATGAGGTTGGAGTTGAAGAATAAGTTGTAGTTGAAGATCGTGCAAAAGAACATCTATTTAGAGAAGTCGCTAGAATAGGTGCCAGAGTAAAGATGGACATTCTGATGTACGAAGGCAACTTAGATGTTGAGGAGCTGCTAGATTGGTTTAGAGATCTAGATAAGTACTTTGATTATGAAGATATCAAAGAGGATAAAAAAATAAAACATGTTATCACTAGACTTAAAGGGCATGCAACACTGTGGTGGGATGAACTGCAGGCTGACAGGCATTGCAAAAGCAATCAAAGAATCAAAAGATGGGATAGGATGGTCCCCAAGATGAAATCCAAGTTTATACCCAAAGATTACCAAATCAATATGTTTCAAAGAATGCAGAATTTGAGACAAAAAGGGATGACAGTGAAGGAATACACTGAATAATTCTATAGGATGAACATTAGAGCTGGTCATCATGAGAGTGATGATGAAAATGTCACCAGGTGCATGAATGGTCTAAGATATGACATTCAAGATGAGATGAGCATGATAACGATTAGAAATGTAGAAGATGCTTATCAAATGGATTTGAAGGCTGAAGAGAAATTGGCCCGAAAGCAAGGTCAAAGGGGAAGAGGTAGAATCCAGAGCAGAGGCAAAGCAATTGCCCAGGACAAAGTATAGAATTCCAAGGATGAAGAAAATAAACCTCATACTCACCCTGAAAGAGGAGGAAGTTCACAGGGAAGACAGTATGCCAATAAGAACACATTTTCGCGAACAAGAGCAAGAGGAAGAAGCAGAGGAGGTGAGATAAAATGTTTTGTATGTGGAAAGATCAGACACAAATCTTTTGAATGTCCTGATAAAAAAAATGATGGAGGAGAAGCTCACATTTCAGAAGCACAAATGCAAAATGTTGAGGAAAAAGATGCAGAAGGTGGAAGATCCTTAATGATGAGGAAAATTCTCTTGAAACCAAAGAAAGAGGTGGAGAATCTAGTCCAGAGAAACAGTTTGTTCAGAACTTATTGCAAGACCAAGGATAGGGTATGAAATTTGATAGTGGATAGTGGAAGTATAGATAATATAGTATCCACATAAATGGTGGAGAAGCTAGAATTGGAGATGGTTGCACATCCGAGCCCATACAAGGTTTCATGGTTGCAAAAAGGACACCACGTATCTATCACTAAACAATGTTTAGTTGAATTTAAGATACGGGAATACACAGATGAAATTTTATGTGATGTTATTCCCATGGATGTCTGTCATCTTTTGTTGGGGAGACCATGGAAATATGATAGAAATGTTGTTCATGATGGGAGAAAGAACACATACACCTTAGAGAAGAATGGTAGGAGACATATGTTTCTACCGATTGAGGACAAGAAGGTGAAGGAAGAAATGAGAAATAATATACTTCTCATGAGTGGGAAGGAGCTTCTTGATGAAGTCAAGAAAGATGAAGATATGCAGTTTTATTTGGCAAGAAAACCTAGAGTTATTTTGACCAGTACTTCGATAGATGATCTACCGAAGGAAATTCAGGAACTGCTGGAGAACTTTGTTGATATAGTGGTGGATGATTTACCTTGTTCATTGCCACCCATCAGGAGTATAAGCCATCACATTGACGTTATACCTGGAGCAAGTTTACCAAACAAAGCAACGTACAGATTGACTCCGCAAGAGAATAAAGAAGTCAAGAAGCAAATCAAAGATTTAATGGATAAAGGGTTAGTTAGAGAAAGTTTGAGCCCATGCACTGTGCCAACACTGTTAAGTCCGAAGAAATATGGTGGATGGAGAATGTGTACAGATTCGAGGGCTATAAACAAAATCACCATCAGGTATAGATTTCCTTTACCTAGGATGGATGACTTGATGGATTGCTTGAGTGGAGCAAAGTTTTTCTCAAAAATTGATTTGAAAAGTGGATATCATCATATTAGAATGAGAGAAGGTGATGAATGGAAGACAACATTCAGAAGGAATGAAGGATTGTATGAATGGATTGTCATGATGTTTGGTTTGAAAAATGCGCCAAGTCACTACTACATATGGGCGTATTATTCCACGAAAATTTTCCACGCTTCCACTAGTTTCATATTTTTTTTAAACAGGGCGGGATTTTTGTTGCTATTGCCACTCAAGTTCGTCGCAATATCGATGAAAATCTTAATTTAACCTAGTCGGGATTTTTGTCTCTATAGCAACAAACTTTCGTGGCAATAGCGACGAAAATTTTGTCTATCTCATTGGTCGGTGTTAATGGCTAGTTGACTATTTTATCTATATATACATGACTTTAAGAGACTTTGCGACACAATTGCTATAGTTGTGACACTGTTATTGGATTTTGTTTGAGCTGTTTATTTTTTCCGTCACCCACCGGTTGAACAAATATAATTCTCGATCTACATAGCTCAGATTTTGAACTTGCAAGGTTAGTATGTTATTTTTTACTGATGTACTCATTTAACTTGTAATTTTTTTTTCAAATGTCCAAATTGCATTTAGCTTATTTTTTCCTTGATAATATATTTATATAATATGTGTAGTTATACCATATTTCATGTCTTTGGTTTTTGGATATAGTTAGTATATTCTATGGAAAAGGGTATGTGGATTCCATAATATTCTAGGTTTATGGAATCCACATACCCTTTTCCCTTCAATTGTAGCTATAATCTCTCTCTCTCTTTTCATTGATAAAGACATGGAATTTCTCTTGAAACTCAACCTTAATCAGTGAAATGATAGTAATTGATTGCTATATTCCCTACTTTAGCAGGGACTAATAAGATACATAAACACTAACCCTAAACTTATATTAGGTGTATATGTCGTTATTATATAAAGAAAACATTTGTACACATATGACCTTATTATAAAGATGTTATCTATGTCGTCATGATGTTGATCCTCTACACATATGATCACCTTATTATAAAGATGGTGACCTTATTATAAAGATTTAGGTCACTGTAAATAAACATATCATAATCGAAAGGAGTAGCCAAAATATAAAAAATTGACAACTTAATGTTTGGTATGGTGTAGGTAAGACAATTACTTGTTAGGACAAGGACTTGTCACAATGAACGAAAATGACAGGAAGCTTGCTCGGTTAAGAGCGGCATTAGAGGTGAGGGGTGATGGAAAATGTTATTTCCCTTGCTATGATTGCAAAGGCTTGCAAAATAGAATACTTTTAATAACAACAGCCCAAAAACATTGTAGGGAGAGGGGGCATGACGAAGGGGGTTATGAATATCGTCCCTTGGTAAGAGGATTCAATATTTAATGTATTCTCTGTAATAATCAGTATGTCATGAATTTTAGTAATATTTCTTATCGGGACTTTTATATTTTCTATACACACTAACTTTTCTATGTTGTTTTTTAAATATATAGATGATGCCCCCAAAGTGTCGACCTCCAGAGAGTTATTTGTCAAGTACTAGCAGAAATACTACTTTACATGGAGATGAACTTCGAGATCAG
>ML802028.1:93641-127489 GCA_009831015.1 Picea engelmannii
ATTGCACCAACAAAAGTTTCAAGTGTTATGTTATCCAACTCCTTCATTGTATCAAAGGTTCCACCATTGTGTATCATGTGAAATTTGCTTTGATTTCAAATGAAATTTCAAGTTTCATTAGATTTAATATTGATGCATTACAATTCTTTCAAGTCAAAGATTCAGTTACTTGGTTTTCAATTGCAATGAGTTGAAAGGTTATACTTGCCTTTTCTAATGTGCATTGAAGAGACACTTCATTCCTAAATAATTTGCTAACCCCATGAATTACCTTGGTTCAATTAAATTATCTGGGATCAACCAATTTACAACGAATTTTATATTTCTTAGGTCAATACACAATTCACATCCTCTAACTACAAAATTCATACACAACAATATTTGTTTTCCAAGCTCATATTTCTTCATGTTGGCTTGCAATTAATTGTGTTGAAGGGTTAAAAATATCGTCTCCAAATGTTTCAAATGATCTTCCCAAATCTTGCTAAAAGTCAAAATATCATCCAAGGAGGCTACAATAAACAAGTTCGAGAAATGGTCTTAAGATATCATCCATAAATATTATAAGTGTTGTCGTAGTATTGTGTAATATAAATTGCATAATGACTCACTCATGCAATCCATGTGTTTTTTTTAAAGTAATATTTCAAATTATTCTTTGTGTATATTGTCATATTGGTATCCTTACTTCTAATCCAACTTCATGATAACACATGCTTACAATATTTGGTTGATTAGTCCCTTGATTATTTGTAGGGGATATATATATTACAATATATTTGAATATTACAATATTACAATGTAATAGTAATGCCATATTACAATGTAATATGGCATTACCATATTACATTGTAATATGGCATACAATATGGTATACCATCTTTCATGTAATTTTTTTTTTTAAAACCTAAATTCATTGTCGAAATATCGACACAAGTTCATTGGAAAAATTTTACTATTCTAACACAACCGTCGCTATAGTGACAAAACTTCGTCGCAATTTGCCATGAATATTCGTCGCATATACAACATGTGCGTCGTAAATTTGGTTTTGAGATATTGCACTCGTCGATATTACCATGGATTTTCAGTGCAAGTTGCGATTAACTTTCGTTGCACATTCAGTAGCTGCGTCATAAATTATTGGATTGGCATAAATTTTCGTCCCAATTGCGACGAAGTTTCGTCGTAATTGCCATGTTTCTTCGTTGTTATTGTGGCGATAGTTCGTCGTAATTGCGACGATGCATAGGGTTAACCGATATTGAAGGTGGTGACACGTGGAGAGATAATTTCGTCGATGTTTCCATGCACACTTGGATCGTGGATATAGTGACGAAATTATTCCGACGAAAAAAAATCTCGGCTTTCATGGAAATTGCGACGGATAAGTGTGGCAATATCAACAAAAAACTGTCGCAAATTTTCTCATATGTACTAGTGAGTACTTTCATGAGATTAATGAACGAAGTCTTGAAGGATTTCATTGTGAGGTTTGTAATTGTGTATATTGATGATATATTTATCTTCAGTAAGACTAAAGAAGAGCATTTGAGACACATAACTCTAGTGTTGAGGAGGTTGCAACAAGAGAAATTGCTAATAAATTTGAAGAAGTCATCTTTCATGAAGAGAGAACTCATTTATTTGGGGTTTTTGATCTCTTCGAATGAGTTGAAGATGGATCATGAGAAATTAAAATCAATCAGAGATTGGCCATCGCCAAGGAATATCTTCGAAGTCAGAAGCTTCCATGGATTAGCTAGTTTTTACAGGAATTTCATAAAAAAATTTAGTGGGATTAGTGCACCAATGATGGAAACAGTCAAGAAAATACATAGATATTTTCATTGGACATAGGAAGCAGAGAAAAGTTTCAAGTTGCTGAAGGAGAAAATAACTAAACAACCAGTTTTGGTTTTTCCAGACTTCAATAGAACATTTCAAGTCAGGTGTGACGCAAGTGGATTCGCGATTGGAGCAGTCTTAAGTCAAGACAATAGGTCGATTGCATACTTCAATGAGAAGTTGAATGAGAGCAAGATGAAGTACTCAACGTATGATAAGGAATTTTATGCAATCATACAGGCACTGAAGAAATGGAGACATTACTTGGTTCAGAAAGAGTTTTTCTTGTATAGCGATAACCATGCTTTACAATTCATAACTCGATAGGAGAAGTTGAACTGAAAACAGGTGACATGGATTGAATTTATGTAGAACTTTACTTTTGTTATAAAACACATTTCTAGAACTGTTAACAAGGTTGTTGATGTGTTGAGCAGGAAATGTTGATTCTGCAGGAGTTTCATGTGAAGACCTTAGGTTTCGATAACCTTAAGGATATGTACAGGGGTGATTCAAATTTCAAGGATGCTTATGAAGCATGTGAGAATCCAATTCTTAGAAATAGAAGCTAATGGATTGAATATATGGTTTAGTATGTATTATTATTCAAAGGAAATCAGTTATGTATCCCAAAGATTTTGATGAGAGAAAGCCTTCTGAAGGAAAAACATAGTGGGGGATTGGCTGGACATTCTGGCCACAATAAAATCTTTATGCAACTAAATGGCTTATATTATTGGCCAGGGATGAGGAAAAATGTCAAGAAAATCGTGAACAGGTGCAGGATTTGCCAGCATGCAAAGGGGAAAATATAGAATACAGGGATGTATCAACCATTTCCAGTACCAGAGAGGCTATGGGATGTGGTAAGCATGGATTTTGTTTTAGGATTGCCAAGGACATGGAGAGGTTGTGATTCCATATTCGTGGTAGTCGACAGATTCTCTAAAATAGCACTTTTTTTTCCATGTCAGAAAACCAGTGATGCAATGCATATTGCGAATCTGTTTTTCAAAGAAGTTGTTAGACTTCACGGCTTACCCAAGAGTATTCTTTCAGACAGAGATACCAAATTTGTTGGTCATTTTTGGAGGACACTATGGAAAAAAATGGAAACAGATTTATCTTTTATCTCAACATATCACCCTCAAACGAATGGGCAGACCAAGGTAGTGAACCAAAGTCTGGGAGATTTATTGAGGAGTTTAGTAGCTGAACATCACAGTTAGTGGGTTCAGATTCTGCCGCAAGCAGAATTTGCATATAATAACTCACCTAACAGGAGCATAGGACAAAGCCCATTCCATCTAATGTATGGAATGCAGCCGAGAGGAGTATCTGAGTTGAGAGACTTAGAGCATAGTGAGTTAATAAATGATGGAGGAGAGGATTTTGTAGCAGAGATGCAGGAGCTCCACAGTAAAATCAAAGAGCGATTGTAGAATTCCAACCAGGAATACAAGCGCATAGCAGATCAACACAAAAGATAACTTCAATTAGAAGTGTGAGATTTGGTCTTAGTGCATCTGAGGAAGGAAAGGTTCCCAAGGGGAACATATAATAAGATGAAAATGAAAAATATAGGGCTGTGTAGGATTTTGATAAAATTTCAAGCCACTTCTTATGAAATAGAATTTCCAGATGGGGTAGGGATATCGCCCATATTCAATGTAGCAGATCTGTATCCTTATAAAGTAGATGAAATAGAAGGATCATAGGATCATAAGGAAGTTCAATGGGTAAAACAGATGCCTGTAGCTGAAAATCCACAGATGGAAAATATAATTGATCAGAGAATTAGCAAGGAGACCCAAAGGAAGAAATATTTTGAGTATTTGATAAAATGGAAGGGACACCCGATTGAATATGCAAGTTGGGAAAGCAAAGCGGAGATCCAAAAACATGGACAGACGGTGCAGGAGCTCACAAATTTTTCATCCAAGGGAGTATGATGCAGGAGCATCGTAAGCAAGCCAACAAAGAAAGCACAAAAGCGAAGGACAATTGGAAATGCACCAATGCACATTTTGAAGGAATTTTGAATTTCAAAAGACAGAGCATTAAAATTACAGCCAGAAGGATGTATTGCATTTATGTTTTGGATATTGTAAACAAATCTTGAGTGTTTCTCTCATCTTTCGGTTATGGAGGCATTTAATTATAATGAATGTAAAGTAGGTATCTTTTAATTTTTGACTAGATAGCTTAAAGTTGTAAGTGGGAAAACTTTAGAAAGCTCCCTCATATGTATTGTATTGTGGGATTATTCACATTGTAATTGTAAGCTGTAGAGAAGGAGAGCAAGAGAATAAGAGAACAAAGATTGTAGAATTTGTATAAGAAGATAGTTGTCGCTATTGAACCCATGTATAGAAGCCCTTGGATTAATATACGAGCGCTTTGATCCAATTTTATGGTGTGTCATCGTTACTGTTTGCATCTATTGAATGGTATGTTTACAATTGGTTTATGTATTTGTTTCAATTCTTTGTGTGTATGAATTCATGTTGAATGTATGAAGTCTGTGAGAGGAGAAGTATAAGTTTCAATTATTTCTCTTCCTGAGAAGTCCTACAAGGAGTGTAGTGAAAGTCCGCAAGGAGTGCATTGATGAGGTTCTGATTCTTATCTCTGAAGTGCTTAGGAGGGATACCATTGTTATTATACCCACAAAATTTCAATTATAGCATAAGAAGTTATTGTGAATGTCAGAAGGAGTGCGTGCAAGAACCCTTTAGAAATCCTTGAGTTGTAGCAAGTATAAGCTCATGAAGGATAGGGCTTTGGAAGAATTTGAAGGAGGAACGAGGTTGGAAATAACCTTGCAGAATTGAGATTCAAAGGAAAATACGCCAAACTGTTTGGCCAAGACTTATCAACGAATCAAATGAACGGTTGAAGTTCTAAGAGGGAGAATCGTCGAAGTTCTGTGGACTATTAGATATTGCGGATCAATAGGAAGGTTAAGGCTGAGTGTTTTTTAGCACTCATAATCTCAGGAGGAGTAGTGGCCGTTGGATTTTGATTGATGAGAGCCGTTGATCTCATGCTTGAATTTCGTCATTTCGGAATTCAAGGTGTGGAGAAAGTTGTGATTCAGAGTCGAGAGTTGTAAATTCCCGATTCATGAAGTCCCGATAGAATCAGGACCATCAGATCATGGGAATCTTAGAGTAGTTGATTTGTGATGAGGAGTCATCTCAATTTTGGCTATCGGTGAAGGGTGTTGTTTCATTGCAAATCGCGGGCACACGAATCCCGAGGTGCCAAAATATTTGGGCTCTAGGTTTTAGTCAAAGACCACATCAAGTGAAGTCAAGGGAGGAACCAAAGATCCATTATCCCTTTTCAGGGTTTCGGGGATTGAAAGGGTCAGATAAATTCACATCAGGGGTCATGAAGTCGCGAAACCCAAAAAACATTTTCAAGAAAGGTTGTGGACATGTCAGCTAGTCACACAGGTAAGAGTTGGTGCTTAGTGCTTATTCGCACAGGCATAACTCCCAAAAAAAGGACCTCTGGAAACACTTGTTTGTTGGAGGTTCCTATGGGAAACAAAGGGTCAGTCAAAATCAAGGAGGAGATTTAGAACGATCCTTAGATTGGGAGGTCATGCAGAACCTACTGAGGTAGGGGTGTTGCGTCAGGTGGTATCAGAGCTTACAATATTTGTTTATGTAGGTGAGAGGAGATAGAAGGAAAGTTGTGATTTAAATTCTATGTGGAAGAGGTTTAATACAATGCCGCCCAGAAGACGTCAAGATATACCAATGACCAATCCAACCGTGGAAAGGGAAATGAGAGAACTTCGTGCTCGATTAGATGCTATGGAGACAACACAGAGACGAATAGCTGATGTTGGAGATGTCAGTGAATCTGAAAATGAAGATGAGGCTAGAGCTGAAGAAGATGTTGTAGCTGAAGATGTTGCAGAAGAACGTCTATTCAGAGCAGTCGCAAGAATAGGTTCCAGAGAAAATATGGAAATTTCGATGTACGAAGGCAACTTAGACATTGAGGAGATGCTAGATTGGTTTAGAGCTCTAGATAAGTACTTCGATTATGAATATATCGAAGACGATAAAAAAATAAAACATGTTGTCACGAGACTTAAAGGGCATGCATCACTATGGTGGGATGAACTGCAGGCTAACAGGCGTTGCAAAGGCAATCAAAGAATCAAAAGCTGGGATAGGATGGTCGCCAAGATGAAAGCCAAGTTTATACCCATAGATTACCAAATCAATTTGTTTTGAAGAATGCAGAATTTGAGACAGAAAGGGATGGCAGTGAAGGAATACACTGAAGAATTCTACAAGATAAACATTGGAGCTGGTCATCATGAGAGTGATGATGAAAGGGTCGCTAGGTACATGAATGTTCTGAGATATGAAATTCAAGATGAGATGAGCATGATAATGATTAGAAATGTAGAAGATGCTTATCAAATGGATTTGAAGGCTGAAGAGAAATTGGCCTGAAAGCAAGGTCAAAGGGAAAGAGGTAGAAGTCAGAGCAGAGGAAACGATTTGCCTAGGATAGAGTACAGAAGTCCAAGGATGAAGAAAAGAAACCTCATACTCACCCTGAAAGAGGAGGATGTTCACAGGGAAGACATTATACCGATAAGAACACTTTTCCGTGAACAAGAGGAAGAGGAAGAGGCAGAGGAGGTGATATAAAATGTTTTATCTGTGGAAATATCGGACACACATATTTTGAATTTCCTGGTAAAAAAAAGAATGGAGGAGAAGCTCACATTTCAGAAGCACAAAGGCGAAATGTTGAGGCAGAATATGCAGAAGGTGGAAGATCCTTAATGATGAGGAAAATTCTCTTGAAACTAGAGAAAGAGGTGGAGAATCGAGTCTAGAGAAACAGTTTGTTCAGAACTTCTTGCAAGACCAAGGATAGGGTATGCAAGGTGATAGTGGATAGTGGAAGTACAGATAATCTAGTATCCATAGAAATGGTGGAGAAACTGGAATTGGAGACATTTTCACATCCGAGCCCATACAAGGTTTCATGGTTGCAAAAAGGACACTAGGTAACTGTCACTAAACAATGTTTAGTTGAATTTAAGATAAGGGGATACAGATATGAAATTTTATGTGATGTTATTCCCATGGATGTCTGTCATCTTTTGTTGGGGAGACCATGGAAATATGACATAAATTTTGTTCATGATGGGAGAAAGAACACATACACCTTAGAGAAGAATGGTAGGACACATATGTTTCTACCGATTGAGGAAAAGAAGGTGAAGGAAGAAATGAACAATAATATAATTCTCATGAGTGGGAAGGAGCTTCTTGATGAAGTTAAGAAAGATGAAGATCTGCAGTTTGTTGTGGTAAGAAAACCTACATTCATTTTGACCAGTACTTCGATAGATGATCTACCGGAGGAAATTCAAGAACTGCTGGAGAATTTCGTTGATATAGTGGTGGATGATTTACCTTGTTCATTACCACCCATCAGGAGTATAAGACATCACATTGAACTTATACCTGGAGAAAGTTTACCAAACAAAGCAATGTACAGATTGACACCGCAGGAGAATGAAGAAGTCAAGAAGCAAATCAAAGATTTAATGGATAAAGGTTTAGATAGAGAAAGTTTGAGCCCATGCCTTGTGCCAACAATGGTAAGTCCGAAGAAAGATGGTGGATGGAGAATGTGTATAGATTCGAGGGCTATAAACAAAATCACCATCAAGTATGTATTTCCTTTACCCAAGATGGATGACTTGATGGATTGCTTGAGTGGAGCAAAGTTTTTCTCAAAAATTGATTTGAAAAGCAGATATCATCATATTAGAAAGAGAGAAGGTGATGAATGGAAGACAACATTCAAAACAAATGAAGGACTGTATGACTGGCTTGTCATGCCATTTGGTTTGACGAATGTGCCAAGTACTTTCATGAGATTAATGAATGGAGTCTTGAAGGATTTCATTGGGAGGTTTGTAATTGTGTATCTTGATGATATATTGATCTTCAATAATACTGAAGAAGAGAATGTGAGACACCTAACTCTAGTGTTGAGGAGGTTGCAACAAGATAAATTGTTGATAAATTTGAAGAAGTCATCTTTCATGAAGAGAGAACTCATTTATTTGGGGTTTGTGATCTCTTCGAATGAGTTGAAAATGGATCCTAAGAAAGTAAAAGCAATCAAAGATTGGCCACTTCCAAGGAATAGCTTTGAAGTCAAAATCTTCCATGGATTAGCTAGTTTTTATAGGAATTTCATCAGAAATTTTAGTGGGATTAGTGCACCAATGATGGACACAGTCAAGAAAAGACATAAATATTTTCATTGGAAAAAGGAAGCAGAGAAAAGTTTCAAGTTGTTGAAGGAGAAAATAACTGAACAACCAGTTCCGGTTTTTCCAGACTTCAATAAAACATTTCAAGTCATGTGTGACGCAAGTGGATTCGTGATTGGATCAGTCTTAAGTCAAGACAATAGGTCGATTTCATACTTCAGCAAGAAGTTGAAGGAGAGAAATATGAAGTACTCAACGTATGATAAGGAATTTTATGCAATCATACATGCACTGAAGAAATGGAGACATTAGTTGGTTTTGAACAAGTTTGTCTTGTATAAAAATAACCATGCTTTACAATTCATAACTTGATAGGAGAAGTTGAACCAGAAACACATGAAGTGGGTTGAATTTATGCAGAACTTTACTTTTGTTATAAAACACATTTCTGGAACTGCTAACAAGTTTGTTGATGCATTGAGTAGGAAATGTTTGATTATGCAAGAGTTTCGTGTGAAGACCTTAGGTTTCGATAACCTTAAGGATATGTACATGGATGATTCAGATTTCAAGGATGCTTATGAAGCATGTGAGAATCTAGTTCTCAGAAACAGAAGCCAATGGATTGAATATATGGTTCAGGATGGATTATTATTCAAAGGAAATCAGTTATGTATCTCGAAGAGTTCGATGAGAGAAAGCCTTCTGAAGTAAAAACATAGTGGGGGATTGGCTAGAAATTTCAGCCATGATAAAACCTTTACACAACTAAACAACTTATATTATTGGCTAGGGATGAGGAAAAATGTCAAGAAATTCGTGAACAGATGCAGGATTTTCCAGCACTCAAAGGGGAAAATACATAATACAGGGTTGTATCAACCATTGCTAGTACCAGAGAGGCTGTGGGATGTGGTAAGCATGGATTTTTTGTTAGAACTGCTAAGGACACAGAGAGGTTGTGATTCCATATTCGTGGTAGTCGATAGATTCTCTAAAATACCACATTTGATTCCATGTCAAAAAACCAGTGATGCAAGACATATTGCAAATCTTTTTTTCAAGGAAGTTGTTAGACTTCATGACTTACCCAAGAGTATTGTTTCAGACAGAGATACCAAATTTATTGGTCATTTCTGGAGGACACTATGGAAAAAAGATGGGAACAAATTGATCTTTTAGCTCAACATATCACCCATAGATGGATGGGTATACCGAAGTAGCGAACCGAAGTCTGGGAGATTTATTGAGGAGTTTAGTAGTTGAACATCACGGTCAATGGGATCAAATTCTGCCGCAAGCGGAATTTGCATATAATAACTCACCTAATAGGAGCACAGGACAGAACCCATTCCAGATAATGTATGGAATGCAGTTGAGAGGAGTATTTGAGTTAAGATACTTAGAGAAGAGTGAGTTCAGAAGTGTTGGAGCAGAGGATTTTGCATCAGATATGTAGGAGCTCCACAGTAAAATCAAAGAGCAATTGCAGAATTCCAACTAGGAATACAAGCACAAAGTAGATCAACACAGAAGAGAAATTCAGTTCGAAGTGGGAGATTTGGTCTTAGTGCATATGAAGAAGGAAAGGTTCCCAAGGGGAACATATAATAATATAAAAATGAAAAAGATAGGGCCATGTAAGATTCGGAGAAAATTTCAAGCCACTTCTTATGAAATAGAATTGCCAGATGGGGTAGGGATATCACCCATATTCAATGTAGCTGATCTTTATCCTTACAGAGAAGATAAAACAGAGGGATCAGAGGATCATAAGGAAGTTCACTGGGTAAAACAGATGCATGTAGCTGAAAATCCACATATGGACAAGATAGTTGATCAGAGAAATAGCAAGGAGACCCGAAGGAAGAAATATTTTGAGTATTTGATAAAATGGAAGGGAGACCCGATTGAAGATGCAAGTTGGGAAAGCAAAGCAGAGATCCATAAACATGGACAGATAGTGCAGGATCTCATGAATAGGAGTTCATGAATTTTTCAGCCAAGGGAGTATGATGCAAGAGTATCTAAAGCAAGCCAACAAAGCAAGCAGAAAATCAAAGGAAAACTGGAAATGCACCAACGCACATTTTGATGGCATTTTGAATTTCAAAAGACGGAGCATTAATGTTACAACCATAAGGATGTATTGCATTTATGTTTTGGAGATTGTAAACAGATATTGAGCATTTCTCTCATATGTCGGTTATGGAGGCATTTAATTGTAATGAATGTAAAGTAGGTAGCTTTTAATTTTCGACTAGATAGCTTAAAGATGTCAGAGGGAAAACTCTAGAAAGCTCCCTCATATGTATTGTATTGTGGGATTATTTGCATTGTAATTATAAGTTGTAAAGTAGGAAAGAAAGAGAATAGGAGAACATAGACTGTAGGATTTGTATAAGAAGATAGATATCGCTATTGAACCCATGTACATAAGCCCTTGGATTAATATACGAGCGCTTTGATCCAATTCTATGGTGTGTCATGGTTACTGTTTGCATCTATTGAATGGTATGTTTACAATTGTTTTATGTTTTCTGTTATGCATTTGTTTCAATGCTTTGTGTGTATGAATTTATGTTGAATGTATGAATTCTATGAGAGGAGAAGTATAAGTTTCAATTGTTTCTCTTCCTGAGAAGTCTTGCAAAGAGTGCAGTGAAAGTCCACAAGGAGTGCATTGACAAGGTTTTGATTCTTATCTCATAAATGACCAGGAGGGATGTCGTTGTTCTTATACCCACAGAATTGCAATTATAGCATAATATTCGTGCAAGGTGTGCGCAGGCTGGTTGAAGTCTTAAACTTACCCAACCAAGGAGAGAAATTGAAGAACTGTCATTGCAAGGAGTGCGCATAGTTGGAAGCGTGAATAACCAGAGGTTATTGTGAATGCCACAAGGAGTGCATGCGAGAACCCTTTAGAAATCCTTGAGTTGTAGAAAGTATAATATTAGGAAGGATAGGACTTTGGAAGAAGTCTAAGGAGGAACAAGGTTGGAAATCACCTCGCGGAATTGAGCTTCGGAGGAAAATACGCCAAACTGTTTGGCCAGGAGTTAACAAGGAATCGAACGAATAGTTGAAATTCTCTGAGGGAGAATCACTGAAGTTTCTTGGACCGTTAGATCTTGCAGATCAGCGGGAAGGTTAAGGCTGAGTGTCTTTCAACACTCATTATCTTAGGAGGAGTAGTGGCCATTGGATTTTGATCCACGAGAGTCGTTGATCTCGTGCTTGAATTTCGTCGTTTCAAAATTCAGGGTGTGGAGAAAGTTGTGATTCGAAGTCAAGAGTTGTGAACTCTTGATTCATGAAGTCCCGATAGAATCAGGACTGTCAGATCACGGGAAGCTCATAAATGTTGATTTGTGACAAGGAGTCATCTCGATTTTGGCTATCGGTGAAGGGTGTTGCTGCATTGGAAATTGCTGATACGCAAAATCCCAAGGTGCAGAAATATTTGGGCCCCAGGTTTTAGTCAAAGACCACATCAAGTGAAGTCAAGGGAGGAACCAAAGATCCGTTATCCCTTTTCAGGGTTTCGAAGATTGAAAGGGTCAGATAAATTCACATTAGGGGTCGCAAAGTTGCGAAACCTGAAACATCTTTTTGGGAATGGTTGTGGTCACGTCAGCTGGTCATGCAGGTAAGATTTGGTGCTTAGTGATTATTCGCACAGGCGTAACTCCCAAACAAAGGACCAGTGGAAACACTTGTGTGTTGGAGGTTCCATCGGGAATCAAAGGGTCAGTCAAACTCAAGGAGGATATTTAGAACGATCCTTAGACTAGGAGGTCATGCAGAACCTACTGAGGTAGGGGTGTTGCATCATTGGGTGTGCGATATCTTTTTTCCTCAAGAGAAACAAGCTCGAGACCTAATTCTTTGTACCCTGACCTCGTTGGGGACATGCATTAAGAACGACAAGGAGCAGACCACTCTAATACCATTGATATGGATTTTATGAGAAGAATGAAATGAATATAGATTATTATCAAAATATTCTTAACATAGAATAAAAGATATACAATAAAATTGGTTTCTATTCAATAAGGAAATAAGCTAAAACTGTAAAATGCAGCATAAAACAAGCTTGCTAGAATGGTGGTAGCTTACCTCTGAGAAGAGATGTGACAGCTACACTCATTCGCAAGACGATGATTACAATGAGGCTCTCAAGGCCTTTTTACAATAAACAAGAATTTCAAAAACCCTAGACATCCAAAAACCTAACTCTAGGAGATGAAGCGCCAAAAGTCATGTGGGCCCCGTTTGGGTAAGTTTGTACATCAACTTTTCGGGGTCGTAACTTTTACATATGATCTCTGTTTTAGGTGCACGATAGATTGTTGGAAAGATCTATTTGAGGAATACACATGTTTCCGTCAGAATATGACTTTTTTTATATTCTGACTGTGGCGAGCCCTAAAAACATTTTTTAGGGCCTCAAAACGGCCCCAGAAGTTATGGACCCGAAAACTAATAAAAAATTGTCAAACTGGAAAAATGCCAAAATGAGCCAGTTGAAATAGGTGGGAGGCCACTGACATCCATCTGGATCACGTTTCCAATATGGAAATACCATAAACATTTTTTTCAAATTATTTGCGAATGAACCCTTCCAAACATTCTATCAAACAGTTTTCTTTCAAGCTCTGTAATTTCACTTTTTCGCTCTACTAAATGGCCCATGTAGGATTAATGTTGCAAGTGGGCTCTGATACCAATTTGTAACGTCCCCACTATTGAAAGCACAACAAAAATTCTCTCTATTACGAATTTGTAACATACCCAGCCACCATGTTGGGATATGCCACTTAAATTGTTTCTCTCTTTACAACTATGATACCAATTTGTAACAACTCCATTATCAGGGACTCAACAACATGCTCTGGTAACATTCCCAACCCTAAGATGAAACACACCCTGCATAAATATGAATTCTAATACCATTAAATTAAATAATAAGTTCTTCATATGAACAAATTTAGGCAGAAAATAGTAACATAATGCATGCAACAATAATAATTCATATATAGAATTTAACAACAGAAAATTCATGACAGAAAACGCATACTTGCACACACAGTAATTTTAATAAGCACATGAAAGACACTTGTCTCAAGAAAATAAAAACCAACTACATGTATACCTTTCGTGTTCTTCCCAGCCTTAGACCACACTGTTCATAACTCTCAGCAGTAGGTCACCCCCGATATGGGGCTAAACTCTACCAAGGAAAAGGGAATACTAAGCCAGTCTAAGGTCTCATAAACAATATAATTTCTCTGTCCAAGGTTCCCAACTACTGCAACTAGCCTACAGTCTCTCATTCCCCACATTCTTGTCCCACCCCAGGAAGTGTGCCCCTTCTCTACTCAACAATCACTCGACTTCCCTACTTGTCTTCCAGGGCTTCAACAACAAGACAGATAGGAATTCTTAGAGCCCCATAGTTATTTCCTAGTGCACCAGGGAACAACTCTGAGTAGTCTCTTTCCTATAAAAATACCCACGGGCTTGACAACCTACTTCTTCTGTAATACGACATGACAACCACTCCTTCAATTCAAATCTCACGCTAATAGTACAAGTACATGTTCCTCATTACATTCCAGTATTGTAAGGTATGACTCACAACTGCCTCTATGAAGGAATAGTCAATANTAGTTATTTCCTAGTGCACCAGGGAACAACTCTGAGTAGTCTCTTTCCTATAAAAATACCCACGGGCTTGACAACCTACTTCTTCTATAATACGACATGACAACCACTCCTTCAATTCAAATCTCACGCTAACAGTACAAGTACATGTTCCTCATTACTTTCCAGTATTGTAAGGTTTGACTCACAACTGCCTCTATGAAGGAATAGTTAATAATGGTCCTCCTTCTGCACTATATCCACACATACACACACACACACACACACACACACACACACACACACACACACACACACACACACATATATATATATATGTCTTTTAAGACACTTGGCACCCCAGGGACTCCCTTGTCCCTACTTTCGAGACTTAGGATATATTCATATCCATTATTTTAGCTTGAAGGAATACTAATATAATATTACATTGGGATTAAGCCCCCTAGATTATCCCCTTCCTAGACTCTTAGCCCCCCGTTTTCCCTTTCTAGTGGAGTTTATCCCCCCATACTCATTTGTGGATCGATCTACGTGCAGCGATGTGTTTTCATTAATAATATGAGTTTTTACATATTACAAAAATAGGCTCACTGGACTTTAGCATCTAGGCTCTTCGACCTAATAATCACATAAGCCTTTTGGCTATGTACAACCGGGGTTCAGCCTAGGGGTATTACAAATCAAGTTTGAGAGGCTTCCTAGAAATTAAGAGGGAATCTAGAAAACACTTTTAGGCATTATACTCAAAATAGGAGTTGGCAGATCTTGACTCCATCATTGTAATTTTAGATAACATCCCCCATTTGATTGTTGAAGATGAAAATGTAGACACAAACAGAGAAATAGAGGAAGAAGAAATCATCAAAGTTATTTTGGGTCTATCTCTTGACAAAGCTCTAGGGATTGATAGTTTCTCCATCCATTTTTTTAGGGATACTAGGATATAATTATATTTTACTTGAAGTGCATGCTATAGTATGTCCAAAAGAAACATAAAATTAGAGGCAACAAAAATTCCTTTTTTGTTGAATTAATTCCGAAAGAGGCAAATCCATAATCATTCTCTAGATTTCTTCCAATATTTGTATGTAACTCTTCCTATAAAATCCTAACCAAAATCATGGAATATGGATTAAAGAAGATGCTCCCAAACATAATTTCATACAATTAAGGCGGCTTCTTGTAGAAACACCAAATCATTGACAACCTAATCATGGTTCAAGAGGAAATACATTCAAGTATGGAGAATAAGGATGTAGTATACCTAGGGAGGTAATACGGGGTACTTAGGGAGGTACATAAGGGGAATAATGATAGATAGATAGCTATGTATTTTTGTGTATGGAGAGAATTTCTAGTAAATAAGGCTTGTGTAATTGTGTGAACACAATAAAGGTGAGAAGGCTTACTAGAATGTTCCTTCTCTAGAATGTTCTTAGGAGGTAGATAATAATATAAAAGGAAGTATAAGCAATGTAATGGTGAATAATATTGTGAATGTGTCAAGCATTGATTGAGGAGTGTTATCCTTCCATGAGGATTAATATATGGTGTTACCCTACCTCAAGGGTTTTCTCTACATTCTCTTGTGTTTATTATTTTATGTGAGTGATTTGATTTATTCTTGAGATTAAGGGTTTCTCTTCTACATTTCATATTCAAATTGGAGTTACATATACCCCATATTACCTCCCTAGGTATACTACACAGAGGGGCTACTCCAACAATGGGAAACCTTATAATGATTTGTTGTATGATTTTCCCTGACTCTTTGTCAAATCTAAAAGAGTTTAGATTGACTACCTTCCTATATTTATATGGTGTGAATGGTCCTAGCCCCAATTATCCTATTGGAAAATTCCCTCCTGTCAATGGTACATCTGAGGATGATCTTGGCATACAAGTATCCATGGGATCCAATCCTTTTGCTTCTTCTTCTTATTTTTGTGTTCTCTTCTTCTCTCCTTTTCATCTCTTCCTCTTTATCTTCTCTTTTCTTTTGTGCTTCTTGTTTTGTTGCAGCTTCAGATTCTTTCTTTATTTGTTCTGCTAATGTTGCTTCCGTTTTTCTCTCATTTTCCTCTTCTTCTCTCCTTTTTTTCTCGGTTGTTGTTGCTTCTTCCTCTTTTATTTTCTATTCCTCTTCATCTTTCTTCTTTTATTCCTCTTCAACCTTTGATCTATTCTTTGCTTCTAGTTTCTTCTTCCTTTATTCCTCCACAACCTTAGCCTTCTTTTCTTCATGTTTTATACCTCCATGTTGGGAACTACCTCTCCTTATCAAAATTACTTCATCACACATTTTCTCCCTTGGAGGATTTCTTCTTCCTCCTAGGTTTGTGACTCATAACTCCACTTGTATTTGTAGTTATGGTAGTGTGTGTTAACAGTTTTTAGGGGGTCATGCCTATGAAATATTTCCTTGCCAAAGTGAAAAGAGGCTAAGGTGTCGACTTCTGCCTAAGATTCATTAACATCCTTGAAAGGATAGGCACCAACCCAGAGTGGCAGAGGTGGCCAAATCATTTTCTTATCGTTGTTTAAAGTTGCACCTACCCTATATACCAAAGCTTGGTAAACTATCTCATGCAAAACCAATCTGTCAGGGACAAATTTGGGAAGTAGGTGAGGGGCTTTGGTGGCCCCATAGACTTTAATATATGTACTATAATATAGTAGGTACCAGTCTCCTACTCTGCCTACTATGGCCTGGGATTTATCTGACATATAGGGTACATGTGCACAAAATAGAGTTGGAATAGAGGAATTAGAAACTTGTCACAAATTTGTTGGTAATTGGAATGATAATTATATTATCAAAGGAATTTACAGTTTACATGAATGGGAATATCGTCTGATTTCCATGCCCAAACCATTTTTGAATATGTGTGGATTACACACATCATGTCCAACATATATGAGGCCATATGAAAACTAATATATTTCCCTCGTACCATGTGTTTTGCAACTAAGATTGCTTGTGCTACTGTTGAATATAGAATTTCAGCCCAATTAAATGAGGATATGTTGTCCTCGCAACAAGTCCCTTTCAACCCAATTAAATGAGGATATGTTGTCCTTGCAACAAGTCCCTTTCATTTTTCCTAAAATGAAATGGGGGGCCCATTCAAATTTATGAAAAACACAGCTTCTAGTCACATTTGATTTTATTTGGTTTGAGAGTCTTGGTTTGACGATCTTCCTTCTTTGATATTTGTTTTTTTGTCCTCCTTTACATTGATTATTTTGGGCCTTTTCTTTATAGATTTTTGTTATGGTGCCATAATACAATCGTTAGTGAAATTCCATGCCTACATCTATCTTAATGATCATGTTTCCAGTGATGGGGTTGTTGCATCATATGGACTTGTTGTCTTGTCACATTTTCCTCCAAACACATGATTATTCCTTTTGAGTCTTTTTGATCATTCAACATGGTGCACATACTCATGTGAACTTATGCAAAGTGGTTACTTGCCTCAATTTTTTTAAGCTCGGATTATCATTATTTTTTACAATTCCTTCAAAGGTTGGTCTTCTATGCTTAAATGAGTTGGTTGGGAATTCTGGTGAATGAAAATAATTTAACTAAAAATCAAATTTTAAGATGATTAATCTAGGCCTCATATGAGTATATATTAAAGGATGAAAACAAACTTATAGTTTTGGGATTTGCATAATGAGTTATTTTTACAAGCCTTAAAACTTTTTCTTAGAACTATGCCTTTCATGCAATTTTATACTTTTAGGGAAACTGAAATAATCCAACTAAGGATTATTTACATCCAAATCAGTTATGTCTTAAAAGAACATATATAAAGTATGAGAATGAGTTGAAAATTCTCAATGGTTTTTAACGAAGATCGATCTTTCATTTAAAAATGTTATGCTACCAAGTTATTCTTTAAAAAATCATGAGTTCTGGTTGATTTTTTGTCCTACTTTGGTTTGGATTTCACTCAAATGAATTCCATAAAGTATTACACTAACTCATATAGCTATTGATATGGGATACAAGTACATTTGATAAATCAAACTAAAGGGTTAAAGGTCAAACATAACCATCATTGAAAACATGATCATATAGTGTTGGTTGTAATAGAAATTATTTGCAGTCTATGTGTAAAGTCAGATGTGTGATTGTTATACTTTATGGCCAAAGCTAGCATAAACAAAATGACTCGGGTGTTGTTTTATTTATTTATTATTTGTTAAATGAGCATCCATGGTTACAAATAACCGTTTATGAAGCAATATATTTCATGACGTTTGTCATGGTAACTGTTCTAATCAATCTTTATATCATCAAATCATATGCACATGAGATGCCAGCTGTCTGTACACAAATCTTAACAAAATACCAGTTGTAATGCTACCAATACTCAATAATAATGCCAAGTTTCCTCTCAAAAAACTACTTATATTATGCTTGCACCAAGTCGAAATGAGGAGATTATATCAAATCATGGATGAGCAGGGATCGAAGGGACATGGTTACAACCAACTTGCACAGAGATTAAGGAGCCACATTTTCAGGTTTTGTTGGGATTTTGTACGAGGAAAGCATGTCACGAAATATTGTTGGAAGAAGATTCAACTCAGTAATCACTCACCAGATTACATCAAATCACTAAAAATGGGCGCAATCTGATCACATTATGGGGATATCTCACACAACGTTATCAGATTCCCGAGTTAAAAGAACAACCCTGTAGAATTACTGTCCAATGAAAAATTACATCCAGACTTCATCAAATGTGACTATTACGCAATATTTGATTGGAAAAAATGAAAATTCATATGGATAGATCACCGCACATTTAGACATTCAAAGGTTGATTGGTTTTAAACCAAATCAACAATGTTATGAGGAAAATCTCTCTATGGCTAGGGAAAACCATAACAGACGGAACGACACCCGAAATCAACTATAATCTCAAGTATGTTGTATAAATGAAATGTTAACAAGATAAGGCTAGAAGCCTACCTTGTCTAGACGTCTAAACAAGAACACCGTTGAGCACACAACCCAAAGATTTACACCTGCAACTTGTCTTCAACAACCTATGCAAGCATGCGATATTGATATATAATGTTAGCATATAAATCAGCATAATCCATTAACATACATGACAAATACACCCATGGAAAGAAATATAAATATTTGCAAGATATCTATAGGTGTTGGTGCAATGAAAGACAACAACATATATGGGGTGTTGCTACTATAAGCTAGAGGTCTTCTACACTATCCGTCGAAGGTGCAAGTCTACATCATGTGAATAGAGGAGTTGAAGTCAAACACAATGAGACTTCATTTGATTACTGGTCATTAATGTATACCATTAACAAACACGAGACAACCCATCGATAATGAAAGTAGGTGTCAATGCATCGAGTACATTCCACAAGTGTGAATAAGGTTGTTGACGTCGAACACTTGAAGAATCCATCGATCAGGAGACATTGATGTATTCCCAACTGTCGATGGCGGGAGAACCTGCCACTGATGACTACAAGCCTCTAGGTACTCATAGGACTCTAGGTCTCGTTTCTAGAATAGATGAGATGAAGTTGATGGAAGGAGACCCGCTAAAAGGAGAGCAATAAGGAATATTTCATCATCTAGTGCGAGGTACAAAGCAATAGCTTGATGATTAGGAGGATCTCAGACAAATATGATGTTCACAAACCAATGACCATGTGTGTCTCTCGCATGCACTAGATGCAAGTAGTGCATGAAAGAGACCCTTTGAATAGAAGCAAATAAGGAAAACTGCTGACAAAGGCGAGGAAACCACCAATAGGGTTAATGGAATCCAAGACACTACATAAATCCCAATGTGCGAATATATTTCTTATCGTTGAACACAAGGGAAACCCCCCAGTCAACGACCAATGAGGAAATGCCATCTGTTGAGTTCAAGGCTACCTACCAATGATGAAAGTAGGCATAGGGTGCAATGTAGGACAACAACTTCATGTGATTATGAGATATATTGAGGGTATGGTCGACATGCAAAGTCAAGAGTTCTGAGGAATGGTCAACGCAGGTTTTAAACTTTCTCTGAAAAAGAGCATGAGACATATGGATAACTCAAGAAACATATACTTAACATTGATCATTGACAAAAGTTTGCGATGCAAGAGGCATAAACAAACTCTCCATAGGGACTAGAAGAATAACTAGTCGGAGGAGAAAACTTTGAGTAATGAGGTCATCTTCCTAAGGTCATGCTAAAACCAAACCTTATATGAAAATGGACTCAAGAGTTTGTGCTATCATGTTCAAAGGCGACACAAATGCTACAGATAGGGGATAATATTCTTTTTCTACCCTTCTTTTTTTGGTTTTTTCATAGGCACATAAATGTTATAATATAGGAGAGGAAACGAGTGTCTCGAATAAGCAACTAGTTCCAAGCAGTGGAACATACCTATGCTCAATGCAAGGGAATGTGTACGGGGCATGGACACTCGGGGGGATGTTTCCTCTACGAGTAAAGGGTGTCAAGCTGAAAAGGATATATGGAAGTCATTTCTTGGCTAGAGATGAGATTTTTTGAGGAAAGAGGCTTATACTGAGAAAGAGGGAGCCAACAATAGGCTCAACAATGCAAGAAGGATAATGGAATGAAATTATAACATAACTCAAAAGTTTCCTTTTTTGTAGATTTAATCCCCTAGGCCCGAAAAAGTATAAAATAATACCCAGGAGAACTCTTCTAGCCAATGGCAACTAGAGTATTCATTTTTCGTAAATATTCTACTTGGTACGGAAAAGGGTTAAACTTATACCAAATAGATGTCCTTTCAAAACCATTTAACGGGTGTGAAAGAGACAAGTTCACTCGACAATCTTTTCAATTTTTTTTTCAGGAGTCGGAAATGAGCTTAACCAAGACTTGAGGATGTTGTTCTAAGTAGCATATAATGGGGGAGGCCAGGTCTCCCATGTAGTTCTTTTGTCTAAAGCCAACATCTCATTGGTAGCTTACACAAGTTTGGGAGAACCCAAAGCTTTCCAAGTCGAGGAGGATAGAATACTTGCAGAGGATCTTTAATCTATAATACATCGACAAATGTCCATTATCTGGAAGGGTACAACAGAAGGAATATGAGGATATACATGATCATTCCAATCAAAGGAAACCATCCTAGGACTTGGAGGGCGCGTAATGATCCCTTGTTCAGAAGGTACAAAACTAAAAATGATAAGGACATGGTCGAAAGACGTAACACCCCCTAAAAGAAGAGTGGAACTGACCGAAGATTGCATTGACAATGTCACTTCCTTAGACTTGTCACTCTTTAAGAGAAGAGTGGGATCGACCGAAGATTGCATCGGCTCAACCACTTCTTCAACCACTCATTGATAGGATGCGAGACAACATGGTCAAGAGACACATCGCTCCCCACAACAGGAGTGGTGTCGGTCGAAGATTGCATCGACACGACCACTGGTTGAACATGATGTGAGACAACATGGTCAAGAGACGCATCACTCCCCACAACAAGAGTGGTTTCAGATGAAGATTACATCAGCATGATCATTGTATCAAACAAAGAAGGATTAGAATGTTGGGAAACCAAAGATGACTTAGAACCCGAAGGGCCACTAGACAACGACTACACTTCTCGTACCACTGCAATAGTAGGGCACAAACAAGTTAGATCATTTCCTTTGTAAAGTCTACAAAGGAACTTGGGCTTACATCATATCAATGCCCCCGACATGACTTGTAGTGGTTAGTGACATGCTCCCAACATGACTTTCAAAGGATATTAGCACATATCCAACATTACTTGCATAGGTTGGTGATGTTTGCCCAGTGTAACTAGCAGCGACTAGCAGCGACATCTAAGATCATGGTCCAGGGAAAGATTGGTTTTGAGAGATCGTAGGCCAAGAAGGGTTTTGATATACACCATGGCCCTGACCAGTAGGTTAGTATCCTCCTCCCAACTGATTCATAAAATATTGTAAGGGCATCATCACCGAGGAAGCCTCTTGGGAGAAGAAAAGTGACAAGGATCACTTGTATGAGGATCTATGTTTCCTCCAAATGAAGGAACTTTGTGTATGGGGTTACCCATATTGTAAAAATGACTCCCCCTGGATAAAACACCAGAGGACAAAGGGAGGCTCACCATGAGAAAAGTGTCTGTAGGAACCAACATAGAGGAAGAAGGATAGATGGATGGAATATAAGAAGTAGAAGGACAACCCATTTGATAACTTTCTCCTGGAAAATTGAAGCTAGGATTGGGTCCAGATGAAGGAGGATTCCAACCTCCTACCATAGGATATGGTTGAGGGATATGACCCCCACCAAACGAAAAAAGAGAATAAGGAAGCATCATGCCCCCAAACCCAAAACTAGGATTCACATAAGACGACGAAACCAAGGATGACAAGTGTGGAGACATGTACGACATACCAAAAGAGAAAGGGTTAGAGACCCAAGGTATTGTTTGAGTACTATGATTCAACGTACCATTCGAAAATACAAAAGGATTTGTTCCCATGGACTGAGCAGAGACCATGGGTGGGGTAGCACTAACTGAGGGAGTCACAGGGGCTCCACCAACCATAGCAATCAAAACTCATGATGCAATACAAAATCCTAAGGCCAACTAATGATCAAAGAGCATACTCCTAAATAAATTTAAAATCCAAAGCACACAAATAAGATATAATGGATGAAAGGGACCTCCTGAACTAAAGTAGGTGTGTCTCACCCAAGAGGGGCTTGAGACTCCGCAACAATAAAGTGGAGGTTTCATAATCAGTTATAAGGACCCACGTAGGATTCACAACACAGTCAACCATATCCCTCTGAAGAGGAAATCCTCCATAAATTATGTGTGTTGTCTGACCCTTATCTAAATCAGGGTACCTATAGAATAACCCCTACAAGTAACCTATGTGGCTACCTATGTCAAGCAACTAAATCCACCACAATATAACCAATGCTCAGGTGAGTAGTCGCAAGTCTGGTCCACTGTATGGGTAGGGTAGCAAAGCCTAAAATCTTGAAAGCATCGCCTCTCACTGAGGTAAAGGCACTAGCAAGACCCCCAAATATGAATAGAACCCCATAAATATCTCTAACACTAGGAAGGTATTAGAGGGCTATCTCTGCAAGCAACTTCATGCGACCTCATGGTTAACTTCGGTGTGAGTGGAGCCTCCTGAGAACACCAATTATACAATGGGTTTCACCACTCCCTGGTTAGACACATACATTCAATTTTATAGCCTTGGAGAAGTTTACTCACGAAATCTTATTCCAAGGCCCTAGGTCATATACTTGTTTGTCTACCCTAAAAAATAAAATCGTTTCTAATCAATTTTCATTATTTAACGTTAATTTTAATGGCTTCTACTTACTCAAAAGGTGTGACTGTGAAATTGATGGTATTATGACTCAACATAAATAAAAAGAAGCAAATGTAAAAAGACTGCTAAGTACTAGTCTTGATTTTCAATGAGATGGTATGCTTCTAAATGCTTTTTATAAAATGAAATCTCTACAATTTCAATGAAGTGCAATATTTCCTAAGATGCCAAAACTAATGAGAAGTAGCCAAAATTTCAAATTCCATAAGTAAAATGCAAGAAAGATTTTTTTTTTGTATCTTCGATATAATGAAAAGAAAATGCAAGGACTGAATAACAACCTCACAGGTAGACCCTACTGCAAGAAAAAGGAGACAAGCCAAGCCCAATACCAAGAAGGAACTATCGAGACCGGTGTGGAAGGACAACAAAATGAGAAAAATGACAAGAAAGCAGTTCGCCCAAAGGATTCACAAATCAAATAGATTCCAATCACTTTGTAGGCACTTAATAGTCAGAAAAGGGACTCGAGAAGTCTTAGCAACCAACAAAACTCACCCAACAAACACCAAACTCAGCCAAAGAAGAATAAAGAAACATTTACGTGATTGTGTAAACAACAACTTCTGTATGTATGCACCCTAAAGGAAGACAACCTGCATGTGTACGCGTCCTGTCAAGGGACAACCCGCGTATGTCAAGGAATATGCTAGCTATGCAAGGGTTAAGCCAAGAAACTCATATATGAAGCTGGATACAAACTATCAATCAATAGACGACAGAGAAACTCGATAAAACAGAGAACAAATAAAGGAGAAAAACACTCAATACCCCAAAAAGGAGATCTCCACATTGGAGTCACCAATTTAGTTACGAGGAAAATCTCTCTATGGCTAGGGGAAAACCACAATAGAAAGAATGACACCTGAAATCAACTATAATCTCAAGTATGTTGTATAAATGAAATGCTAACAAGAGAAGGCTAGAATCCTACCTCGTCCAGACGTCTGAAGAATACCACCGTTGAGCATGTGACCCAAAGCTTTACACCTGCAACTTGTCTTCAACAACAAAGATATGCAAGCATGTGGTATTGATATATAATGTTAGCATATAAATCAACATAATCAATTAACATACATGACAAATACACCCATGGAAAGCAATAAAAATATTTGCAAGATATCAATTGGATGAGAAGAGAGTATTTCTATTAAATGTAATTAGTAGAGGCACATAGGTGACAAACTTCTGTAATGACACATATCAGAACCGAGAAACCAAGTCCCTCCAGTTGGGCCTCCACCACTTCAATCCTCCATAAAGGCAATCTCACATGTAGGATTCAATGACGTTCTCCATCACAAGATAGGAAGAGTTTGGGGGATGAACACAAGAAGTTCAGACTTTCAAGGACAAAGGGATGCAGACTCAATTGAGGTGAAATTCCTCTAGAGTGTCCTTGCTCTCAATGATAAATTGTGTATATCCAAGGCTTGGATATGTCTCAATTTATAGCCTTCGAATGGAATTGAAAAGTCAGGTCAAAGTGTTTTCTAGCATATGGAAAATTAAGGATCATGGATCTCGTGACATGGCATGGAAACTCGATGCAATTTTTAATTTTTGAGCACCAAACTCGTTGTATGCGGGTTGTAATGAAGCAACCTGCATATGTACGCGTGTTGCATAACTAGTAGGTCGTGTACATGTTTAAAACAATATGAATTTTAGCTCTAGAGTGCACAGAAAAAAAAGAGAGATGAAATCTGCAGAAAAAATGAAAAACCATCCAAGCAAGATGCATGTGGTGAAGCAAAATTTGTTATAACAAACCCAAAAAAAATAAAAATAGACAAGGACAAAATAACCTAACTACAATCAAATCACAAATTGGTGGCATATAACGAAATATGGAAGATACTTTTCTCTCTAAGAAAACGTTCACGATGTGAATGAAGCGATGGAAATAGATTATTTAAATTACTTCAGATTTTAGTTTTTAAGTTAGTTTTATTCTATTTTTAACTTTAGTTATTTTGATTTTATGTTTCAATTTAGTTTCAATTTTAGTTGTTTCGTTTCATTTTGTTTTAGATTAGTTTTTATTATATTAAAGATTTTAGTTTAGTTTAGATTTTTATTTTATTTTTATTTAAATTTTCATTTATTCACTTTAGGTTAGTTTTAAGTATCAATTCTATTACTTTTTAGTTAGTTTTAATTATATTAGAGTTTAGATTCAATCTTAGTTTTAACTTAATTTTAATTTTAATTTTAGATTTTAAGTTTCATTTCATTTTATTTTGTATATAATTTTTTAATTATTTTGGTTTTAGTTTGTTTACCATTAAATGTAGTTTTAATTTTATTAATTATATTTAGTTTTAAATAGATTTTAGTTTGATGTAATCAACCCTAATCTAAAAGATCAAAATTATTTATCTGTTGCAACAAAAAACATTTTGGATAAAAACATTTTGTTACAACAAAAAAGTCTTTCAATTAACACATATAAAATCAAGTGATAAACAAACAAAAAAATTGTAAACCCATTTATCACAAAGTCTTTAGATCTATAGATCCTTGGGATGAGAGTCATGGTGGTTGGAACACCCCGTGGAAAAGAATTCACTACTTCATGACAAAAACATTGGTTATTATTTTGAGAGAAGAGGCCTAAAACTTGTGCAATTATTTTCGTATGGAGATGCCACGTCCATAAATTATAACAACGCTACCATGAGTAAACATTTGGGAGGAATGGTCGAACAAGGAGGGATTTTTATCGATCCCACTTCGTGCATAGGATTTGGGAGGAGTAAAAAAACAAGAGGAGAAATTTTCCCACATGCTTATTGTTTAAAGAGAGAAGTCGACGCATGTGAAAGGGAAATTGTGAGGTTGATGAAATATGGTGAGAGGAAATACAAGAAATCGAACATGAGGGCTATCCCTCGGTTGGTTTGGGGAGGTCCACAAGAATAAGGAGTGGAAAGGAGTGGAATGGAGTTTTTAAAGCCCCTACATGGCCCCAATAGAGAGAAAAAATGAGCGCTATTGGGTGGCTATGTACCGGGTAGCCTTCCCAAACTGTGCTTGCCTTTTTAACAAGTGGTTTGTAATCAAATTAAATCCAAACCGGATTTTACACTAGTGTGAATAGACTTTCAGGGCATACCTTTTCTTCTCTCTACTAGACTTGTAGAGAAAAGAAATGTATGTGGCACATGTGTAATATTTTTGGGACATCCTTTCCTTTGATCCCTATTTCAATGAGCTCCTACATTTGATCCAATTTACCAAGTTTATGCAAGGGTGGAGTACATTTGCTTCCAAGGGGTAAATCATGTTATTGTCTCATCATCTAGGAATCTATAGGTAGTGTTCAATTTTCTAGTTCTATAGAGGATATTGATGAGATGATTGTAGACCATGTTATTTGCATCTTATGGTTTGTGTCCTTATATTATCTAAAAAAATTAATATTTGTTAATTAACACATGATATTCATAATTAAATGCAAAACATTGAAGATGAGTGAACATCTAATGTTGACAACTAATTATTACCATGCGCATGACGAGAATACACCAATTAGACGAGCTTGGATAGGTATCCATGTCCATGTAAATATTTTCATGGTGAAAAGATGAAAAAAAGTATTGTACTTTGTAAATATATGGAAAAAAATGTCAGCATAGTGCACTAGTACAATTTGATAAATTTGTGACTGTGTGACCAAAAGTGTTAATAATAACAACTATATAAGCAATATATTAACAATTTTGATTTGTATTGAGTGACTTTGTTATAAATTACTAAGATAAACTACTAATATAAGTTAGGGATAAACATATATGACTATTATGACTATGTCAATATAAACGAATAAGATTTATTACTATTTAATTCAATTCTAAAAGTATAGTTATTTTAGCACGATTTACCTTTTTAATTAGAACAATTTATTTTGAATTAATTTTTGTATGCATGGATGTGCCTGTTATCACACAATTTGTAGCTAGGTCAAATGGCTATAAGATGGAGGTCAATCTGGCGTAACAGGAACCAATCCCACCCAATGTCACCACGATGGGGAGGTTTTTTTTCTTTAGGGAGGTTAGGACTAGGGGAGACGTCCCCGGTAACCTGGAGTTTTGAAGAGGCAAAATTCAAAAGGACAAAGGTAAAGTTCCACCCTTCACAGGTCACCACCAAAACAGACAGTCCCGGCTAAACAACCAATAATGAAGTGAAGCCCCAAAGAAGAACACCTGCCCGGAACAAAGCAACAACAAACTAATATATGCAAGCTATGATTCAATGGGTTAGTACTTCATAAGACTATCTGATATAAGCAATTATGGCAATAAATATTGACGAAGTCAATGTTTATCAATATAGCAATGCAAATAATATCACTTCCTCAATAAATATTGAAATGACCTGACATTCAATGTAACAAATCAACACATCATCAATTAATGCCTAAATCACCATTCAATTGCTCTTAAAACAAGACATTGCTGCATAAAGATGAAATATTCTAGGTGTGACGTCAACAACTTAGGGTTAGTAGTTAGTTAGGGTTTCAATTTAGAAAAGAGTTTGAGAGTTGTTTGATCACTTTCACTTCAACGCTGGAGGTCTAACATCAGTGCCTTCGGGCTTATGGAGTCAATTTAATAGAGGACGCAAGGATTGAAGGAGGATGGCAAAGGACTAGAGGGAAGAGTTCTGAAGTGCTACTGTGGCAGGGCTTCAGAATCAAAACCCTAGGGGAGAGAGGCTTACTCCGATGTTGCTAAAGCAAGGCCTCGTGGTCTCTCCTCCTTCCTTAGGTTAACTTGGCAAAAACGGCTAGCATGAAAGATAAATCAAGACAAGAGAGTGTTGCTACAACAAGTCTCTATCACTAAACCCTAGAAGGAGGATGACCCTAGGTGTAGATAACCTAGGCCTAGGACGTCTCCTCCTTCTTGACCTCTGGAAAGTATGGCTAGCTTAGGGAGAAGAAGAAAAGAGAGTGTAGCTATGGCTAGGCTCTTCCTTCCTTCTTCAATGGCTGAATATTTCTCTTTTAGGTGACATGAGACAAGGACCTACTTGTGTGCTTGTCACCTAGGGTTTTGATTCAACAAATTATAAATACATGCAAAAAAATAAGACTACAACCATTCAATCAAGAAGTTTTGCAAAAAAATACTTACAATTCATCAAGAAATAACCATCCAAACCCTAGTTGTAACACCTTCCTTCAAGAGAAAAACCATAAAATGATAAGAAATGCCTTCCTTCAACAAGTGCGCGTCACTAAACCAACAAGAATACCTAAGTAGGGCGCTAAAATCAGACCTCACTAATGAGTGAGTGATGTGTTATGTCAAAATGAGGCTAAAAATCCTCAATATATACTATATCAATGACCTTAATTAAGTTTTAGGTCATAAAAAGGCCGACAAGGCCATAATACTATTTTTTACATTAAATTGTCAAATTAAAACCCTAACTGAGCTAATAAAATGTAAAATCCCCTTCAAGGGAGGCGCTAGCCCCTTTTAGGGCAGATGAGACATCCAGGAGAAAAACGTTAGCCCCCCAGAGGCCTCTCCAACATGCCACACGTGCCATTGCTACCAAGTCTGCCTCCATGAATGTTGATGAAGTTGGATGATGTCATGGTGAGGATGGGGGCGTCCTGAGCCTTCCAAGGCCAACGTTCCACTGAGAAGGGGTCATCCCCCTAGGCCGAGCTCCGCCAAAGTGCCTCTGATGGAACGTCCTCTTCTTCTCCGGTGCAAGACCCTAATCAACCATTGTCCTATCTCTACCCCCTGATGGGGTCTTAGCATCCATCTGGTGGGCTCTTCAACCCCATGGAGATACGAAATGATCATCTCCCCATATGTACCAGTCCAAATGGTACCTGTTCATCGGGCATGATCCTGCACATCAAAGGCTACGCCCTCCATGGGCTCATCAGTCACTAGGATCATAGCAATATTAATCATGTTTCATCATGAATATTATCAAACATATGCATAAGATCCTAATACATCAATCAATAGCTCGAAGACATTACAAAGACCTAGAATACAATACTGGAGAAAAAGACAAGACGTCCTATTAGGCTAGTATCCACAAGAAAGGGGAAGTTTCTAGGAAGGTTTCATCCAAGCCATGTAAGTGAGGTGATGTGGCTAGGGGATGTCCAGACATGTGGGTGAAGTGAGAGACAGGGATGCATGATGTTATCTGTGGGTGCCTTTGTAGAAGGCGAGCTGTACCTGTCATGGATGCAATTTTTTCCAAGGCCGTTCTTGCCTTTATTCTTTTCTTTTATTTTCTTTTTCTTCTTCTTTTTTTTTATTCAAGGGCTAACCAGAGGACACTGGCTTGCCATGGTGACCATAGCTAACAATGTTACCCACAAGTGCTTTCACAGAGATGATAAGGTTGGCTCGTGATGAGACCCCCTTTCCCTTAGCCATGCAACCAAAGGTCACTGCCCTGGCGTGGTAACCAGATGGTGGAAATGCCATACTGTTAGGTACCCATAACCTAATAGGTTGGCTCGTGATGAGACCCCCTATCCTCTTGACTAGGTCTTGTTTGTATTTTTCGGGTCCCTCTTGTTTATTACTGAGAGGATTTTTATTGCCTTCTTGGGGATCCCTGGGCGAAGCATCTCTAGGTCTTATTTCTAGGCTCTTATCTTCTACCAGTTGCTTTTATCTTCTGGTCCTTTAGCCCCTTCTTCCCACGAGATAAGGTAAAATCCTACAAACAGGTCAACCCAATGCCCGGACAAGGGGAATGGGACAAATGAGTGGGAGATAAGATGAAACAGTGGTGCTATGATGGGAGCGGACGATGGATTTTCAGAAATCCCCCTGGTGGCAAACCAAAACCTATGGGCGCAGGCTTGCTAGGGTACCCTGTTAATCTCCCCAATCATGGTCAAGTGGGTTAATGTAAGATCCAAGCAATTGTTAGAAGTAAAATGGAATCAGATGCATATATTTAAAGGTTTCAATGATCAAAAGTGACACATACCATGATACCTGGACCAATTATCTTATGGAGCAAGAACCTCTTCTGATACAAGACCAAGACGATGGTGATGGATGTTGTTGTTGCTGACAATATAAAGTTGATGGAAGAAGAAAAGGATGGGCCCTCCAGGGCCATGCTCAGGTCAATCCTGCTCTCGGTACTCCATGTCTAGGACCTGTGGGCCTCGAGACATGATCTCCTGGTTATCCCTGAAAATCAGGGATAACATCTGGCTCCAAATCGGGGACATGTGCTCACCGTAGAGCGCATGAGAACCTCAACATCTCTGGCATAACCTGGAGACCTGCTCAAACTCGATAACAAAAATGGGGCGGTAATGCCACCCCAGCATACATATATAGATATATATATATATATATATATATATATATATATATATAGACTGAAGTAAAACAATCAATATGAAAATGTAAAGAAAAGTACCTACCTTTACTTACCTGTTGGTTGGATGTTCGATGTAGTCAAACAACCAGTGTAACCAATCCAACAATGTTCCTTGATACCTGCCTTTGTGCTTCATCATAAACCAAAATAGTGATAAATCAAGCACAAAAATGTCATAGGTTAGAATATAGATCATATCATCGGAAATCTCAAAGTCTAACTCATGGAGGCGGGTTGGAGGGAAAAATTGATCCCAATGCATACTCTCAAGAGAGTGTTTAATCCATCTCAAGAATGGATTGTGAAAAGTCAAAGGTTCAGGAGACTGACTTGAGGAATCTGAATACTGGCTACCTTGGACGTATTCACAACCTGAGGCTCGAGGAGGGATTAACATAAACTGAAAGGATGATTGACCATTCCTAAAGGGGAGGTTGGAACACTGGGATAATAGGCTTCTTCTTGAGGCACTCAACTTTTCCCTAAAATCCAAAATGAGGTTTTGCCTTACAGGAGAATTAGGATAAGGGACTTGGGATAAGTGACATAGGGAGGTAAAGTGATCAAAGGGGGGTGGAAAATATTATCACAAGTATCCTGCCTCAAGGAAGTAACTTCCTTATTTTTATCAATATCTTAGCATAACGTTGGTTGGTAACTTTCTTCATAGGATAAATCTAAGTGCTCAGATGGATAGTCATGAAAGTTCTCAAGGTACGACTGGAAATTAATCGGAGAGCATAGAATTAGGTCATCCTTGGGTTTCTGAATAAGGTCAGGTTCTTATTGCGAGATGTCAAAATTATTAGTAACTTCATGTGATAAATGCAAAGGAAACCTTTGGAAAGGACCGTCAATGTTGTACATGGGATTGTCATCATATATAATCATATCCCATCCACGTTTCCCGACATGTATGAATTCATCAAAATTATCAACAAAGTCATTATCTTCATCATAACATGAAGTGATTAAAACATCCGACACTTCTTTTCTCTCTACATCATAAAATAAATAATCATTGAAAGTTTTGAAATAACTCACCTTGTTTAATCCTTCCTGTGAAGAAGCTTCAAGTGTTCGGATAACTTCATCAAGTGGAAGATCTGCCTCCACATCTTCAGTCTTGAGACATAGAGGATCAAGCTTGTCCAGGGGTTCCATTTCCTCTTCACTCTCTGAGTCATAGAACAAGGTATCATCAAAAAACTGGAAAGGAAAATGACTTACCTCATTCTCTTCATCTTGTGCAGATGGAATAGGATCTTCGAGAGCTTTGTCGGATGGAGGAGCGGTTACTGGTGCTTCATCCTCATAATCCGCCTTTCTAGTTACATCTTCACTGCATTCTCTTGGATTATGGGAGAGGTCTTGCTCCTCTTCAAGGGGTTGATAATGGTCTTCATAAACCTCATCTTTTATATAAGAGGATTCTTGGTATTGATCATGATATGCCCCCCTGAGATCTTCTACAATCTCAGTGGTGAATCCCTTTTCGTCTAAGGCTACCATGAGGTTTTGAAGGACATATTCATACGTTTGGCAATGTGGCTTAGTAAGGTCTATAAAACTACTGATGAGGTGTATGAAAGATGATATACCCCTATCCTTGCAACAACTCTTAAAACAATCTTGTAAGTAGGATGGCAGAGTGAGTAAGAACAATTTTATAAGAGCATCCTCTCCTTCCAATTTTATCTCGCTCAAATACTCCAAAAAATTTACGATGTGAGGAGTTGGGAGGCCCAAAAACGTTGGAGAGTTGTTTAGCCATTTTGTATCAAAGGAATTTGGGTATCCTTGAAAACTTTTGAAATCAATACTCGGATACATTTGTTCCCAGTGTGCCATGATCCCATAACTTGGAAATATCACAGAAAGTAAGGTGGAACCCTAATAAATACTAGTGGAGTCGCCAGATAATTTGCTTGAAACTATCAAAGGATAAGGGAAAACACCCTAGTGGAGTCATCAGGTAAGATTGTAAGATAAGGCTCTAAGGCAAGGCATACCGAAAAGGTTTGTCGTCTGAGGAGAATTGACTCAGTGTTCCCCGGCAACGAAGCCAAAATGTTATTGCACAGTTTGTAGCTAGGTCAAATGGCTATAAGATGGAGGTCAAACTGGCATAACAAGAACCTATCCCATCCAATGTCACCACGATGGGGAGTTTCTTTCCCTTTAGGGAGGTTAGGCCCATGGGAGACGTCCCCGGTAACCTGGATTTTTGAAGAGGCAAAAGTTAAAAGGACAAAGGTAAAGTTCCCCCCGTCACAGGTCACCACCAAAACAGACAGTCCCGGCTAAACAACCAATAATGAAGTGAAGCCCCAAAGAAGAACACCTGCCCGGAACAAAGAAACAACAAACTAATATATGCAAGCTATGATTCAATGGGTTAGTACTTCATAAGACTATCTGATATAAGAAATTATGGCAATAAATATTGACGAAGTCAATGTTTATCAATATATTAATGAAAATAATATCACTTCCTCAATAAATACTGAAATGACCTAGCATTCAATGTAACAAATCAACACATCATAAATTAATGCCTAAATCACCATTCAATTTCTCTTAAAACAAGATGTTGCTGCATAAAGATGAAATATTCTAGGTGTGACATCAACAACTTAGGGTTAGTAGTTAGTTAGGGTTTCAATTTAGAAAAGAGTTTGAGAGTTGTTTGATCACTTTCACTTCAACGTTGGAGGTCTAAGATCAGTGCCTTCAGGCTTATGGAGTCAATTTAATAGAGGACGCAAGGGTTGAAGGAGAATGGAAAAGGACTAGAGGGAAGAGTTCTGAAGTGTTGCTATGGTAGGGCTTCAGAATCAAAACCCTAGCGGAGAGAGGCACACTCTGGTGTTGCTAAAGCAAGGCCTCGTGGTCTCTCCTCCTTCCTTAGGTTAACTTGGCAAAAACGGCTAGCATGAAAGATAAATCAAGACAAGAGAGTGCAATGAGGGAGAGTGTTGCTACAACAAGGCTCTATCACTAAACCCTAGAAGGAGGATAGCCCTAGGTGTAGATAACCTAGGCCTGGGACGTATCCTCCTTCTTGACCTCTGGAAAGTACAACTAGCTTAGGGAGAAGAAGAAATGAGAGTGTAGCTATGGCTAGGCTCTTCCTTCCTTCTTCAATGGCTAGAAATTTCTCTTTTAGGGGACATGAGACAAGGAGCTACTTGTGTGCTTGTCACCTAGGGTTTTGATTCAACAAATTATAAATACATGTAAGAAAATAAG